>JANIPN010001897.1:0-101573 GCA_027478595.1 Erythroxylum anguifugum
CCTGTTCTTCCCTTGCTCTTCTTCCCTTTGCTCTTTTCGTATCCACTGTTCAGACAAGTCCTTGAGCACTCAGACTATGCTCCTTTTAACGTATAAAGAGAAAGCCGTCTGGGACCCATCCAATCTTAATAGAGAGAGAGAGAGAGAGGCTCAAGCAAACGACGCTGGACCAGCCACAAAAGAAAGAGCAGCAAGAAACAAGAAAAAGACAAGAGAGAGAAAAACAGCATCTTGCTTCCTCAGCAGCAGAAACTTGACAGAATGTCCGACACAGCCGCGTCCCTACTGAAGCTTCCGGTCGAGATTCTCGACATGATCTACGCCGAAGTATTACACGTGAACCACCAGATGTACATCTATCAGAGCATGCCCTGGCAGCTTGGGCTCTTCGCGCCGGGAAAGCCGCGCCACTGGCTTGCCCTATGCCACACCAACAGACAGATCAGGGAGGGAGCCAGCAGGGTGCTGTTCAGAGTGAACGCGTTCAACTTTGACAGCGAGGGGGAGACGCTGGCCCACGAGCTGACGCAGTTTCTGCGTCTGATCGGCCCCAGCAACGCCCTCAACCTGCCACGTCTGCACATCACCTTCCCCATCATCGAGAGACGCTCGGAGGAAGATTTCGTGCTCAGCCAGGCCACCCTCGAAACAGTCAGGCTCTTGCGCGAGCAGTGCCGTTCTCTCGTGTACCTCGAGTGCCACCTGCGCTGGCAGCAGGAGGGCTTCCTGGTGGGCCTCGAGCGGGAGGGCTCGCGGACCCTCCGGAAGGCGCTGTCGCAGCTGGATCTGGCGCTCAGGACCATACCGTCGTTGAAAACCTTTGTGGTGGGATTCACTTGCAACAATCCCAGCTCACTCATGAAGGACGCCATGCGCCGGGTCGGGTGGAAGGTTCGTCCCAGATCGAGGGGCCTGCTGATGCGCGTCACTTCCACGGGCTGCACGACACTAATCCAAAACGAGGCGGACATAATTTAAAAAAGATCAAAGCGTTAGAGTAGTGAGAAAATATTCGACCGCAATGCTATCTCTATGATCACAGGGCTGTGTACACCAAAAAAAAAAACAAAAAAAAAACAAAAAAAAAAAAACACGCGTGCAGATGCTGTATAGACCTGAGCCAGCTGAGCTCAGAGCAGATTGCTGGTCGTTACCGCAAAGATCGTGACTCGAGCCAAGTTGATCGATGCCTGTCACAGCGCACACACACACACACACACACACACACACATGTGGCTTCTGCGAATATGGTGTTGACCCCATTTGCCTCACAGTTCTCGCTCAGATTGCTTTTAGAAGCAGTGTTCTCAACAATGCATCTCAATATATCACTTTTACGATGGTCCGTCCAGTTTTGAACCCTTCCCATTCACACTTGGTTGCTATGAGAACACGCACACACTCACACTCACGCACACTCACTCACTCACTCACTCACTCACTCACTCACTGACTTACGCACCCTCTCTACACACACACACACACACACACACACACACACACGTACATCTACCCCGTCTATATCAAAACTTCTCACAGGCAGGCCTCATGTCCAGCTCATGCGTCCACAGCTCCGGGCCCTGCCGATGGAGCCAGAGGTAGGTCCTGCCCACGGCCTCAGCGCTCATCTTCCTGCCCCTCCTCTGCTCCTCGCCGGCCTCATCCACGATCGGCCCGTTCGCGACCGTGTGCACGACATGCACGCCCTTCTCGCTCATCTCCCTGGCCAGCGTCTGGGCCAGCTGCCTCACACTGGCCCTGCCCGCGCCATACGCCGCGAACTGGGCGCTGCACCTCAGCGCGCCCAGCGTGCCCGTGAATATGATCGTGCCCTTCTTCTCGCCATCACCTTCCGCCAGCGGCTGCTCGCCGTGGTCCGCGAAGAGGCGGCGCAGCGCGCACTGGGAGAAGGTGAAGGCGCCGCCGGCGTACGTGCTCAGCGAGGCGGTGAAGTCTGCGTGCGTCTCCTCCAAGAACGGTTTTTTCGACGAGTGCTTGACGCTGTAGATGGCCAGTCGGAGCGGCAGGTTGGCGAGGGATGCGTGGCTGCCGATGGAGCTGAAGGCGGATTCGATCGAGGCCGGGGACGAGGCGTCGGCGGCGAAGCTCTCGAGGATGGCGGTGCTGGGGAGCTGGGAGCGGAGCGTGCTCACGAGCGAGCTGAGCGCTTCTTCCCGTCGCGCCAGCAGCGCTACGGCCAGGTTGCCTTGCGCGGGGTCGGCGAGCACGCGCGCGATGCCGGCGCCCTGGAGGGTAGAGAGTTGGCTTGGTCAGCAAGAGTTGTTTGTTTTTTTTCTCTATTTTCTTTTTTCTCTTTTTTTTTCTTTTCTTTTATTTTTTATTTTTCTTTTTATTTTTATTTTTCTGTTTTTTTCTTTCATCTCTTGGTGGAGTATCTTCGCAACGGACTCACCGTAGCCGGCCCGGCGCCGATGATGATAGCTAGTCCAGCAGGTGCCATTTTTGAGACTAATGGGTGATTAAAGTGGTTTGGTACGCGGTTGAGACAGTAAAAAACGGTCAGACGAGTAGGCCAGCAGGGAGATGAGATGAGAAGAAGTGTCAAATTGATTATGTACGATTGAGCGTCTTGTTACCTCGAAATTCAGCATCTTGAATATATATACACCACTATGACGTCGCTAGTGAGGCTCTCAAACTCAGATGATGATAGAACTTCAATTTAATAAAGTGGGTGCCTACGTCTTGCCCCGCTATTCCGAAACGGCTGAGCCGAAGACCGCGGAACTCGCGTCGTCGGTCGATAGCACATACTGGTAGATACTATCAAACAATTGCTATGGAAACGGTCGATAGCACTCTGTTGAACTTGGCGCTGATTGATTCAGCAGAAAACAGGCAAACTGTGGACCTGGAGTTGTTCCAGTTGGAGCACGCGATACTACATGGCATGTTTATTCACTAAAAAGCACTCATCAACACCCGGCATTGTTGGACACATGTTCATGTACACGTATGCATGGTGGCCAAACCTCGGAGCCGAGAGGCCTCATATTACTCTCTCTCACACTATTGAATCAGCATCGACATCGAGCAGATGGCCGAATTTCTAGTTGCATACGACGGAACATTCATTCCAGCACGATGGTCTCAAACGTCTCTTCTCCCCTCCCAGAGACTGCTTCGCCTTCCATGAAGCCGTGCATGTACGCTTCTCCTATCAACCGATGCGTGGCACCTCCATCGCCTGCCACAGGTCGCAGAACCAAGGGCGTCTTCGAGCCAGCGAGAACCCAGACTTCGTCTCCAGCTTGATGGGACTCCGGGCCAAGACCCAAGAAACCCTTCTCTGTCAGCAGCAGCCGTCTTTTGGCCATGGTGGCGAAGAGCCGCGACTTGAAGCCAAATTTTCGCGGGTCGAACGAGTCGCTGGGCGACTGTCTGTCGCTTGGATCCCAATTAAGATACCCAGGCTTCAGCACGAACGAGGCGATATCCCTCGCAGACGGTGTGAAACACTCCTCATCCTCCTCCAATTTCCGCAGCAGGCCCATGACATGGTTCACGACCGGTTCCAAAGCCATCAGCAGGAGCATCCTGACTTGCACAGACACGTCGGTGGGAACTTCGCTTGATGCGGTGGCTGACCTGGCCTTCATCAGCTGCCACTTGAAAGGGTCCGAAAATGGTCTTGAGCCCTTTTCGACAGCCTTGATGTCCATGACGGCTAGGATCGAGGCGCATACGAAATCCGTGAACTGTTTTCCATAGTCTGCTTTGTCAGGCTGCTGGAGCGCGCCAGGGTCATTCACAGAGACTACGGCGGTCGAGTCGGCGCACAGGGTACGCCAGAGCACCTCGGTGCGGGACTGCCCCGTGTGATAGACGGGCTCCATTTCTAGAGCCGTCTCAAACCAGGAGGCTTCCAGCCAGGCATCAAATGGAGCCTCGACAGCCGCATCAGCGCCACACTCCACCTTTTTGATGCTGTCTATCTTCAAGCCTCGAACCGTCAGCTGATTCCATACTACTGCTTCGGATTGGACAATGTGCCCTGCACCTGCACTGGCATTGGCTCTGAAACTCGCCAGAGGGTAATGGGATTGGCTGCCGTAGCCGGGCACCCAGGTCGGTAAGTCTGCAACTTTGGCCATCGCAGTGTCTCGCATGTAGCACAAGATCCACAGGCCGCTGCTTGGCTCGTCTTCGCTTTGAACTTTGATGCGGGATCGCGTCACTTTGGCCCACACCTCAGCTGCCGAAGCCCTGTAATCGGGCGTGATCTGGCCTGCCTCAGGCTCACAGATGCCCAGGAGCGCATAGACTCTATCGCGCGGATCGGTACATTGCCACGAAGAGGTGAACAGGATCTGTTCTTCGAGCGTCAACAGCGGCGTCTCTCGAGATCTGTTCCAACGCTCGTACAGGCTAAGGTTTATCCTTCCTATGTGTTTGCGCGCATTGTTGCTGTCTGCCAAGATGTACCGGCTCCTGCAATCCCACATGTGTCTGGCCTCATACTCTACACCGTGCGAGGAGTCGGATCGTATATCGAATGAGTACGACTTGACGCCCATTTTGGACATGGTGTCCAACTGATAGGCGAGCAAGAGCAGGGTCTCCCACGCCAGCTCCTTGTCGCCTACAAAAGCCGAAGCCTTTCTGGCTAGCACCACTTCCTGCAGGCACCAGATCCGTCGGAAGAACTGGCGCTGGTAGATGGCTGCAAGGCCACTCCACTCGGCGTAAGTAACGGCCGGTATGCCGACCTGCTCAAATGCACGGCTCTGGTCGTGTGGCGAGAAGGGCTGAATGCCGCTCCTGATGAAGCTTCCCGCTGCGACTGATCTTGAAAGTTTACGCAATGCTACGAGTCCCGCCTCAGACTTTGCGTCTGGACTTCCCAACCATATCACAACCCTCTCGGCCCGCGAGTAGATCTGGCTCATCATCGAGACTTGTGTGGACCTCTCCGCCACATCTTGCTGATTGATGCATATCGCATCGACCCAGAGTAGCGTGGAGGGCGAAGATTGAGATTTGAGAAACCGCGATAGCTCTTCATGCCCATGTTCAAGAGCGTGATCGCTCGCAGAAAGGCCGTTTGAGTCTCGCCTATGAGCGTCACGACCGCCCGCGACGTGCACGCGACACTGTTTGCACGCCCAAATTAGCTGGTGCCGATGAGGAGATGTGGACCAATGGCAACTCACAAGCTCTTTGTACCCATGTCTTGCTGCGAAAATGATCTCCGATTCCTTACGCTCATCCCATGAACGTCGGCTCGCAGTCAGTTTGTTTTGTCAAGGCCATTTCCGGTACAGATGGACTCACTGCATGTGCAACGTCTGCTCCACGAGGGCTGCCTCCTCGTCGTCCCCCATATCAAGCATCATGTCTCGCACATCGAATTCGCGATAAAACTTGGGCATCATGTGCAGAGCATCGTACAGGTTCCGTTGAACGCGTAAGAGTGCCCCGTCACACTTAATCGGCCAGAGCACCGACGGTTTATACTCATCCTCTCTCTCAGCGTAGAAGTTGCGTGAATTGGTCTTGGCGTGCGGGTTGCCCCAGCAGTACGAGAGGCATTCAAAATCTGGCATGTCGCCCCCCGCGAGGTCGTGCACCTCCACCGAGCACCGAACCAGCCCATCGCCGGTGAGCGGCGACAGTCGCAGAAGGCGAATCGAGGTCGGGGTCGGCAGCGCCTCGTAGGTGTGCTTCGGCATGCGGTCCTCGATTTTGGCGAGGCCCACCTCGTTGATCTTGGCCCATACAGCCGCATGGTCTCGGGTAAACTCGCTGAAGCTCGGGTCCACCAGCTCAAGGTGGAGACGCTGTTCCTGCGCGGTGAACTCCAGCCGGTTCCCGTTTGTCGTGAAATATGCTGTGACACTGGCAGCTATCTCGTCCTCCGTCCGCGGAATAGGGACGATACCCCAACTTTCGTCCTTCGGAGGAGGAGGAGGAGGAGGAGCAGACATGATCGGCTACCATTCGACCAAGTTTGGGGAAGAAAAAAGGGGTTTTCAAGCCTCAAGCATCAGGTGAAACGAATTTCGCGGAAATAAGACATGAACTACAGACAGCAACAGAAGAAAAAGAGACCAGCATTTCGGACGCTTGCGGATTCCTGGGACGTATACTACAAAAGCATTGGTCGCCTTCAGACGCGCACGAACGATTCCAGGAGGGAAAAAATTGACGCTCAGGCCAGCTGCGCCGGAACTCTAAATCTCCCAATGGCGAATGACAATCTTTTCACGAGCCGGCATGGTAAGATGACGCAGATGATGCGGATGACGGTTTATTTACCCCCCCCCAAAGTAGTTGGGGACATGACCCGCCGCTGTTTAGCGAGCATTTGAACCGTTCCAGTGGCCCGCAAATTATGACGGGTGCTTGCAGCGTAATTTATCTTTTATAATACTCTACCAACCCTTGGCGAGTCTGACGATCGATTCATCGACCGTGAGTGAATCTTGTCTTTGAGGCCTCAGGAGTGTTCTCGAGAAGTATGACTTTGAGCTTGGAGTCTGCCTAGTGTATACGCACTATACTCTTCGAGGCCTTAGGAGTGTACTAAAGAAATGTGACTTTAAGCTTAGAGTCTACCTAGTATATACGCACTATACTCTCCGAGGCCTTAGGAGTATTCTTAAGAAGTATAACTTTAAGCTTGGAGTCTACTTAATATATACGCACTACACTCTTCGAGGCCTCAGGAGTGTTCTCAAGAAGTATGACTTTGAGCTTGGAGTCTGCCTGGTGCACACGCACTGCACTCTTTGAGGCCTCAGGAGTGTTCTAAAGAAATGTGACTTTGAGCTTGGAGTCTGCTTGGTGCATACGCACTGCACTCTCCGAGACGACGAGATCATGATATCGAGAGGACTCATCTCACAACCAGAGTTCATCAGGGCCGTACCAGAGTTATTTCCCTGAGCGCTGGTTGTCTGACGGCACGCCGTACGAATTCTCACTGTCGAATCGTACAAAGGCGCCTGCCTTCCCAAGAACTGGTCAAAGATCTTCGGGGCCTCGTGAATGCTGTAAAGGACTTCAAGAGACCCTTGGGTCTATACTACATAGGCCAGAACAAGAACAGAGGTCCACTCGACTTTTTCGTTGAATGGACCGAGGGCCGCAAAAAAACCTCCTACGACGCAAGAGAAGAGCGACCAAAGACAAAGAAGCCAATCTGATTGGGACGGCCTGGGATCTTGGGACTGGGTGACCCTGGGACTGCGCCAAACATGGCGTGCGTTGTCGACTGTGACCAAAGGACTACCCGTACAGGTAGCGTTCACAAAGGTATTTACCCTCCCTAAAGCCCACGCATTTCTTTTCCAGTCACGATTTATCTTCTGTGGCCTTAAAGAGACCAGATCCCACCGGGAGGGATGAGCAAAAGAATGGAGTTCGGCTCGTGAAAAGATGGTGATCAGATATTAAACATGTCTATTGAGTTGTTGTCTGTTATGACTTCGACGTACAGCGCCTGTGGCCACGAAATGCATCTCTCCCTCTTCTTCTGTCTTTTATCTTCTTCTTCTTATTCCTCCTCCTTCCACTCCTTCCCCTCCTTCAGATGTCAATCGCAGAAACCATGGTCTTTAAATCGGATAAAGTTGGGCGGTCTTCTGGATTCGCGACCATACACGCATCGACAATTCTTTGCAGCGGGTCGGGAACTGGCCAGTCGACAAAGGGATTGATGGGGTTGTTGCGGTAGACCATACCTTTGATGCAGTCTCCGATGTCGTAGATGTCAGACCGCGGGCTCCAGCCCGAGTCATCCAGTCCTCCACCGAGAATGATCTCCGGTGCCGAGCGACGCCCCCACTGGCCTTCGAGGTCACAAATGATGAGATCCCGACAGTCTTGCGAGAAAAGAATGTTGGCGACGCGCAGATCGCGATGAACGATTCCAACCGAATGAAGGTCCTCGAGGCCCTGAATCAGATCAAGGATCCACTTCTTGTAAGCTTGCAAAGACGTCAGGCGAGTCATGGCTCTCAGATAAATTGAAAGTCGAGGGAAGACGAGCCGGCCGTCAGCCGATCTGCCGAGAAGTCGTACAATGTGGGAGGAGACTGGCGTCCCGGGTATGGAGCCGTTCTGCAGCCTGAGAAGGTTCTCGATCTCGCGACGATATTTCGGTGTCTTGAGGAAGTGCTTTGCCTCGTCCGTCTCGATCAGGGGCAGCTTGACCAAAAGGTCGCTCACATCCTCAGAGTCATCATCATCTTCCTCCATCTCCTCTGGAGGCTTGAGAGGCTCGTCCAGGGTACGGATGGTGTCCCCATCGACTTCAAAGTGGCCTGGGTGGTTGGGCAGCTGCTTCCGAAGACGCAGGATCTCGCCCGACAAGGTTCCAGGAACATCAAAGATGCGAACACATTTGCCATCTGGAGACCCGTCCTCGTACCAGTGAACGATGTAATGCCGTGTCTCCTCGCGATCTTTGGCCTTTGGTCCGTTTGGAGAGTACAGGTTGGTGCTGATCCGAAGTTGCTCGTATTCCGACCGGAGACGGCGAACATCAGCACTGAAGGAGTCGTTGTCGACGTCCTTGTCTGTTCTGGGCAATTCTGCTGCCATGGTTTGAGATGGCATCAGCAATAGATTGGCAAAGGTTGTTTGTGACTGTAGGAAGGCGAGTTGCGGGACGTTGTCCACAATTTGTACGGAAATTCGAAGCTGCGACTGTCACATGGTAGAATGAGATGTAGGAGATAGAGAGAGTGAGAGATCAGTAGCATGCGGCTCGAGGCCATTGTATTCGAGGCCATTGTATTCGAGGCCCTCCATCCTCCCGCTCCCTCCCTCTTCCCTTTTCCTCAAAATAACGTAGATGGGCTGCTATTTTGAAATTCATAGCCTCAGTGTTTCTAGTTATGACTAAAATACTACCAGCGTTTGAGATCTAAAGGATGACGGGTTTGAGCTTACCATTCACATCGAACTTAGCTGCCGTATTCTGTCGCAAACTGTCAAGAATGCCATCAGTGAGATCAACAAAGCCGGCCAACGGTTCTGACCTCCAGTAGGCGAGTCGAGTATCTCAGAGGTGAGAGTCGTGAGGGACCTCTCAACACAGGAGAGCACCAACTCACTCGTCAGGTGCTGTTACCTACGAATGGATCGAGGAGGAGAAACAACTACGGCCTTATCCGGTATAGACCGGCTAAGCCTGGTGATATGGTCCGAAGCGGTACGCTCTCCCACACTAGTTTAGCGCCTACCTTTGGAACCAGGGTAGTGGGAAAGGCATGGGGCCAGGAAATCGCCGAAAATGCGTCCGTGCTTGGGGTCGAGCTCTGCCACACGCACGGAAGCGAAAATTAGCCGCAAAAGGCCGACCTCGTGGCAGCGCAATCAGCTCCGGCAATCTCTCTCTCTCTCTCTCTCTCTCTCTCTACTTGTGATTCTGTCAAAAATCTTGCCCATCCTTTTCAGATAAACATATCCCATATGAAACACACTGGGCAGTCCCTGTTCGCTCTCCATGTAGGAAAAAAAAAAAAATCATGGCGTGGATAAGGATTGCAACAGCAAAAAGACAGCTGATAGCAAACGCTCCCAGCCGTCTCTCCCAAATTGGAGGGGACTTGTGTGGACCAGCGACTCGACGAAGAAGAAGAAGCGGTCGACACGGTGCCTGCAGGAGGGCGTCTGTGCGGTCAAAGCGTCGATAGAACATGCCGGAATCGCGCCTTGTTCAACGATGATCAGGGCAAATCGCTTGAACCCTTTTCACGAAAATGATGTACTCGCAAGCATGATCAACACGTCGATCCAGTGATTGCCGAACCAAGCACTGATACAATCCAGAAAACAGGATATCGTGCTGCCAGCCGCTACATGGAAAGACCTTTGGGACCGTCCAAAGGCGCCTAGATCATGAGAAGCAGACGGTGCCAAGGCTTGAGCCTGCCGCCTCGTCTCTCTCTCTCTCTCTCTCTCTCTCTCTCTGTGTGTGTGTGTGTGTGTGTGCCTCTCAGATATGCATCTTGTCACTGAGAGGACTGTACACGACAGCAAGTCGGGACTATTCCTATGCCAAGATCAAGGTATGCTGGCTCTGATCTGCCTGAAGGAGAACCACAAGTCCGAGCAACAATGAGACTGGTGTCGGCAGGGAAATTAGACACAATGGACAGCAGACAAAGGCATTGGATGGACCGAGGGCAAACACCATAGGCTGGCAGACAAGTCTCGCACATCGTGCCAGCCTTCTCATGACAGGCCCTTCGACAGATGCTGGCCATCCTTGTCAAGGGGTCTGAACATCTCATCTCAGCCGGTCGTGACGTCCACGCACGGTTTGACGCCTGCGTGCTGCACACGCGCGCGCACACACACACACACACACACACACACACACACACACACACACACACACACACACACACACGCACACGCACACACACACAGAGCTCTACCGCCCACTGACAACGCACATGTAACACAAACGATCTAAACCTCTCCTTGCATAGGCTGAGCGAGCATTGGCATCGAATGCAAGGTAAAAAATGGCCAGTCATTCGGTCACGTTGCCGCGCATTTTGGCACAGGTATCTCAAGCCTTTTTTCCCCTCCCCCAAGCTTGTACATGCCATGCAGCTTGTCTCCGTCGTGTAACCTCCACAAACCATTCCAGCAATCGGTCCAATGACCAATGTTTGTCACTGACGACAATGCTCTGGGCCCGTAGAGTGGCCGCCCCCGCCCTCCTCTTCCCACACCTCGTCTGGTGACAGACAAATGCCTCGAAATTCAGGCAGATGCCCGTCCTTTTTCCTGTACCATTCTGTGCCTTTTGTCTTTCCCCTCACCTCTCCCCCTTTTTCCCTTTTTGCGTGACACTCAACAAAGAGAGCTCTATCTTTCACAGTCTCGTCCAACATGGCAGAACCGTACGTTTCTGAGGGCTACATTGGGTTTGCAGCAGGAGTGTCGAGGCCATGCCAGACTTATTTCAAAACGATGACTTCTCCTGTAAAGTCTAAGGGCCGCACGGTGATCGTGGTGCCTGGCGGGCCAGCTTTTGGTCATGACTACTTGCTGTCTCTGCGAAGGTTGCTGCGCTACCCGGGCATCCGCTGCATCGTGTTCTACGACCCCCTTGGATCTGGCAACTCGACCCAGCTGCCCGAGAAGAAGGGGGACCGCTCGTTCTGGAACCTGGATCTGCTGCGTCGCGAGCTCTTCAACGTCACCCAGAACCTTGACAAGATCACACTGGGCAATGATCGCCGATACGATCTTCTCGGCCACTCGAGTGGAGCTCTGCTTGCCGCCCAATTCGCTGGACAAAATCCGCCAGGTCTCCAGAGGCTGATCCTGTTGAACGGAATGGCCGACGGCAGATTGTTCAACGAAGCAAACCTCAACCTCTTGAATCATTTTCCTGAGCACACGCGAACGACCATCATCGAGACTGAAGAGTATATTCTCGGCCAGCGCGAAAAGCTCACGACTTCCAGGCCAGACTACATCGCCGCCCGCGAGGAGTTCCGTGCGAAACATTACTATCGTCGACCAGGCGAACTGCCTGAAGACCTTCTGTACTCCCAGCTCACCCAGCTCGATAACATGGAGAGCGTCACAGCTTTGTAAGAGGACACGCGATTCTTCCCCCCTCCCTAACGGCGAAAGACGCGACACATGCTGACTGAAAAAAAAAACTTTTAGTACCGGCGGAGTCACTGATGCCATTTGGCGAGGATCCCTCGCCGAAGAGACGGCGCTGCCTGTCCTCTGCAACGTGGGAGTGCCCACCCTCGTCATCAACGGCGAGTGGGACAAGGCGTCGGAGATTTGCAGCCTGCCTTTCTACGATCTGATCCCGGACGCCTACCGCTGCATCCTGCCGGGCACAAGCCACATGTCGCACCTCGAGGACCCGAGCAACTTCCTACGCGTTGTGCACCACTTCCTCAATGGATATTAGAAAGGAAAGGAAAAGGAAAAGGGAAAGGAAACTTGGTTGAGAGACTGTTTGTTTGTTTGTTTGTTTGCTTGCTTGCTTGCTTGTTTGCTTGCTTGCTTGCTTCCAAGTTCGAAATGGGGAAAATATAGTTACAATCAAGAAAAAAAAGGAAAAGGTTTCAGATATCTATCAATACACTCTCTCTCATATCCTTCCAGTCATGTAAACTCTGCTCTCCTAGCATTCCGTGACATGCCGTGGTTCATAGCGACGCTCGACCCATTCGAAGTCAAGGGCAGCAGGGTCTCCCTCCAAATCCTCACTTCTCGAGCCCATATCTCTGAAAGCTTGATGATGGCTGGCAGGCACACACAGATCAGGCCCAGCCCCGGCTGAAGGACGGCAAGTATCATCACATTCACGGGGTACCCTAAGAAAAAAGGTCAGCACACACACGCACACACACACGCACACACCCAACGTTCATGGAGAAAAATATCGGAACTCCAACTCACAATCGTAGTCACGCGAATAATGACTGCCTTCCGTTGCGATGAGCACCGTCCGAGAGATGGAGACTGCGACGGTCCTGTGTGATATATATATGTGAGTGAGTGAGAGACTTTGAATCATCATCATCATCAGGAGGAGGAGGAGGAGGAGGTGACGGCAGAACAACAACAAAAAAATACGTACGCGTAACTGCAGAAGAAGACGAGACACAGCGCCAGCCTGTGCTTCGCGTTGGTCTGCAGCTTGAGCACCATGGGCAGCGGCAGCAGCACGATGACCAGGTCCGTCAGCGCGTTCGGGATGCCACTGCCCAGGTACGCGGAGTACTCGTCCACGCAGCTGCCGCCGCCCGGCAGGCCCGGCGTCCAGAACCTCTCCACCGGCACGCAGGCGAAGATGGTCAGGAAGGTCACGCCGACGGCCCAAGCCAGCACCGCGAGGCCCGCGATCCACAGGGTGATGCGGTACCAGCGCACGAGCCCGAAGCATCGGCCGTAGAACAGGATGGCGGACAGCTTGACGAACAGCAGCGCCCAGATGTACCACAGCTGGTAGACGAATGTTGCCAACATGGCCTTGGAGACGGAGGGGGTCTCCACGGCGTCCTGATGCTTCCCCAGCCCGGTCGTCGATACCCAGTATATCGCCGCACCTGCTTGGCCGACGGAAAACGGCTGTCTCAAGGTCAGTTCAACCCATTGCTTTTCACACAGTTCAGTTCGAAAAGGGAGGTGGAAGAAAAAACAATCTCACCAGTGCGAGGAGAGCGGCCCAGTCATCCCACCAAAGAGCCGTCTTGTTTCGAAAGCGTGAGACGATCCGTAGGATGACAATAAGAATGTTTAGACTGATGACCACGATACATGTGGCTAGGATCCCTCCACCACGGTTCGCATGAAGGTCAGAAGCTTGATCCATCATGATGATGATGATGATGATGATATATCGTATGACACCCCAAAGTCAGAGATAGAGAGCTTTCTTGGTCCCATGAGAGATCTTGGCTTGATAAAAAAGGGGGCCTTGGAGGGAGGGAGGAAACATCAATATAAGAGAGAGAATGATAGAGAGAGAGAGAGAAAAAAAAAGAACATCTCTCAGACATTGCTCCAGTCTAAATGCTGGGTCCAGCTGTCACCATCAGGGCTGAACGCACCCCAAGAGTGGACTGCCTGTTTTTTTGCTTCTAGGCTCCTTTGAGCCCAATCCGCGAATTATACCAGACCCAGATGAAGGCCGACACAGCTTTTTCACGTCACACACAGCCAGCTCTCAACGCTGCCATGCCCGACCGGACAACGCCTTTTTTGTTGTGACTACCACACAGCGCGAACCCATGCCCAGGTTAGGACATTTTCTTCTTCCAGTCTGATGAGTAAGGCAAGGCAAGGCATCATCTGAGAAAAAATCCTCTGATTGTGATATGCCTTGGGAGGAGGGTCTTGTCGCCTTGGTAAGTAAGTAAGTAAGAGGCCGCTTCTCTGGCCCCTTCCCCCCCCCCTCCCCTTTTTGGCTGGAAATCTCATTTGCGTGTTCCGTCTGGCCCTTTCTCGAATCAAGCAAGGTCCGTGTTCTGCACAGATGAACAGTAATGTATGCTCGCAACTTTCTGACTGGCTGGACACGTCGGGGGCGGGGAGGAGGGGGAGGAAAAGAGGGCCGCCAAGTTATTCCTCGAGTCAATCGGTGACCGGGCCTTTTCTTTTTTTTGTTTTGCATGTCTTGCACACACACACACACACGTCAGGCAAAACTACGTGCATGCGCTAGTACGAACAGTTCTTGAATCCGAGCTTGAGCTTAACCTTATCAGTTCGTTTCCCAAGCCAGCATAGTATAGTACAGTACACGAATCGAAGGATCGCGCGGCACTTTCGGGCCCGCGCGACTTTTTCTTCCCACTGGGGTACATGCCGAACCAGTCGTGAGATCCCCGAACTAAAAACACGGACAAAGAAAGCTCCACACCCATTTCATTCGCGTACGTGTCGTGTATGTGTGTGTATGTATGTACTCCAAGATGTGAATTCCCACTTCACGTCACAGTCAAAAGCCAAATCCACGATCCCATCAAGGGCTGGGAAGTTTTTTTTTTTTTTTTGGCTCTGTCGCAACTGTTCCCATCCCCCTCCAGCTTGCTTGCTTACTCTCTGACTGACCTGAAGCCCCCGTTACCCGCGGTTCCACAAGTCCGGCGGCGGCGTAGCATTCGCGCCAAGAAGGGTTTAATGATCAATATTATTGCTTGCTTACGCACTAGGGGGGGGGGCTTTTGCTCGAAGCTGTGTATGGCTCGAGGGACACAGAAGCCTTGATGCCTTTTTCTTCGACTTCTTCGACTTCTTCGACTTCTTCGAAGGCCTCGAACAGATCGCGACAGTTGTTTCCATCCGTTTGCGACGACCACCTGCTACGGCTACGGTAAGGAAATTGATGCAACTCCGCTCCCTTCGCGTGTTGCGGGGGCTGTGCCGGGAAACTTGGCCGCCGGTGCGGTGTTGGAAACGCTGCACCGCACTCTGCATTTGTCAGAGGACTGGCACTGCCCAAGGTTCGACGGCCGATTGGCTTATTGAGTTTTGCTGAACAAGGCGATGGATTGTTCGAGCAGACCTTGGAGACTGGGTGTAGGAACAGCAGTGTTTCAGGACGTTTTTCCGGAATATGCCCCGACCGGACAGTGTTCCGCACCGGAAACGTGGTTATTCGTCGCTCAAAGAGATCCAACACGTTGGAGGATCAGTTGGTCTAATCGATAGCACTCTAAATCTACCAAGTAGCCAGACTTTTTACTCGTGACTCCTCCTCCTGAGAGAACCATCGCCGAGCAACAAGTTGATCTCAGGTGCGGCGGTGATTGGTCAGTCGGGCCAGGCAGGCAGGCCGTAGCCGTCTTTACCTACCTGCTCTTGGTGAGCCCGACGACGACGCTGGATCGTTGTCAGATCAGAGATTACTCGATCTTGTCGGGCTACATACGGATCGAGAAAGCAGGGCGAGTCTCTGCAGATGCAAGCTGATACGTCTGCTGCTACTCTTCGTCGCGAGTACGTGCTGTCAACAAACGGGGTTCGGACGAAAGGGTTGGAGCAGACGGTGAAGTGGAAGGAGGTCGATCGCTGAAGAAATGCCGTAGTTTCTAAAGATCTGTTCAACACGAATTACGGGTTCGGTCTGTGGGCTCATGATGATGAGGCGGACCAGATTTGGGCCAAGTTGAGAACAGAGTATGCTAGAACGTGGTGTGCAAATGTATTAAAGTTGATTTTATTCATCACGTTGAATACGTTTTCCCGGCGCCTCTCTGGCGCTCGGGTTTCTTTCCCGCTCCGAGACAAAATGCTTCGACTAATACCTCCTCCCAGCTTCATGAGCCGGGAAAAAAAAAACGCCAATGCAGATGCAGTTTAGCATGCTAAACAACTCATCGTTACCCTACTCATAACAAGAAAAAAAAGCTTGTTGTAAACAATCCCCTTCTCGTCTTCTGAGAACTTTTTCCCTTCCCCTGCCTGCTGAGCTGCTGAAGATCTGACCACCGTCCATGCTGAAGAGGTAAGCCGTAGAGTTCGTTATTCGTATACAACAAAGGAATGGAAAGTAAGGTATTAGGTACAAGTGTATGGGGTGAGAAGGAGGGTGGAAAACCCATGTTTGCTTCAGGACACTGTTTTCCGTGTCCCAAACAGGCCTAGGTCGACGCAAGTGTCGTTGACGCCCGCAACTGGCGTGGCGTCTTGCAGCATCTCCCACGCGTCGAGGATGAAGGGCCGCGGCTTCGTGTTGCCGGCTGTCGGCGCCTTCTGCGGCGTGTCCGGCGTCGTCTCGGACCCGTGAGGCTCCGGTGTGGCTGCGACGTCATCGTCCACCAACAGGAATGGCCGGGTGGCGCCGCTCAGGTCTTCACTGCCCAGTATGTATTCGACTCGGCGGTCCAGTGCTGGTGAGCGCAAGAGGCTCAGGCACCTGCTGCGCAACTCCGGTGACAGGAGCGAGGCAGAGTACACCAGGACCGCCTCCAGATCCAGATCAGCGTCCGGAATTGAGGCTGTCAGGCACTTGGCCAGTGCAATGCAGAGTGCGAGGATCTTGTTCTGCGGCACGCTCGCATCATGCGGAGATCGAAGATGCATTCCCGCAAGACGTGATGCGGTGGCAATCGAAACCGACAGAGATGGCAGGGCGCTGCCGTCGACGCCATCGTTCTCGAGCGTCGAGGTGAGGCAATCTATGCATTCGTGCACCAAGTCGAACGCCTCGAGGCTCTGCTGTCCGGACAGGTGGGATTCCGTGGCCTCGAGCACGCTCAACAGTTGTGTGATGGTGGCCTGATCAAATGTCTGGCACAAACTTTCAAAGTCTTGCGATGGCCGTCTGATGTATTGGATCGTCTCTTTCAGAGCCTTGCTGTGAAGAACCGCGGCAACGTCCGAGCCGATGCCACGCACGAGCTCATCCCAGCTTTCCGTCCGACCGCGCCAGGCAGATCTTGAGCTCAGCAAGGCCTCGGCAGCCTTTTTCGTCATGACCGAACCATCTTCGGAGGAGGCCTCGTCGTGCTTCAAGCCCGCTAGATGTAGTTGGGTGAGCAGCTGGCATGTGACCAGATTTGAATCGTCGACCATTTCTGCCACGCGTCCAATGATCTCCAGACTGCGTTCGCTCGGTGTCAGTGCGGTGGGAGCACTGTCGCATCCGAGGAAGCGGCCCAAGATGTTGACGATCGGGAAGCCTTGACCAGCAAGCCTGCGGAGCTCCTCGGCGAGGCAGCGCTGATCACCACCACCCGGGGCGGAGCGGCACAACAGGGATGTGCACAGCGACTCGAAGAAGGTCGATGCTGTCAGCTGATTGGCTCGCTTTGCTACCGCTTCGTAGCCGCTTGACGTCGACTCGATTACGGATCCGACGAGTGAGGCGAACAGAGCAGGCTCGTCAGACAGAAACTTGTTCTGTGCAACCTTGAGGCGGTAGTAGTGATCGATCGAGGCGAGAAAGTCGGGCCTGGGCGGCTTGAGAGCGGCGACGAAGACGTTGGGGGCAAGGCCGGTGACCCACGCCCTCTTGTCGCCAGTCGCCTTCTCCCTCCCCCTCCTCACCAGTGATGCGATGGAGGTCAGGCCGCCGGCGATGATCCAGGGCACCACCTGGATGGCGATTCTCAGGTCGTCGGAGAGGAACAGCTGGTCGAGCCACTGATTGAACATCTTGTCGAAAGCTTCTTGATTGAGGTTCTTCACGCAGTTGAGAATCTTGAGCGCGTTGGCGAGCTGCTCCACGTCGCTGGCGTTGCTCATGAGGACGCGAAACAGGAAGCGCAGCATCTTCTGCAGCACGGCCTCCTCCAGCGCGCTGCCAGAGTGCAGTATGCTCTCGAGGTCGGCGAGGCTGCGAACATCTTGCGACTGGATGACGTCGACCATCTGGTCAGACACGGGAGACGGCGCTATGCCGACGTGCTCGGAGGCTATGGCGGCGACGTGCTCGCTCAGAATGGACAGCGTGCGCTCGCTGCGAGCGGCCACGCTCATCATGTCGATGAGGGCCCGGGTGAGGTCGCGGTCTCTGCTGTTCGACTTGTACAGGGCGGCATACCGCCTGAGGATGGCGTTCTGGAGGTGCTCCAGCGCGCCGATGGCCTGGAAGACGTCTCGGTGGCAGACGACGCATCGGGCGGCAATCTTGACGCCTTCGCAGGAGCTGTTGGGCACGATCAGCAGCAGAACGTCGGCGAAGAGGGGGAGGTCGGCCAGCAGCTCAAGCACGGTGATGATGGCGTGGGGAGGCGCGTACGCGGGCGAGTCGAGGTCCATCCGGTGGTTGTCGTCGTCCGGGCTGGGGTAGGCTTGCTGGTCGCGTCTGGTCATGACCTCTTTGCGGATGTGCAAGGCGAGGGCGTGCTTCATGTTGGACTGCAGCTCAGCTATGTAGGAGCGCGCCTCGGCCGCGAAGACGTCGTTGGCGCCGCCGCTCTTCAACATCAAACCATCCAGTCTGGAGGCGGCCGACTGTATGTCGGTGGGGTGGGCCATGTAGGAGCATCCGGCGTGCTCGCACAAGCTGGCTGCGAGGTTTGTGACTTCGGGCGAGATGTTTTGTGGTGGGAGGAATGATAGAATTTCTAGGTGCTCCTTCCTGATGGAGGACAGGCCCCGGACCATCCTCCGTTGCAGATACTTGCTGACGGAGAAGTGTTTGGACCGGACGAGTTCGACGACCAGAGCGTAGAGCTGCCGTCGAGCATCGCCCTGCATGACGGTCGACGAGTCGAGCAGGGTCGACACCTGCTCCTGCGTGTCGAACCCTGCCTTGTGGAGGAGGCGCAGCAGGCGGGCGGTGACAAACACGGGCCGAAGGCCCGCGCGGGAGGCACCGACACACCATCTTATCAGCGTTCGAGCGAGTGGCCGTGGGTCCTCGATGAGTTCCTGGCACGAAGCGAGAAGCTTCGCCGGCTCGAACGTGGGCTGTCGCTCCTCACACAGGGCTACGATCGCGGCTGCAGGGCTGGGCGAGGCGGTCCTCACCTCGTGCTGCGTCTTCCGATCGAGTATTGCGTTTTGAAGGAGCAGGTGCTCGAGGCGCTGCTTGAGGAGCCCGTCGCCGTCCAGATGCAGCTGCTCCTTGGTCAGATGGGCGCTGTAAAGGTGCCAGGATGCGGGCAAGATGGCAGACTGCGGGTTCTGCCGGATGATGCCCGTTGCGAGGGAGGTGCATCGGCTGACAAGCTCGGCGGCCGTGGCGTTGTCGGGGCTGTTGCTGCTGCTGGACTTTGCGGCGGTGAGGCTTACCGCCCTCTCGAGCAAGGCGTCGACGAGCTGCCTGCTGCGTTGGCAGTACTTGGACATGTCGCTGGCGTAAGGAGACAGCACGGCCATCCAGGTGACCATCTCGTCCTGGGACTGGTCGGAGGTGGAAAAGGCGCGTATGAGACCGGTGTGGAAGGTGTGGTTGTCGACGAGCTGCTCCTCGTATATTCGCCTGGCCAAGTTGAGCGTGTAGAGCAGCTTCTGCTGCCACCTTTCCCGATCCTCGCTCGCCAACGGATCTCTGACCACGGAGGTGATGGTCTCCAAGAGGCTTTCAGTCCACTCCCTGATCCACTTGTGCTCTCCGGGCGTGCCGGTGGCGACGGCGTGTGTGCAGGGGCCCCTGCGCCTGAAGGCGCGGATCTCGTTGCTGCCGACGCATTTGATGAGCCAGGCCGCCCTCCAGACTGGGATGGTCTTGGCTATGCACTGTTCGAGGAGGGCTCGGCCGCGGACGCCGTGTGGGATGGTCTTGCTGAGTCGACGGAGGGGCACGCCGTCATTGGCCAGCTCCTTCAACCAGGCCTCCCTGCGAGCGTCTGTGAGGGTGACACGAGGAGGGGGCTTGAAGCTGTTGTGTGACACGGCCGAGGTGATCTCGGCCCGGCGGGCGAAGGCGGAGGCCATCAGCTTGGACAGGTTCTGCATGCCGCCACCGGCCTTGAGGGTCGACAGGATGGACGGACGCGAGGATCCAAGCTCGACGGGCAGGTTCGGGGCCTTCTCGAAGTGGCCGCTGCGGATGCCGGTATCGGTGAGGACATCCTCGTTGTGATTGCCGTCCCACGGAAAGTAATCTCCCAGACCACCAGCAGGATACCTGACAGCGTTCTCTGGCGGAGGAAGCGCGCCGTAGATGATGTTCGCGTTGGACAGGCTCTCTCGAGCAGCAGCTCGCTTCCGCATCCGATCGGTCCGAGCCAGGCGAGGCCTTTGTGCAGGGAATGGCATGCCGGAGCCATTGCGCCTAGGTTTTGTCGAAGCTGTTGGCGTGGAGGGCGTCTGCTGCTGCTGCTGCTGCTGGCCAGCAGCGTCAGGGCTACCAGCGGCGGCAGCGTCACCGCCGGTTTCGAGATCCACGCTCACCACACCACTCGATCGCAGCCTCTCGCCTCCGCCAGCAACCTTCCTCCTCTTCTGCGGCCTCTCCTGCGGCTTCTCCTGTGGCTCCTCCTGCGGCCTCTCGACGGGCTTCCACGCGCCGGTGTAGGTGTGGTCATCTGGGAAGCCGGACAGAGGTGGGATCTTGATCTTGAAGTTGGGCACCGCGGTGCGCGGACCGGTGGGCAGGGGATGGCGGAAGTAGTTGGTCGGGACTGCGTGAGAGGAGGGGACCAGCCCCGATGCGCTGGATGCATAGCGGTAGTCAGAGTATCCTTCCATGCCTCAAACTACAGGAGCAGAGGCTGGGGGATAAAAAAAAAAAAGGGTGAATGTTTATATTATATTAGAAGAGCATCTGGTCGCCTTCCGTCCCACCCGAGCTCTCGTTCGGACGGGAGAGAGAGGGAGAGAGAGAGAGGCTCGAGTGGGACGTCAAGCGAGGTCCGGAGTACTAGTCACCCATGCCTGAGAGGGCAGCCTTGCACCTGCTGTGTGCCTGAAAGGACTTTTGTTGGATCAGGCCTCAAACAGAAGGCAGGAGGGGCACGAGAGAGAGAGAGATAGGGAGAGGGAGTTGGTGTGCGTACGACCAGATCTCGAGTCGGATTACGTTATCTGTGATGCAAGTCCTTGTTCTCAATCAGTCGGTCGTCGTACGCTATTTGTGAGTGCTGGCAGCGCTTTTCAAGGAAGATAGTGGCGATGGATGAGCAGGCGCACTTTGCTAGAGAAGAGGAAGAAAAGAGAAGGTGCCGATCAGAGAGATTGATATGTCATGAGAAGCGCGGGCCAGGCCCTTTGTCCGAAGCAGGCAGGGTCGGGTGAGATGGTGGAGATCAGGGTTGCGGTGTTGACAGAGGCGGCCGTGTCGTAAGTAGTAGTAGTAGTAGCAGCAGCAGCAGCAGCAGACGGACGCTGTCGCACAGATGTGGTGGGTGTGAAAGGAATTTGATGGAGTCGTCCGTGGCTGGTGATTCAATATTCGTGTTCGTGCTCGTGTGCGTGTATGTGGGTATGCAGATATGAGTTGCAGGGACGGGGAAAGTGAAACCAGAGCCCGGCAGATGATATGACGGAACTAGTGATGGGGCGGCGCGGTGTCTCTCTTTGTGTGTTAGAGGGAGCAGCACGACGCAGACAGGCAGTTTTCAGCGAGCTCGCAGATGATAGGCTTTTCGGGGTGCGAGGACGGAAGATTTCTGCCAAGCGAAAAGGTGCAAGTAAGGTGAGTGGATTGTGGACCTGGAGGGCGAAAGCGAGGGTGTGTGCGTAGTGGGTGTGGGCCGGGGGCCTGAAGAGAATCGAGGGTATGGAACAAGGTGTGATGATGTGTGTGGGTGTAGCCGGGATAATTGCAATTAGTAGTAGTGTGGTGGTGGTGATGGTGGTGGTGGTATTGGTGGTGGCGGTAGCGATGCAGAGGAAGGAGCGGATCGCAGCAGCTTGCGTGGGTGTGTTTTATTGGGGGTGCACAAAGTCTGGAGTGGAGGAAGGAGCTGCGTGCGTGATGTGTAATATGTGTGGGCGGGTGCGTGGTTGTGGAACGATGAGCGAGCAGGAGAGGAAGAAAAGGAAAAAAAAAAAAAAAAAAAAAAAAAGGACCGTGACCAGGCCGATGAGCGATCAGATCATGGAATGAATAATGGCCGTTCGGGCCGGGGCCTACAGCGTTGGGTGGGTTGTTGGGTGACAAAAATGATAGAGAGAGAGAGAAGGAAAGACTGTAATGAGATGAAACTACGTCGCTTCGTCGGTCTGGCTTGGTATATTTTACCCACCCAATTTCTCGGCGGTCCGGCCGGGAGGCCAGCAGAAGCGGTTTGGACGAGGTACTGGTACTACTAGTGCTAATAAAAAGGCTAGAAAGGGAAGAAGAATGAAAAGACAAAGAAAGGGAGTTTACGCGTGTGCTCGCACGGGACTCCGTTACTTTCCTTTTGCCCACTCATCACAAGCAAGAGCCTGAGGCCCCGACGGCGTACGGACGTGACGGTCGTCGGGAGCGAGAGTTTGCGGATGTAAGGTGGAAAAAAAAAAAGGGAATAAACGAGGGCAGCACTGACGCGCACGCGCGCGCTGTGGGAAGTCCGGAAGTGCGATCACCTTCCGCACAGTCTCAGGCTCCGACGCAACTCAGGACAGTAAAGTCATGCTCCTTGGCTGCTAGTAGCAGATCATCTCTCTGCTTTGTGTGAAGTTGAAAGGAGGATCTGAGCGTACGTGGCAGTCTGATCAGCCCTTTCCTCCCACTGCCGAAGGTGTAGGTACTCACTCACTCATTCACTCACTCGCTCACTCACTCAAACAAGCATCTGCCGTCCTGCTGCCGTAGTTTGCTACTGGTTGATCTCGGCTCTCTCTGAGGTCTCACTCAAGCTCCTCGATTGGCTAACTTGTCCTATCCGGGAACCTGTGGTCGAGCTCAGATGATGCTGAGCAGTTTTAACAAGTTGCGGCGAGGCTCAGCAGCTCAGACAAAGAAAGAAAAGCTACGGCTTGCGGCTTGCGGCAGCGGAGGCGGCGACAGGGAGCGGGCTTCTGCCGCCTCGGATGTTCCGACGTAGCCAGAGAGAGAGAGAGAGAGAGAGAGAGAGATTACAATAGCTGCTCGGACGTGGAATGCAGGCAGGCAAGCAGGCAGGCGTCAGTGCCGATACGAAGCCTTGACAGCAGCACACAATCTGCAAAACACCTGAACGCTGATGACACGAGCTAAAAGTTTCTTCAAGATGGGACTGGCGTATCAGCAAATCCTGTCTGTGTGGGAAAAATGTCAGGAGCTTCGTCTTGTCCCATGTCTCACGACTACTTTGATCTGCTCTCTCTCTCTCCCTGTCTCACTCTTGCTTCTTCGTCCAACACCGTCGTCCAAGCCGAGTGAAGGTAGCAGCCCACATGCCAGAAGGTCAATGGTTGAGGTCAATGGTTGAGGTCAAAGGTTTGATGATTGTGGCCTTCTGCTCGACGGTTTTCGCTTGACCTTGTGCTTCGTTGCTCGCTTTTTCTCACTCGCTACTTCATGCAGTACGTTGGGACCGCTCCGTTCCTCTGACCCTGGCCTGCGCCGTTAGTGTGTGAAACAGCAGGCAGCGGTACGCTCGGTCTTGCGGCGGTGGTGGTAGCGGTGGTGGATGTTGCATGTACACACGCATAGAAGCACATCTTGCAATCGTGTCAATCAAACCCGTACATGCGCCTCAGTAGTAATAGTAGTAGTAGTAGTAGTAGTAGTAGTAGTAGTAGTAGTAGTAGTAGTAGTAGTATAATTGCTGGCTGATCTGAGAGTAGCAGCACCAGCACCAGCACCAGCACCAGCACCAGCACCAGCACCAGCAGCCAGCACCAGCAGCCAGCAGCATGGGCGTACAGCAGGTACTGATAGCTGGGTATCATCATGCTCGCGCACCATCTCCATGGAGTTCGGGTGCTGCATGATTCAGCTCCAGCTCGGCCTACCGTTGCGGTTGCAGCTAAAGAACGGCCTCCCCCCCGGCGCAGGGAGAGAGAGAACGTGCGCTAATGCACCTCCTTCCCCCGGGGGCCCTGTCTCGGCCGTTCAGTTGATTGGCTCCCGGCTGGATGCAGCTCTTGCGCAGGCGGATGTTCGCGTGTCTTAGCGCCTTCCCTGTCCCTTTCTTCTTCTTCTACTGGTGTTAGTGCAGGGAGGAGGTTAGTTTGCTGCTCCAAAAAAGAGATCGCCAGGAAGCAGGCCGCGGGACCGTTACCAGACAGACACCCACCCGTGGCCCATCTTGTCTTGCTCACATGTGCACGATCAAACATCCTGCTAGAGAGAGCCCTCTACGTAATCCAAGGGCATCATCGCCCACAGATAGCTGTAGATGTGTCTCTGCCAGCTTGCCTAGTCAAACGATCCGCCGTGACTTGATATCTCGCAGCATTCCTGTGCGGGCGTTGCAAGGGTAGGGCGCGGATTCCGGGCAAGTTGGACCGTGCTGTGTCAACAAGCGTGGCCGCGACAGAGAGGCAGCAGCCAGTTGAATCTCTCCATATGTGACGCTGACTGCCGTCTCTTGCAGCCCGGTTTCTCATCATCATTACCCTGTTCGCGCTCGTATTGCCTGTTCACGGCCTTTCACTCGCATGCACACGTCTGACTGCGACCGCCTGCATCCGTAGAGTTGGGCCCAGCAGGCGGCAGAGGTCTCAACCACATCGCCTCCTCTTCGCCTGCTCACGCACATGATTTGTTCCAGATCGCGGCAACGACAGAACATCATGATTACCTGCTCTCACCCTCATCAGGCCTCCTCTTCGCCTGTTCAAGCACATGATTACCTGCTCACCCTCATCAGGCCCTTGCCATTGACGTGTACGCCGGATCGACCAGCTGACTGCTTCCAGATCTGGCAATCGTCCGCCCAAGAATGGGCCTACCGCTTCGAGCGTCGGCGGCAGACCCAGCCGGGTCAGGGATGCAGTGGCGGCGGCCAGGGGGGGGGGGGGAGTGGCACTGCTCCAGTTGCGGGTAGGTTTCATCCCCCGGAACTAAGGTTACTTGGGTGGGGACGCCACCCCGGGGGTTAGCCCAGCCGGGTCGTGCTCGATTCAGGCTGCTGTGCCGGCTCTGATCGCCCCCCTGGTCTCCGAAATGTGTGAGACGCAGGGTCAGCTGGAAGCATCGCACCGTGACACTCTCCTCTCTCTTTCAACATGACGTCCAGCCGTGCTGGGAGCGTGATGTGGATACCGACGACGGCTTACTCTCTGAGACATTCGGCAGTTTTGCGTCTGAGGATATGCAAAGCTCTCGAATTGGAAAAGAGAACCATGAATACAACAAAGAAAAGCCAAGACGGTGACAACAAATGAGTGTGGAACTTCAGAAGCTCTGTTGACTCTCTACATTGCGTAAGGATGAAATAATGCCCGCCGGCTGATAGGGTGTAATAGTTGGAGGAAGGCTCGAATGCGCGGCCAGCGACTGGCGAGAGCGTCACGGTGTCGAGTGCGGCGCGGTTTGGAAGATCGTGCTGCTAGTTCGACGACTATCAGCGGGCTGCTCCTTCGGAAGCGCAGTCGATCAATTCGAGCGTATCAGTCGGCAGCGCCACAGAGATGCCTCATTTCTGGCCCCTCCTTCCTCTAATTCTCCCCCTCTTTTTCCCTCCCCCTCCCCCCTTGATCTTCCTTTCCTTTCCCGAGGTCGCCCAGGCGCGGCACGGGTGGGCCTTTGACAGGCTCAGCGGCTCGTTCCATGTATCCTCACCGCGCTGTTCCAGCGGGCTCCTGCAGGCCCCCGGTGGCTTTCTAGGGGGGGGGGGAGGGAGAAGGCTTGGGTGCTATGCTGCTGTGCTACACTGCCGTTGGGCTGAACAGGGCGCGTCGAACACCGACGACCTCAGCCAGATGCAGATCCGCCCCCAGTCCGGCGCACCACGTTCACACTCTCCGAACCCTGACGCATGCCCAGGTGCAGAAGAAGCCGTTCTGGCCGCGCTCTCTCTCTCTCTCTCTCCCACTGGCACCGCGACTCTCTTTGTTCTGATGCATTGGGAAATAATCCCATGATGGCTTTGACCCACCATTGCACCACCATCACCACCGCCTGCTCTCCGCAAGAAGCTGAACTTAAGGCTGTGTTAGACCTTCTGTACGTCTGCTATTTTACCCAGCGAACCATCGTCAAGCCCAGGCCCGTGACTTTGTCCGTACCGGAGACGCAAGCCTTCCGTTTTTGTGCTTTTTCTAGTTGGAGTCTTATCTTTCTCTACCAGAGGGGACTACTGCTCTGTGCTGCCTCTGGCGCACACGCGGCCCGTCAAAGAGAGCTGGCGTTAGTAGGTATGCGTACCTCGTAAGAAGATGGGAAGGCTTGCTGCTACCCCCTTCCGTCGGCCTCTTGCCCGGTATGATGCTCGGTGAGATGCTTGGCGTGTGATGTGATGCTCTGCATTCTGCCGCCTCGCCTCTCTCTCTGCACCAGCAGCCGGCCTTTTCTTCTTCTTTTTTCTTCTTCTTTACCATCGTGTTCGTGTGTGTTTGTGTGTGTGTTTGTGTGTGTGTTTGTGTGTGTGTTTGTGTGTGTGTTTGTGTGTGTGTGTGTGTGTGTGTGTGTATGTGTGTGTGTATGTGTGTATGTGTGTGTATGTGTGTGTGTGTGTATGTGTGGACACCCAGTCCTGCCTGGCTAGATTCAAGTTGTGCCTGTATGGCGCTCATTCCACGCCTCGTCGGCTGACTGCTTTTTTGGCTCCCTTTGAATCATTCCACATCAATCTTACTAGCGGCCGTACGACCCGTAAGCCCGTCTCCGATCGCTCGATGCCATTGTCCGTCAAACACAGACCAGACACCCCGGCCCGTTCTTGAACGACAGCGTGACGCTTCCCCCTAGAACTGGCTGAGCCTGTTAGAAACGAGTGAAATTTAATTACTGGCATCATGTCTTTCAAGATCTCGCACGGGAAGTAGAAGTACTGGTAGGCAAGATGACGGCTAATTTGGTTCGCGTCAAATCTCTGGGCCGGGCCCTCGTCACCGGCTCTCGCAAGACGAGAGTGAACATGATTTTCCAGAATGGTCATCAGTCGCCCACTGGCAGCCTTGCCTACTTCCTCCTCTGTGCCGGTCAAGTCGTCCAAAGCAGCAGCAGCAGCAGCAGCAGCAGCAATGGTTTGACCGGCATAAATGTTGTCATGGCTAATCTTGGACCTTATCATACCGGCGCCTCGGTCACTTGTGCTGTGAACAGCCTGTCGCTTGCACATCTGCCCGCATTTGGCCGCCCATCGTAACGTGCAGAATGATTGAACAGACAGCCTGGCTGGGGATGGACCTGGGAAGCAAACAAAGAATTCAAGATGCATGACAGGTGGGGGGGCTGTGATGTAGCCAATACAGCTCCAGTATCCACAGATCTACGGTCGTTGATTCTGTAACACTACAGGCAAGGAGGAAGAAGCATCGTCTCGCAAGGAGTCTGTCGCTCTTCCGGCTGAGCCTATAGTCGGTGGGCATCTCGCAAGGAGTGACTAGCAGATCAGCCAAGCAGCCGGCTGTCAGAGCGCGACTCACGAGACTCGTTTCCAATCTCCGTCTTGCATCTTGTCGCATCTCGCCCCATCGTGCAACTAATCTCGCGTCACGCACGAGACAAAGACAGCCATGAGCAATGGGGAAAAGGCCGGGACATTCACGAGCCAGCATCGTGATGGCCTCGCGATTGTTTCTTCTTCTCCTTCTCCTTCTCCTTCTCCTCATCCTCCTCCTTCTTTCGGCCCTCATGCCATCGCAAATCATCTTCTGACGCACGTGCCGCGTCCTCGTCCGACTGGAAGTGGCAGCGTGATGTTGGTGCCAGCGATCCCTTAATCCCGGGCCGCCATTATTCCCCTCTAGCTTCCCAAGTTGACACGGCCACAAAGCGATTCACGGCAATTTCTTAAAAAATTCTCGCGCTAATCATCCGGCTGGCTACCTGCCTTGCGCGCGACACTAGACAAACAGCCCTATCATGTACTCTGCAACACCATGTCCTGCACGCCGGACCATACATCCGCGAGACATGCAGCCGATCGGACTGAGACAGACAGACGGACAGAACTGAGCCGGTGTTTTGTCCAGTCTGACTGTGAAGACATGCACGTGAGCACGAGTTCGTGCATCAGAACGATAGAGACAATCACTCGCTACCTCCATCCTCTTTCATTTGCTTAGCTCTTCTGTGGTCATCCGGATTTGTTTGTCTGCAAGGGTTCCATCCTCTCAGAGAAGTAGTGTTTGGCAGTTGGCAGTGCCTTTCTCGGGGCACGAGATTCCTCCGTCAACCGTACGTTCAGAGTTTCGCTGTTTACCTAGCCCCGGATGTCGACAGAAAAAGGGTCAGACTAATGATTGCAAATCAGTGATTGTCCTCGGCATGGAGCGTGACTAGCCTACATTTGGGGACAATCAGTCCTTGGTGGCGCATCTGAGCTCGAGCTCCAGGCGGTGGTGGTGATGGTGGTGGTGTGTTGTAATACTTGTGCGCAGATAATGGCTTCCCACATTCCAAAACCTCGCCAGCTCTCCGTCGTATTCATCCCGAGCCTCACTCCAGTTTCCTGACAGCGACGACAGAAGGGGGCAAGCCACTATCATGCCCAATCTTTGGCAGTTGCCAGTGTTTGCTCCAGCTGGGATGCTTCCCTGTGGCTCCGGGTCTTGGCTTTTTCCGTCCGCCTTGCGTGGGTGGGCGTTGCTGCAAGCTTGTACGGAAGCCTGCCGCACGCGCGCGCGCCCACTCACTCGCTGGCTCTCGGCTGAAGGAGAAGAAGGCTCGGCTACACTGCCAGCGTCACGGTGTCTCTCTCTCTCCCCTTCTCATCCGCCTCTCGCCCGCTATATCCGAGCACAGCCCGCGGGCCGAGTCGCCACAGCATCATCTTCCCTGCTGGCAGTACCACCGTGACCGTACCTTCTCTCTCCCGTTTAGCGTAAGCTCTGAGTAATCAGGCCGAGCACCGCACGAGATTGTTCATCACGCATAACGACGCATTACTGGGCAGAAGAAGAAGAAGAAGAAGAAGTTTTGGGCATCGCGATACTGCTGCCGATTAAGGTATGAAAAATTGTCTTTTTTTTTTTTTTTTCTTGAGTTACTTTGCTCGTTGCCTTTGCCACCTGATGATCATTGTTGCTGTTGTTGTTTGTTTGTTTGTAATCCATCTCAATGACGAAGAGTCGCACTGGAAACGGACTTTCTTTCGCGCGACGTGGTGACTTCTTCTGTCTGTTTTCTAAACATAGTCTCACAAATGGGTGAATGTGGACAAATGGGCGAATATGGAATCCATCATCTTGAGTGCAGTTGCCATACTGCGGGCAATGTCATGCAGCTCCAATTCAATTGCAATGTTGATACGAATTATTCATCATCATATGCTGCATGATGCGGGAGCGGCTCCAATGTGCTTGCAATGTTGATATGAATCATTCGTCATCATATGCTGCATGCTGGGTGGGAGCGGCTCCAATGTGCTTGCAGTGTTGATCTGAATTATTCATCATATGGCTCCCCCCCATACTGGAAGGCATCCGGAGTGGGTTTCCATCCTCCAGGACCAAGCAACACGTCTACATCTCCTTGCCTTGGAGGCTTAACAATCTTCATTCAGAAGACGGAAGCAACGGGTGGCCCTTGCTGATCGATGCAGTTGATAATCCGAAATCGTCTCTGGAACAATCTGCAGCAGAAATGTCGAAGCGCGATCTGAGGAGGCCGGACCTCATCGTCCCCTACGTCGAGCCGCCAAAGGATGAGGGCCTCTCCGGCAGCGACATGTCCTCCAGCCTGAGCACGATGTTCCCCATGGCCGCCATCTTCACCAAGAACAAGATCGTCGGCTGGATCGGAGTCATCATCGCCATCCAGGCCTGGCTGGCCGAGACGCCGGACCAGAAGAAGAACGCGGTCACGCCCAGCTACTTTGGCGTCGGCATGTCGTTCATGGCCCTCTTCACCGCAAGTGCCATTCCCCCTTCCCGGCTCCTCGTAGCCAATACCACAGGAACGTGTCCGAGCTAACCGTCTACAAGTCCTATCTTCCGCTCTTTCTGCCGCCCAACGCCGGCGGTTTCGCTGGCAAGCCGGCCGCTGTCCCGGCAGCTTGAGGAACGAAAGCATCTTACAGTACTCGTTGGCCGTGGACGTGGAAATGGACCACGACGTGGACGTGTCGCCAAGAACTTTGTGCATTGGGAAGGAGTCATACGGCCAGAACGGAGCTGATTGGCAGCCCTCTGGCTGAGATTTGTATGTATACTAGAAAAGATGAAGCTGGCTGTTGGTTCGACAGATTGGCTGCTGCTTGCTACAGAGATTGGCGTTTTGTTGGGCGTCGAACAGCGTCTCATTCTGCTGCCCAAGGCAGTCGTGCATAGTGGCCTAGTAGCTATGTTTGGAGGCAGATGGCCGAACCGATCAAATGACCAAATCGATATAACAATCTCGTACCGTGGGCTCAAATGAATAGATCCAGATCCTTTCACATCCGCTCAGTGAAATTCCTTTTCTTCTCTGCTTCTTCAATCTACTGGTCTACTCGTCTACTGGTCTACTCGTCTACTGGTCTACTCGTCTACTGGTTTACTCGTCTACTTGTCTACTCGTCTACTGGTTTACTCGTCTACTTGTCTACTCGTCTACTGGTTTACTCGTCTACTGGTTTACTCGTCTACTGGTTTACTCGTCTACTGGTTTACTCGTCTACTTGTCTACTCGTGTACTGGTCTACTCGTGTATTGGTCTACTGGTCTACTGGTCTACTGGTCTACTGGTCTACTGGTCTACTCGTCTACTGGTCTACTGATACTCCATAAAGACGATCTGATCAGGAGTTTTGGAGTCCACTTCTGACTATCTCAACCAAGGCCCAGTGTGAGCAATCAAGGCACGGTGTGAGCATATCAAGGGCAAACCAAATCAGACTTTCGCTGAACTGTCGGCCAAGACGATACGTGTTCCCCTTGCATGTTCACATCGGGTTTTTCCAAGACTTGTCGTGATCCATGCGCCTTCAACGAAGGGTCAGAGAGTGACTGCAACGAAGGAGCAAGGACCGAATCGTACACCTTATCCCCTGCAAGAGTCTGCCAGCGCAATGTTTCAACATCCGGCCACCTGTCAGGAGTGCCAGCAAGGGCCACAGAACTCAGGCTAGTGAATGCAGCCGCCATTCTCAGAAGCGGGTAGACAGCAAATGAGTCAGGCTACGTAGTCCGTCGCTGCAGCTCGTGCGAGATTCTCCGGCCTTGCCTGATGCTCTGGCAGGGAAGGGGTGATGATGTTTGTTGAGCCTCCTCCGTTTGATGAGTCTCTCTTGCCCCCCCACAGCGGCCTCTATCGCAGTTGTGCCTCCAGAATTCACCCCTCACAAGGCTACGGACAGGCGGTGGGCGAACAGCTGCTGAGTCAGCAGGCAAGGCAAGGGCGAGCGAGCCATCAAGGGCAGGCTGGCTCTGGCTGGCTCAAGGGCTGGCTGGCTGGCTGGCTGGCTGGCTGTCTGGGCGATAATACAGCAGCACTAGGTGATAGCCAGCGACAGGGTAGCCAGCGACAGAGTGGGCCAGCCAGCCAGCTAGAAGACAGCTAGCCAGGCCAGTAGCCACCCGTGGACGAAGGGTGCTATTGCGGACGACGGGTCAGCCTTGGGTGTCAGTAAAATGCCCTGAGCGCTTTCCCGCGCCGTGTTTTCTTTTTTTTTCCTTTCTTTTTAGGCGAAGCCACGCTATTTAAGAATCCCACACAGCCCGCCGTCATTCACACACACACACACCACGCCCCCTCAAGTACACACCCACAACTCACTCTCCACTCTACCCTCATAGTTCTCTCACTCACTCTCATACCTCACAACAAAGCTTCAAGTCAACAAGCTCCTCTACGAGTTTTATTGAACAGAAAAGTCTCCGGACACCCAACACCCGACCCCCAGAGTACCCTCGAATTTCGAGTTTATGTCCATCGAAAACCTCAAGACCATCGGTAAGTTTCTTGTGTGTGTGTGTGCCCCGCAGCTTCACTCCATAACCGACCCGTGCGGTCGCACGCACACGCACTCAAGTTGCCGCGAAGGGTCCCTGATACTTTTGGCCTCCTCTCTCTCTCTCCCTCACTTGCCATGCACCACCACTGAGATAATCATGCGAGCTTCATGTGATGTGGTAGTTGGTGGTTTCGTTATTGTTGTTGTCGCTGTGGCACGGCGTAACTGACCAAGGCTGCGGTGAACGTGTCACGACATTCCTGCATCGGAACTCACCGCCATTATGAGTGGTCCTCTAGTGAGACAAGGCTGACGCGACTCTCTCGCACTTTGCACATACAGACCCCTTCGCCGAAGCGGACGAAGACACTGGGGAGACAAATCAATCCCAGAGTTACATCCACATCCGCATCCAGCAGCGCAATGGCCGGAAGACCTTGACTACCGTTCAGGGCTTGCCCAAGAAATTTGACCCCAAGAAGATCCTGAAGGTGATCAAGAAGAAGTTTGGTGAGTCACACAGCATCATCCCGTCCATCTACACAGAGCTACACACACACACACACACACCCCCACCTCATTCAGAGACCAGGAAGCGATGGCGAGGCCCAATGCGAACACAGGTGAACCCCGATGCTGACTAGTGCATGCAGCCTGCAATGGCACCATCGTGACCGACGTCGAGATGGGCGAAGTCATTCAGCTCCAGGGCGATCAGCGCAAGGATGTTCACACTTTCTTGAGTGACAAAGAGGAAGGTCTCGGCCTTGACCCCAAGACCATCAAGGTCCACGGTTTCTAACCGTCGGACCATGAGACACACACACAAACCTCGCACACCTTGCTGCACAGGCCCGATGACGTGAATGACGGATCAGCAGAAGGCACCTCTCTTCCCCACCGCCATGGAAACACACACACACAAGCACGAGAGCAGTATTACCTCAGACTATCACCCAACCGCCTCGCTTTCTGACCACGAGAGAGAGGAACAGTCGCTCGGAGAAGTGGGAAAAAAGAAATGGCTGTCAAATAAAGGGAGGAAAGGTCGTCACCGTCGTCGTGGTCGTTGAGCCGCCGTCTGACCCCAATTCGAGCCTTGCAACGAGCTTGTGAGCGAGAGCACTGAAGGCTTGCGCCCCCTTTGGCAATGACTTGCTGGGAGAATTGATTTTTTCTTTATTTTACCTTGACCCCGCCACCACCAACTGATGTCCCTCGTTTTATTTTCTCGGCTCGTGTCAGCTGGATCGCTTGGGTGAACGGCGCGTGTCTCTTGTGAGAGGCAGGCGTCGGGCTCTCATACCGGCAGCGAACAAATATGATATCGAAACTAGGAACCATGGGAGGGGCGAGCACGGTTGCATATCGGAAGGATCCTGTTTCAAGACCTTAGTGATAGTGATCAATCAAAACGTGTTCGCTCTGACTTGATGACCCTCTCACTATGCATGCAATAGCTTTGGATGTGATTGCTTCAGAGTCGATCCGTGCCTGATCCGTGCCTGCTCCTGGCCCAGGCTTTATTCAACCAGTGATCAAGGACCATCCATGAGTCATGCAGAAGATCACGGCAGCATACATGGCAAACCATCACCCTCCATCAACCTCCATCACCCTCCATTGCCAGGTATCGTCCTCCATCGCTAGGCATCGTCAGGTATCGCCAGGCATCGTCATGTATCGCCGGGTATCGATAGGCATCGCCAGGGCATCGCTAGGGCGTCAATAGTTAGGTGAAGTCTGTCAGCTTTCAGCTGTCAGCTATCAGCTCTCAGCCAACCTTGAGACCAAGCCCACAGATCAATCCCAGCATCAAATCAAACTCTGGCGCAATCGAAACATGACCTCGACATGTCCCAAGCAGAAACCTGAGAATCAATCAATCCACCATGCAACAGTTCAGTGCCCCATCACGAACCTGGTGTGAGAACCCACCGTTTCTGAAGGATTTAGGTACCCAGTCCTAGGTCGAATTACTTTACTACCTACCTGCCTAGGTATCTGGACAGATGTGCACTTATACCAGTCTCTCCCAAAGAATACCATCTTCTAGAGATACCCCCCTCTTCCTTTCTTGCTCTCGTTCAGTCACTTACTCATTTACTCGTTCGTTCGCTCGTTCGCTCGTTCGCTCGCTCATTCGTATGCCTACCTGCCCACACACACTATATACCACATACCAGATCAAACACCGGAGCCTGTGACTCGATGCAATCCACTTACTGCACAAATGACCGTACAGATGCCCCACACACCAAAGAAATGAGAAAGGAATGAGGAAAGGACGACTTGACGGTGCGAGTTGTGTGATCCACGTCAATACGACCAGAAGGACGCAGCGCCGTCCATTGGAATGATCTGAGGCGTGCTACGATGTGGTGGGATGTGATGCGATACAGTATCAGGGCATTACGACTTGTTTAGCTTGCTAGACGAGTAGGAACTGGGAGGTGTTCACAGGCGGAACTCTCTGAGTCGGATGAAGATCAAGGGAATGCGATGTGTGTCGTTTTCACGACGAGGAGATGGAATACTGCTACTGCTGCTACTGCTACTGCTGCTACTGCTACGATTACTACAGTACTACTACTGCTTCTGCTACTTCTACTGCTACTGCTACTGCTGCTACTGCTGCTACTGCTACTGCTACTGCTACTGCTGCTGCTACTGTTACTGCTACTGTTACTGCTACTGCTAATGCTAATGCTAATGCTACTGCTAGTGCTAATGCTAATGCTACTGCTAATGCTAATGCTACTGCTACTACTACCAGTATTCTTGTACGTAGTTCCAAGGTATGTGTGTGCATATGTGTGAGTGTGTGAGTGAGTGAGTGAGTGAGGTAAGTGCGGGTGGGAGATCGGAAGCCACGAAAACATCTCGACTGGACTTGGACTAGCTCGGACTGGACTAGCTCGGATCGGACTGGGCTTGGATCGGACTGGACTTGGATCGGACAAGACTGGTAGACAGGCAAGCAGTCGGGCAGGCAGACAGGCAAACAAGCACCAGTGCGTTGACAAATACCTACCTACCTACCTACCTATCACTCATGTACGTGCCTATTCATGTACCGACAGGGATGCCAGCGCCAGCGCCAGCGCCAGCGCCCAGCAGATTTGTTGCTCGGGCTCGGCGAATATGTTTTCTGCAAGGTGCGGCTATTAAATAGGTACGGTGTGTGAAACGATGAGAAACCACAATCTCGAGACAGCCGGCTAGCCAGCCACTGACAGCCAGCCAGCCACTGGCAGCCAGCCACCTAGCCAGACAAACAAACAAACAAACAGATAGAATCTCGTTCCATTAATTGATCTTCTTCGTAAAACTGTGACTAGCTAGCTAGATAAGACAAGACAAGACAGACCTGTCAAATTAAAGACTGAAAAGCAAGAACAACACAAACAAAACAGTAAAGACATCAAGTTTCCGTCCCGTCCCATCTCTGATTCCCTGCAGTACGTACACCAAAACGAACGCGCAGGAAAGCACACCTTTTTTCCATTCTGTCTGCTAAGGGTAAAGAAAAAAACATGGTCGTTGCATTCGTCCGTCCTTCCTTCCTCCCACTCTTCGAACCGTCGTCTTCGCAGGGGCCGCGAGACGCCTGACCGTGACCCTGACTCGTTGGAGCGCACTCAATCACCCACTTACTCACTCCGTTTTCACACGGCTGATTGATTGATTGATTGATTGACTGACTGACCGACTGACCGACTCATGGCCTGTTCGGCTACTTCCCAATCTTGAACGTCCGTGCCCAGCCCCAGACGCGCTTGGCCATCTCGAACAGCGGCACGATGGGGTCGTTGTCGCGCGCCAGGTGCAGCTGGAACAGCAGGGCGCAGGTGGTGGCGAAGCTGGCGTAGGAGAAGGCGTGGATGCTCTGGTGCGTCTCCTTCCGGATGTTGATGTTGCGCTGCGTCAGGTGGTAGATGATGGTGAGGACCTGGATGCCAAGAGTTTTCTCGGTTAGGTACGTGGATATAGATATATTCAAGGGGGAGAGAAAAAGGGTGCTTGTTGAGGAGAAGGTGAGGGATGATGGTTTGAGAGGTAAGGGTTGGTTGGGAGAGCGGAGGAAAAGGGGTTTGAAGATATACTCCTGGATTTGGTGCAAACATGTTGGCCATGCTCGATTTTGCGTGAACATGGGGTGTGAAGAGACCATTTTGGCCGAGCATGCGCGACCAGAGAATTGTCGAGTTACTCAGACAATGTCCGCATGCGTACGGGATGCAGGATCTCATCCATAAGGCTGACAAGGCAAATGACTTTCACGCTGGTTGGAGGAGGAGGACAAAATGCAAAATGCTTGCACCACTCGCACGCAATGGATGAGACTTACCGTCGAGTTGCTGACCCACGCAGGCAGCAGCATCCTGGGATCCTCGCTCGCTCCGGACAGCCACATGCTCAGGGACGACACGTACGCGATCAGGGCACAGAGCGTCAGCATGCGCGTGAGCGTGGCAAAGGGCGTATAATTCACAAGCCTAGAGATCAAGTGCAACAGAGATCAGTCAGCAAGTGCCTCATCTCATATTATTTTTTTTTCACGATTCTGAGCATCAAACACACGCTGACAACGCCGTACGTAGGCTACTACTCACCATCGCAACATTAGGCACTCCGAAAAGTAGAAGCTCAGGTAGGCGCTCGTGGTGCACCAGATGATGGCGAGGAAGACCTCGGTCACCCTGAAGCGGCGCTCCGCCTGGGCCCAGGCGGCGAGGCTTGCGCTTGCTGGGCCGTCTCCGTCGGCCAGGGCCATGTTGGATCCCCTGCCGACGCCGAGCAGCAGCTCTGCCAGGAAGGTCAGCGCACAGCGGAACCCCCACCAGGCTGCGGGCAGGGTGGAGCAGATGCGTGCAGCCTGCAGAGGGTACAACCACCTCGAAGAGACGCCGAGCACAACGGCGGCGCGAGGGTGTTGCGTGGCCGAGTCGAGCCTGGCTTTGGACAGAAGGATGGGCTGATCAAGGCCAGCACCACCGGCGGCATTGCTGTCGCCATCTCGAGCCCCGTTTCCAGCAGCACCATTGCTGTGACTGATGCTGGATCTCGACCCTGAAGGTCTCGCACCCGAGGACCAGACGGTAGTAGTGGCCTCCGGATCCTGGTCGGGTGGGATGCTCGGTCCGTCTGCGAAGACGGGGGTGTGCTGGCTTCGGCGTCTCGCCTGCGACACCGATTCCGTCTCATGGTCTTCCTCGTTAAGACTCGAAAAGTGTCGCAGTCTCGAGGAGGCCGATGCCGAGCCGAAGCTGTGGCCTCGGCTGTGCCCGCCGCTGCCACTGTGCCTATGCCTGAGCCCTTGCTCCTGGCCTAAGCCGTGTCCAAAGGGATTTGAGGAGCTTCTCGGACGTGCAAATGGCGGCAACAGCGGCCCAGCATCGAGCATGCCAGCATCGGTCTCGACGAGGGTACCGTCACTGCTGAGAGTGGCGTATGAAAATGAGCGTGGGAACTCTCTGTGTAGGCCACCACCACCACCTCCTGCTCTTGCTGATGGTGCTGCCGTGGCATGCATCTCGCGCCCCGATGCTCCGAAGGGAGATGAAACGCTGGTAGAAGCTTGATGTGAGCCTGCTGCTGGTGCTGCCGCTGGTGCTGGTGGAAGGTTGCTGCTGGTGAAGGCTGGAGTCAGCGGCGAGATTGGGACCACGGCAGTTGCATAGCTGGGAGGAGGTGATGTCGGAATGGGCTGGACAGGAGAGGCGGAGAATTGTGGTAGATGGGTAAAGGGTGACTGCGTCTGCTGCTGCGTCTGCTGCTGCGTCTGCTGCTGCTGCTGCTGCTGCTGCGCATTGGGGCCGAGTCGCGGCGAGTGCTGGGACGAGAAGGAGCCAGCTGGGGAACGATTGCGAGGCGTCGAGGGCGCGGAAGAGGACAGCGGGCGCGGCGCTCGCCGCCTCCGGCCCGCCGAGGGCTGATGGCGGTGTCGGTGCTGCTGATGCTGCTGATGCTGCTGCTGCTGCTGATGATGATGATGATGATGCAGAGAAGAAAATTGCTGATGCTGCTGGTCGTACAGAGCGGAGGGCAGGCCGCTCAGCGTGGGGTTGAATGGGAACGCCAGTGCGCCGGGTAAGGGCGATTATCGGGGACGCGCTCTCTTTCTCTCTCTCTCTCAAGGTGGCTCGGTCCGTGTCATTCGTGTCATTGAAGATCACAGGAAAAGGCAGTGGAGATTGCAAGCAAAGCATACGACAGGAAAGCCCGATAGGATCACGCAGACTGAGAAGGGAGAGAGACAGAGAGATAGAGGGCTGTGAATCTAACGACTTATTGTATTCTTCCGCAACTCAATCTACTTACTACCTGAGACCACCAGCGGAAGGGGTTGAGGAGAAAGAAGGTTCGGGCTGTCGAAAAGCGGAGACTTGATCCGAGGCATCGTGTGTGCACAGGGCTTTCCATGGAATGTAAACTACTACGTAGGTAGGTATACACTACACTACACTACACAACACAACACATCAATCACGACTGCAATACGTGTGTGTCTCTCTCTCTTCCTATGCCTCTGGCGCGCTTGGATTCGTCGCGTCGTAGTAGAAGAAGAAGAAGAAGATAGTGGGGAAAAAAAAAAAAAAAAAAAAGCAATCAGTCACGTGGCCTTCCGATCACAATGTTTCCTTGGCTTTTCAGTGGCAAGAGCGCAGATGCGGCATGCACGAGAAACGCAAGCTCGCAAGCAAGCAAGCAAGCAAACAAGCAATCAAGCACACAAAAGTTGGAAAGCAGCAGCAAACGCTGTAGATCATCAGCCAGCCAGCCAGAACTGCTCGGCCAGCCGTCCAGCCAGACATCCGGCCAGTGATCGTCAAGGCCTTTGCAGTCTGCTGCTGCTTAACCTTTTCGTGTTCGGAGTCGTGAGCCGCTCGCTGGCTGCATGTCGACCGTCGATAAGGCCTCCATTCTGCTTGGATGCCACGAGCCCACAGCCAATTGCCAATGACTTCGGACCTCCAGACAGACGCAACCTGCAGCAGCGACGGGACAGTGCGACTGGGGAGATCCCTGGGAAATGGTCTCTCCCTGGAAAATGGTTTGACATGACAGGGTAGAGCCATCTTGTAGCGTGTTTGTGTGTGCGTGTGTGTATGTGTGTGTGAGAGAGAGAGAGTTTGTGTTCAGCCTGAGTTCTGGTCAACAGCTCACGCCTGCAACCAAAGGCCGAAGACCCGATTAAACTGGCAGAAGGTTTTTCTTCTGTTCTGCCCACCTGCACGCGCAAACACACACACACATACACACACACACACACCTACCTACCGTCTGAAGACAGCCAAACGTGATGCCTTCGTTGTTGTTGTTGTTGTTGTTGTTGTTGTTGTTGTTGTTGTTGTTGTTGTTGTTGTTCGAGTGAACTTGCCCGTAACCGTCGAGCTTTTATGATCCAAGTATATGCTTCTTGGAACAAGCTCATCATGAGAAAGTTGTCTACTACGAAACAGTGACACTCAGGTACTTGCTTGGCCAGGCGTGGTAGTGGTAATTTGGGTGGGTGGCTGTGTGTGTGGGTGTGTGGGTGTTTGGATGGCAGGCGATCGATCAGCTTGGTGTTGATGCAATATCAAACGCCTCTACTGCATCACAAACACACACACACTTCTCGTTAGCCACAGACGGCCGGCATTGGAGGCTTTTTTTTTCTCTCTCCCTCCTCTCTTCCGGTCGCCTGGCCGCTCGTTCTTCCTGACGTCAATCAAATTACCTCATCTTTATCTGTCATTGAATGATTCGGCGCCCTGCAAAGGCGCGGCAGCAGGAGAATAGTCCCTCCTCCCTGCAGCGTCATGGCTCGATTCGTCTGTGTAACAATGCCTTTCCTCTCCCGAAAAGAAAAAAAAAGCTTTGACGCCTGTGTGACAGCGTTTTGCTCCACCTCCCTTCTTGTGGCGCTTTTTAGCGTCCCCTTTTCTCAACACCCCTCCCTGCCTCCCAGATGACTGTGCCAGCGGGGGAGGGGGAGCAATCAAGCAAGCAAACAGATCGACGAGCATGATTCGCTCTCGTACCAGCGAAACGAGCAAACAGACAGGGCGAGAATCGTTCGCTTTCGCACCATGGTGCCAAGATGAGACGAGAGACCAGCACCAAGTGCCGGTTCTGATGGGCAAGTTGCTGAGCAAGAAGAACAAGCTTTGTGTCTGCATCTTCATGTTGTAATCGTGGAGAAAGATATGCTCCTGTCATCGGCAGTCGAAGGGTAAGTCGGTAAGCTGACGAAAATGCTAGCCATCTGTGTGAGAGGAGGAGGAAAGGTCCAATCAAGGACATGGCATCGGTCGTCAAAGTCGAGTCTAGGCAAATTCTCTCATGCAGGCGTTACCTAGCTGCATTATATATACCAAAGCGCTTGCATGGCTGCAGGCTCGGCCTTGACAAACGCCTCTGTAGCTGCTGTGTCCAGACCAGCAGACCAGCAGCAGACCAGCAGCAGACCAGCAGACCAGCAGACCAGCAGACCAGCAGGGTCGTCTGCAAACGCCGCTCAAGGGATTAAAGGGCTCAGCACAGCACAGCAGCATCAGCTTTCCTTCTTCTTCTTCTTCGTTTTCCAATTCCCCATCACCCCTTTTCTCTTTTCTCTCTTGCCTCCTGCAAAACTCTCTTGACTGACCTTGTCGTTGTTGGAGTTGAATAGCTCTTTCCTGCCTCTTTTTGTGCCAAGAAACTGTCCCGCATCTGTCCAGCATCTGTGCAACATGGACTTCTCGATGAATCCCATCAAGTCTCTTCCCCAGCTCCCCTATGAGCTTCAATATCACGTGGCGAAGGAGGTGGCGGGCCTAAGGCTCCAGGCATCGGAGGATGCATCCCAGAGCATAAAATACGCTGACTGGGCCGACGCCGTCTTGGCACTGCCCCGTCTCGGCCAGGTCAACAGGATGTTCAGGGCTGAGAGCTCTCGCTTGGCGCAATCGGAGCCCATCTGGGCGGCCGACACGCTTCACCTCTGGCTGCACCACTGGCCGAACGGTGGGCCACCCGAGCTGCTTCGCTGTGTGCGCTTCGCACCGCTGCTTCCGTGCCTCGAGGCTCCGCACGACTACCGCCGACTCCAGCACCGCAGGTCTCAACCGCCGCGGGAGCTGCTGGAATTGCCGGGCATGGCGGTGCGGCACATGCTGCTGGATTACGTGGCCTGGAGCGTGATGGCGCTCAAACTGACGAGTATCTGCGAGCTCGATGGCATCGGCTTTGAGCACGTTGAGGACGACGTCGAGCTGAACTGGACCATGTTCGAACCAAAAGAAGTTGCTGATTACATTCTGTCGAAAGAAAGATTGGCCGACGATTGGGGGGCGGCGCCCTTCAAATGCGAGTTGATGGAAGATTTCCTCGAAGAATGGCCCTGCCACTCGGTGGAGTCGGTCACCATCCTCCTGCAGGATGGGGAATGCATGGGTTGGGAGCTTCCGTCAGCTTCGTCCAGTGATATCATGGGGTGGTACTTTCGAGCGGGAAAAACGCTCTTCCTGCCGGGGAGGCAGCAGATGGAGTATGCGGCAGACACCCTGGTCGCAATCTTCCCACACTTGAAAAGCATCAATCTGGTGAGGTGCGAGATCCCGGAGCTGGGGACGAGGAGCAACTGGTCTCCGAAAAACCTCGACTTTGAGGACTCTGTAATCTGCGATGTCAGGACGCTGTTTGGGGAGCCGGCGTTGAACCGGTATGAAGATCATTATGTTCAGCCTGACGGCCTCCTCATGCCAACGGTAATTGGCTGGTCGTTCAGAGACCCGCTACGATGGGACGAGATCCCCCAGAAGCTGGCGGAGAACGACAACGAGTTTCTGCGCCTGGTGAACGCGAGGATCTCGGCGAGAATGTCAGCTTGACCAAAACAAAAAAAAAAAAGATCAGGTAAGTAACGATATGAGAGAGGGAGAGAGAGGGGGAGAGAGAGCACAGGGACACGACTCGTTACTGACAAGATTCTGCAGAATGTCAACGCAAGAAGAAGCAGCAGAGATGGTCTTTCTTTCCTTTCTTGCTTCCTTGTTTCCGTCCGTTAGTTACCTTCCTTCCATCCAAGTGCAGCCTCTCCGTTACCACCACCAGTCCCTACAATACTGTGGACTTGGTGCTTGTCGGATGGACCCCTTCTGCCAATGGCGTTCCAACTCTCCTAGACCGAGCGTCCCCATCCGACGAGCAAACCAGTTCACGCGAGCTATGCGTTGCAGCTCCATCACGAGACGACGACGACGACGACGACGACGACAACAACAACAAAAAAAACATGCCGTCTTTCATTCATGTTCACACAGTTTGCCTTTTTCAGAGCAGCTGCTTTCCGAGCAATACAACATATCGCCCCTCATTCGTGTTCACACAGTTCGCCTTCTTCAGAGCAGCTGCTTTCCGAGCAACACAACACATCGCCCCTCATTCGTGCTCATACAATTCCCTTTTACTCAGAGCAGCGGCTTTCCGAGCAATACAACATATCATCCTCCATTCGTGCTCATACAGTTCCCTTTACTCAGAGCAGCGTCTTTCCGAGCAATACAACATATCGTCCTCCATTCGTGTTCACACAGCTCCGCTTACTCAGAGCAGCATCTTTCCGAGCAATACAACCCGACCAAAGCAACACACACCTCCCACAAGCTTGCCACAAAACATCAGATCCCGAGTCAACCCGCCCCTTCCGCACCATCCGTCAAAGGGAATGATGCCGACTGGAGCAAGGCGAATGATGCCGACTACTGGGGCAAGGCGAACGATGCCGACTTGGGCAAGGCGAAACATCTGCTCATCAACCGACCTGCCGGCCTGAGCGGTGTGTGTGTGGTGGAATGATCAAGATGGAAAGCACGGTGCAACAGGCAGGAGGATGAACAGCCTCGACTGGCAGGAACTGGAAGTCAGCCGATCCGGTTCGAGCTTCCGGCCCGGGTTATTTGATTTGATTTGATTTGATTTGATTTCGAGGAGTAGTAGTAATGGCAGTGGCAGCGGCAGTGGCAGTGGCAGCGGCAGTGGCAGTGGCAGTGGCAATGGCAGTGGCAGTGGTAGTGGTAGACTACTCCAATTCATTATCTCGTTTGTTCATGCACTACTGCTAGTAGGTACCTGCCTAGGTAGATGTCCACACAAGGTGCCCACCCACCGTTGACTTGACGCCCAGCCCGTTCCAACCTTCCCACCAGCTGCTAGATGCCTAGGTAGACTCTCTCTCTCTCTTCGCGCGCGTGACCAATCGCGAGACGAGGACCCGACGCGGAGCCGGCGCCTCTGTGCCTACTAACCACCTACCCAGTAGCAGTCACCGTTGCATTCGAGCCTGAACCGTGCAAGGTCACTCTGCAGCATCTCCGATTCAAAGTCTAGTCGCTTTCTTACAAATCACAGAAATAGAGGGAGAATTAGGCTACTCTGTGTGAGAGAGAGAGTGTGTGTGTGTGTTTGTATGTGTAGCTGTAGGTGTAGGTAGGTGTAGGTGTGTGTAGGTGTGTGTTTGTTTGTTTGATCAGCCATTCGCAGCTCCTAATTAGCGGCTCGCTTAACCGGGGCGGGGGGCAATAATGGCGTGATGTTTGGCGCTGCTGACGGGTCCAGTGGACGGTAGACAGTTAGACGAGCCGCAGTTGCACGCTACGGCGGGCGGTCGCAGATCACGCCCAACCAAAAACCAAAAGATCGCGCAGCCTCACTAGGTACTACTCATCACCCGACTTCTTGGACTGCAACCCACATTCTCTCTCGCACTCTCACTCTTGTTCTCATGATCTTTTGCCCCCCCAAAAAAAAAAAAAAAAAAAAAAAATTCGAGACCGAAGCAGTGAAATTGGTCCGCGAACAGCTTTTTGCCTGGAAACTTGAAATTGTTGTTCTCAACAGGGTTCTGTCGCATGGATACGAACGAGGCTGCATGGACGCTTTTTTCCCGAACTCGCATGGCTACTACCTAGGTAGTATCTAGTATCGGCCCAAGACACACTCGGAAGACTCGACGCAGCCGCCGAACGCAGCCGCCGAACTTGGTTGAATCAAGACACAGCAACAACAACAACAACAAATCCGCGAGCCGGCTCGTGTGTTCTCGTTCCTCTGCCTGTTTCTAAACACTCTATCCCAGATTTTTGTTTTTCTGTCTTGATCAGATCACCTGATGGTTCAGAGAAAACAAAAACGAAATGTGACACACAGCCGGTGGGTGGTCCTTCAATTTGAAATGACAGCGAGAGAGAGCGGATGTGAACTGAAGCATGCGACCGCCCCCGAAGCGTCGATCTCCTTCCATCTCGTTTCAGAAGCCCTCCCTGACATTTTAACGCCACCTTTTCTTCCAGCCTACACTCCTTTTTTTTTTTGCCCACACACACACACACAACACACACTCACTCACTCACTCACTCTCTCACACACACACACCTTCAAGTCAAGCCATCTTCGGCACGACATGTATAATCAGAAGCGCCCCAGATTATGCTTCCGATCGACAGGCACACGAAGCAGAAGCCCTTGTGCCGTTGCGTGCAGCCTTCTCTCTCTCTCCTGCCGGAATTTTGATATTCATCTTGCCGGTGCAGGACGACACACACTAATGCATCATGCGACAATCTTGTCTCTCCACGCCTCGTCCACTTTCGGAAAGTTCGTTGAACAATTTGTCGTCGTAGAGATGCAAGCGCTGGCCCCTCGTCGTCTGCACTTGACCTGATTTGTTTGCTCCTGCTCAGGCCCCTTGTCTGCACTTGACCTGATCTGTCTGCTTCTGCTCTGGCCCTCATCTGCACTTGACCTGATCCATTTTGCTTCTCTGCTCTGGCCCCTCTCGTCTGCACTTGACCTGATTTGTTTTGCTCCTCTGCTCAAGGCACGCCTGGTAGTGTGTCATTGCTCTCCAAGCCCGCCTTTGCCTTGCTGTGCCGTGGTGACTGACCGCCTGCATGTCTATACTCGCTCAGGTCACACGGATTGGACGGGACAGAACCCGACTCCCAGCCGTCGTAGCATGCAGCATCAGCGACTGCAGTAGCAGCTCGTGAGTTGATTTTTTCTTTGTTCAATCGAGGGACTGTAGCTGTTGGGAGCTGCAGATCGGTCATGGTGGTGGTCGTCCGTCACGCGATGCGGCACAGGGCTCGCCTGCGTTAGTTCGTCTGAGATGCTGTAGCTGTGATGGAAAGAACGACCACCGTCACGAGCAGAGGTGAGTCAGTTCAGACCTGGGAGCATGCTCGGTGCTGTCGGGATGCAAGGGAAAAGAGAGGTGCTGTTGAGATGTGAGGAAAAGGAGAGGTGCTGCTGGTCTGGTCGAGGAGTATATAGTTCCTCGTCATCGCCGGCATCATCTTGAATTCTCTTCTCCTACCATCGCATCTTCTGCGTCGATCCTCCTCCTCCTCATCATCTTTCGGTCAAAGCCAGCTTTGCCTCCGTCGGACTTGCCATCATCGCCTTTAGTCTTCTTTCGACATCGAAGACCCTTCCAGCAAAGATCCTCCCAGTAAAGACCGGTCCAGCAAAGCCAGTCAAGATGCGTTTCTCCATCCTCGCAACCCTCTTTTCCCTGTCAGGGTTCCTGGCAACCGGTCTCGCCGCCCCTGCCCCTGACGCGGCCGCTCTCACTGAGCAGCGCCGTACGACGACCCCCGCTGGGGACATGGCGGCAATCGTGTCAGCCGCCAACAGCCAGATCTCGGCCGTCTCTGCTGCGCTGCAGCAGAACCTGACCGGCGTCTCTCCAGCGTCCTCCCCCCAGGTTCTCGCCGGCGCCCAGGCAGCCGTCACCGACGCCTTCACCCAGCTGGGCAACATCCTGAACCAGGCCGGCCACAACGTCACCGGCGGCGGCGGCGCAGCAGCCAGCCGGAAGCGCCAGTCAAGTGGAGGAGCCTCCGGGCCCGACCCGTCCACCGGCGACCTCGTCAACGCCATCTCGGCCCTCGTCACCGAAGTCACCGGCCTGATCGGTCTGGCGCTCAACGCTCTGGGCCTGGGCTCCCTCGCGGGCCAGGTCACGGGCGCCCTCACCATACTCGGCGGCCTGATCAATTCCATCGCCAACGTCGTGGTCGACGTGCTTCCGTTCTTGCCGGATATCGCCAGCGTCATCGCCGCGGTCGGCACTCTGCTCTCCGGCATTGGAAGCCTCATCCCAAAGGCGCCATAAGGAGGTTTTGGGGACAGAAACAGGAGGAGGAGAAAAAGGAGGGGTTGGAGAGGCTGGCACATGTACATAACTGAGATGAAGTGGCCTCAAGGGTCTTGGTGGTCTTGGTGGTCTTGGTGGTCTTGGTGGTCTTGGAAGGAGCAGGAGGAGCAGAGTGGAAAGGGTATGCATGGATTTGAAGCAGAAACGGGAGGTTGGGTGACAGGAAGAGGCGTAATGGTGTGGAAGTGGTCGATTGACAAGGTTATAGGTGGCAAAAGGCGAGTCAGTCGAGGATTCATCGTGGTGTGCAACCGGAGGTACATGCTCCCTGTAATAGTTTGGCTTTTTGTGTCGCAGAACGCTTAATAACAGCATCTTGTCCAGTGGAGCAAATCAAATTGATCAAAAACACAGAAAGGGAGTCAGTCTAGAATTCATCGTGATGTGCAAGCGGAAGTACATACTCCTTATAACAGTATGGCTTTTTGTCGCAGAACGCTTAGTAGAAGCATCTTGTCCAGCGGAGCAAATTAAATCAATTGAAACACAACAAGAGAGTCGGCTGAGTACAAGGTATTCATCGTGATATGCAAGCGGAAGTATATACTCCTTGTGACAGTTTAGCATTTTGTCCAGCGGAGCAAATCGAATTGATCAAAACACAAAAAAGGGAGTCGGCTGAGGATTCATCGTGATGTGTGCAAGAAGAGGTATATGTTCTTCGTAATAGGTTGGCTTTTTGTCGCAAAACGCTTGATTGTTTTCCAGTAGAGCAAATCAAATCGATCAAAACACAAAAAGGGAGGTCAGTTGAGGATCCATCGTAACGTGCAAGCGGATAAATATGTTCTTCGTAACAGTTTGGCCTCTATCGTAAAGAGCTTAATAAAAGTATTCTATTCAGCGGAGCAAACCTAATCAATTAAAACACAAAAAAGGGAGTCGGTTGAAAATTTATCGTAATATACAAGCGAATAAATATATTCTTCGTAACAGTTTGGCCTCTATCGGAAAAAGCTTAGTAGAAACATTTTATCCAGTGGAGTACATTAGATTGATCAATTTTCACAAAGAAGTAGACCGCGTAGACGAGTGTATCTGCATGTTCGTGCCATCTCTTCCTCTCTCTTTCTTTTTGCCAAAGATTCGACCACCTAGGAATTGGTCAATACGGATGCGCGAGGTAAGCATATCATAGATATGGCTTATCTTTTGTATCGCGTTTTTATGTAAGTCTAAAAATATCCTATCGCTTTTCAGAGTTAAAAGGGTTTCACTGTAGCATCGAGTAGTATACTTAGAAGATACTATCAGTAAAGTAATAGTTCAGCGAGCTAACATACAGCAAGTAGGAGACACTTCGCGATGAGGGCAATTTCCTAGCATTCGAGAGGCACCTCAATTCTACGTCGATAAGTCCCGTGGTACTACTTGAAATTCGACTACTATACTTATCTATATATCGATTCGCTAAAATATCATTTTACTGATAGGATCGTTTAAATAGTTGCGTCGACCCTAATAGTAGCGTTGACCCTAGTAGTTGCGTTGACCCTAATAATCGCGTCGACCCTAGTAGTTGCGTCGACCCTAATAGTTGCACCGACATAGCCAGCCGGTGTTTTCTAATGTTGGCGCGGCTGAATTGCAAGTCCACGTTTTCGGGAGAACCGCCAAACGGCAGAACTGTTTCTATATCGCGACGAACAGAACAAAGGGAACTGGAACTAGTTCAGACGGAACAAAGCTACGTACGAGTCATCCATGGTTGGAGTTGTCACACATAAACTCGCTTATATCATGCGAGCCAGCGTAGGATTAGACTCTTGCGTACAGCCTTGCCATCGAGGCCTCTTGCCTACAGCCTTGCCGTCGATGCCTCTTGCCTACAGCCTTGCCGTCGAGGCCTCTTGCGTACAGCCTTGCCGTCGAGGCCTCTTGTCGGTGGGCCACTTCTGCGACCATGCGAGAATTGTAGGCTGCTAAGAGCCAGTCGATTGCAAACTGACCAAGGCTCTCCAACTAGGCAGCTTACTTGATGCCTAATGGAAATCGTCCATTTGGCGCCCTCGAGAGCAAGACTTGATCAGCCGGCCCCCTTCCTACTTTCCAAGATGGAAACGAGCATGTCTTCTATCCGCCCAGGTCTGATCAGTACGTACTGGAGCATGTTCCCCCATATCAAGGCCAAAGTCGTTAACAGCCTACAGGAATCTACGAAGCGGAAAGGGCCATCTTCAATCGAAGAGGACCACCCGAGTAAACGGATTTTCTTACCGTGTCGAAGAAGACCAACAAGATCGGAGCAGAGCCGGTATATGGCTTCGAGAACAGCTAGGGCGCAAGGACGATAGTATCACCGCTGCTACCGCCGCAGCCGCAAATCGCGCGCCTTTTAGGCGTGCATACTCAGCGCCGGCAATGAGCTTTTCTATGGGTCCCCCGCTTCCACCCTGGTCGTATAATGACTTAGGCTCCGCCCCTGTCCTCTCACGTCATTCGTCAGCAGCATCGATTCGAACCGATCAGACTCCGCGGCCTTTTCAGGAACCGAACTATCGAGGGCGCAACCTTGCATTCAATCGCGTATTCCTCCGCGATGAGGATGATGAGTTACCGACTGAGGTCGAAAGCGTCATCGAACTGATCCGTAGGGGAGGCGATGCTCTCAAGCTACCAACTAAACTCTATAGAGTCCGTCGTAATCAGCTTAAGAGTATTCAAAGCAATGGTACAGAGGATCAGGTGACTCAATTCTTCAGACAGAAAGTCTTTCCAAGAGATGACGAGCCCAATATCTCGATCGCCGCAAATTATATGTTGCAGAGGGGTGTCCCAAGGACCGACGACACACTCAGGCTGAGTGACCCGAAGCCCGACATGATCTATGGCTACGACGACAGCCAGGTCTTCACATTGCCGCAGCGAAAGGCTCTTGAAGTCTTCGTTCCCTGCCAGGGACAGGGAGGATCAAGGGCGACGATGGTGTTCCCCTATCTCAGCATCGAGTTCAGAGCAGATGGCCCTGCCTCTGGAAGTGGGCTCTGGGCAGCAACCAACCAGTGTATTGGCACTGCCGCAACATGCGTCAACATTGCTGCTCAGCTGATCACCCCCCCCCTCACGGGCAATGTTTTCTTCAGCGTTGCTATGAATGCGAGCGAGGCACTGTTGTACGTCTCCTGGAAATCTGACGAGTACTTCTACACACAAATGGTGGACAGTTTCCATCTACGAAAGGAGGCCGGGTTTCAGGGTTTTCGCACGTGGGTTCTCAACATTATTGAGTGGGGTAAAGGACCACGTCTAGCCCAAATTCGAAGACTTCTTGATCAGACTTCAGCTATTTCGGCTGCGGCTCCTGTTCAACACATTGCCCCTGCCCCTGCCCCTGCCTTTGCCCCTGCCCTTGCCCCTGCCCCTGCAATGGGAGAGCATGATTCAGCGGAGACAGCAGAGGACATCATAGGTCTGATGAGTCCAAGAACTTTCTCTCAGCAACAGACAGCTTCAGAAGCCGAGCCGGCCGTGAAATCCAGACGCTCCAAGCGCTTTCGCGCCGGGAAAATAAGAGTGCACGTTGCTGTACTTGCTGGGGCCAGTGGTAAGAGTAATAAAGCATGATCGAGGATATTCAACAGTCGCGGTAGTGATGTTCTGCCGGACTCTGAGTGGGACGCCTAACAAGTAGTATCATTCGCAGTATCATTTACAGTATCATAAGTAGTATTACAAACAATCTCATCTACAATGTCATCCACTACATCATTCGTAGTATCATCCACAGTATCATACATAGCATCACTCGCAGTATTACTCACAATACGATAAGTAGTATCACAAACAGTCTCATCCACAGTCTCATCTACAGTCTCATCTACAGTATCATCCGCAGTATCATCCATAGCATCATTCGTAGTATGATTTACAGTATAATAAGTAGTATCACAAACGGCATTATCTACAGTATCGTCTACAGTATCATCTACAGATCTTTTGCAATATCATCCATAGCATCATCCACAGAATCATCAGTGAAATTATTCGCAGTTTCATTCATAGTATTACTCGAGCTATCATCCGCAGCATCATCCATAGTATCACTCGTAGAATCATCCATAGCACCACTCGCAGTACTACAAGCAGCATCGCAAGTGGTATCGTTGCCAATAGCATGAGTGTCAGTGCCAGCGCCAGCACTGACAGGAGCAGTGGTAGTAGCAGCAGCGGTAGGAAGCGCCATCTCTCGCCAACCATCGCGATCGAGACCAAGCTCGGCAGAAACTCCGACCTAGATTTCCCAAACCCGTCGCAATTTGAACTTTAGGAAATGCCATTCTGTACCTGATCAAGAGCCACGAGTTTTCGATTTCAAGCACATTGGTTTTTCTCTGTCGTACTTGCTGTAGCAGAAGCTAGGACATGGCGGCTTCCGCGGCGCTGCCACGGCCAGTTCTGTGCGCCTTCTTGTATCCACCACAGTGCCTGACGACCAGCGCTGCGAGATGCGCGTCGACTCGAGCAGCGATTCGAGCTTTCTCGACCAAACGCAACAGCCATGAGAACCTGCACGCAACACGTCCCTCCTCGCACCAGCGACGGAGCTACACAACGACAACGACTCGGCTCGCAGGGCGTGCGGAGGCAGAGGCGTCACGCGTACGAGAGGGCTCCGTCACCCGGCTGTCCAAGGAGTCGATGAAGGACGTTATCCGGAACCAGGGGGCACATCTGGACCTGGGGCTGATGCCCGGCACCTTGGTGATACCAAACTGGTTCTCTGGCAGCGTCCCGACCATATTTAGCGGGTCGTGGTTCCGCCTCGTCTTTCACTACATGAAGACTCGGCTCCAGGAGCGAGGCAGCCTGCTCTACTACAAGTACTGGACCGGCATCAAAGGCCGCAAGAACAAGCCCAAGATCTTCGACAAGGGCATGGAGGACGCGGCGCGCCGGCTGCACTGGAACATGTGGACCGCCTTCGCCGAGGGGAACCTGCCGCTGCTGAAGCAGACGTGCGCCTCCGGCCTGTACGAGGACCTGTCGCGGAAGATCAGCCGGCGCGGGCCGGGCGAGAGGATGGCCTGGGCGCTGCACCAGTACGGCAACAGGATGCAGCTCATGAGCGACCGCGCGGCCACCATCCCGGACACGGACGGCCTGTCCCTTCGCCAGATCGTGGTCAGGGTGCAGTCGAGGCAGAGCCTGGAGAAGACGGGTGGGGGCCGCAACAAGAAGAAGAAGGAAGGCCAAGAGCAGGGAGCTGAGACCAAGGAGATTGAAGAGTACATCGTCCTGCAGCGCGTCTTGAGCGACAAGTTTGAGCACCCTTGGGTCATCTGGGGCACCACGAAAGAGACGGATCTGGCGCCAATTATTGCTGGTGCTGCATGAGCTTGGTTTTTTTGAAGAAGCTGGAGTGGGGATGGAAGCTCTCCCAAGATTGGATGGAAGCCTTCCAAGATTGGATGAAACCTCAGTCATTGAAGCAACTTTTGTCATCTGTACAAGTACAACAAGTGAAGAGCAGGACTCTGCCAAGAGGTCATGGCGGCGCAACTGCTGGCTCTCACCGCCTGGGTAAAGTTCGGTTGACCTCGACCTGTTTTCAATATCCCCAAATGTACAAATCCTGGCCGTCGATACATTTGCTGTAAGATAAATGTGTATGATTGAATCATTCTTGATGAAATATTTCCTCGCATCTGATCCAATAGATTTGGTAGCGCATCCAAACAGAGTTGTCAAGCTGCTGCTCTTCATGCAGCCGAGTCCACTTTCTCTTCGTGTCATGGGAGGCAGGTTCTTTGTTGGATGCGCCACAATCACACTTGTGTGCCGCAATGTACATGCGCAAGCTCAAAGTTCTCAAGACCCAGGGAAGGGGGCGTCATTTGATGGTAGATGAATGTCCAGTCTTGTCCGCGCGCGCGCGCGCTCTTACTTGCACCTGTCGACCCGGCCTCCTCACTCGCAACTGGAGCAAACAAGTCCTTGACTCTCTCTCTGTGTGTGTAAGTGTGTGTGTGTGTGTGTGTGTGTGTGTGTGTGTATGTGTGGCAAGCCAGTCGGTTGTCTGTCTATCTCCTCCATTCATTCACTCTTACTCTACTCAACCCAAGCCCCAGACTACTCTCGCACATGGCATGCTTCGAAGCACTCGCCGCCACCACCACCACCACCATCACCACCACCACCAGCGGCAAGTGCGTGCTACTACTACTTCACAGCTACGGCGGACTGAGTGAACTACGAGAGGATGGGAATGTGAAGATGAGAAGTGGTGAGAAGTGATTTGATTGGAGTTTCTATCTCTCTCTCTCTCTGTACCCTGCCTTTCCTTCGAAAGCCACAGGCAGGGACGGGAGGTGATCCCGGACACGTCCCAGCCGCGCCGTTTTCATCCTCCTCCTCCTCAATCCCCCCATGTTCCTCCCACCAAGCCCACCCGCCATCCCTCCTCCCTCTTCCGTCACTTCAGCGCCGTTGGGCGCATCCTTGCTCTTGAGCCCCTTTGCCGTCCTCCTCTTGCTCCGCCATCCCTCCGCTGTTGTCCCAACCACAGCAGCCAATCCCTCCTCCCTCTTCCGTAATTCCAGGCCCAATTGGGCGCATCCTTGCTCTTGGGCCCACACTGCCGCGCCTTTCCTGGTGCTGGAAACCAAAATATCTCTCCCCACAGCCGAGGCAGATATTTCTGGGAGCTGTACATCTTGTTAGCCGTCTCCGCCAAGATAGTTCTGGGCTTCATGGCAGACTGAAGCCATGGCCTTCTGCGGTGAAAGGGAGCATACTCACAAGACATCTTCGGGTCCCTCCCCACAGCCGAACCAGACCGAGCAGTGGGCCTGTCCATCTTGTTAGCCGTCTCCGCCAAGATAGTTCTGGGCTTCATGGCAGACTGAAGCCATGGCCTTCTGCGGTGAGAGGGGGCATACTCACGCGGCAGTTTCTGTTGGGTCCTCCCCAACAGCCGAGGCGGACCGAGCAGGGTACTGTCAATCTTGTTAGCCGTCTTCGCCACGATAGCTCTGACTTCATGGCAGACTGAAGCCACGGTCTTCTGCGGTGGGAGGGAGCATACTCACAAGACGTTTCCGCCATCGGTGCCGCTTCGAAAAGTTCGTCTGCCAGCTCTCTGCAGGCAGACGGGGAAAAGGGGGGGGCGGTAAATTGCTCCCCCAGGACAAGCGAGCACCAGTCGCTCCCCCAGGACAAGAGAGGCTGAAGTCTCCCAGTGATTAGTAAATCGCCTTGTCGGAGGCGTCGCCGTTTTTGACCGTCGAGGGTCCGGTTAGAGGTCGGCCTCGAGCGGAAGGGGGGAAGGGGGGTTGATGTTGTTGTACCCGCATCGTATGCGGGTCACAACATTGTCGATTTGCGTACTGAAAGAAGCTGATGTCTTCCAGTAATTCGCCTTATTAGAGGCGTCGCCGTTCTTGACCGTCGAGAGTCCGAGGGCAGTTGTTCATGTGCTTGTCCTTTGGCCTTGTTAAAAGGGGAGATGAGTGATTGCGAGCTCTATTTTTGATTGACAAAAAAAAGAGAAAAAAAAGAAAAAAAAGACAGCGTGTACCCAACCATCTCGGTTGGGCTACACATTGAGGGCTTTCGATATCAGGAGGTTCAAAATGGAGCGAGGCGAGGAGGGACGGGATTTTGACAATGTGCATGAACAGCCTGGGCGGGGGCTGGGGACCGCATTGATGACCCCTTGAAACCACACCCACACACACACACACACACACACACACGCACACACAGATCCCAATCTCCCAGCCTGTCGCCACTGCTCTCTCTCTCTCTCTCTCTCTCTGGTGTCTCAGCTATGTCTCCATCTTATGCCATCAGGGGGCCTTGTGACAAGTCCAGTTGACCGTCTCAAAAATGTTCTACGTGTAGAGAGAGTCTTGTAAGTGATTCTCATTCTCATTCTCATTATCTTTACATCGCAGCTACGCTACAAAGATGTGGCCAAATGACCCACCTACAAACACACACAAGCCCCTTGCACACCCGCACATCGCGACCCGAGGATGATGATCAAGTCGCAGAGCCCGAGTTCGGTGGCCGGTATCCCTCTCTTCTTTTGAGGTCTGAGAATGGGAGGCCTACATCAAAGCCTTGCGACGCCAGCTGCCCTGTGCCGTTACCCCCCCCCCCGTCATGATCACCAGTGCCGCCGGCACTTCTGTACGCTACGCCCAGAACTAGCACATACAACATCCTCAGTAAGCCGGACCATATCTCCATGAGGATCAGGAGAAGAAGCGTGTCTGGGTGGGCGATACTGTCACACACCGAGGGTGGTTGTGGTGGTGGTGGTGGTGGTGGTGGTGGTGGTGGTGGGCTTTAGGCTGAACTTGGTGTGTGCTTGCCCTCGCTCGGCAGCGAACATGCGCACTCCTCGATGAGCAGTTCGGCATCTCTGTCGTGATACTTTGTAGCAATATTCAATGACGCTTGAATCAACACAGTGCATCGATGGAAAGGAGATGGTGATTTGATCAGAGGTGTTTAATTGTGAAGAAATGGTAGTGAACGGAGTCTTCTGACCATTGGGTAGGTGGATGGTTACAACCTCAACATTTTGGAGATTGACAGGACAGCTAGCTACATGCCAGCGTTTTAGACATGTTTCGTGTGGCTAACCTTCTTTCTCTTCCTCCTCCTCCTCCTCCTCCTCCTTCTTAGTATCACTACCTTTCCCTAGTTCTCGCCGACAACGGTTTCCTTGTCACTGGCATGACTGGCTGCGCTCAAGTCGCCGGCTTCTTGTCCGGGCGGTGATGGTGGTGGCAGCTTTGAGGATGTAGCGCGTGTTGTATTTGCCTCTTCGGTAATTCTTTGAACGCCAAACTTTTTTTAAAAAAAAAAACAAACAAAAATAAACGCTCGTTTGCTTTGCCACCCACAAGCCCAGGGAGAAAGAGAAGTAGACGAAGAATAAAGTGATCAAGTAGTATGCATTCATCGAACGCTGAAGCCTGTCAATTCTACGTTGCGTGGTCTGCACCCTATGACAGCCCTCCTCCCTCCTCCCTCCTCCTCCTCCTACACGACGGCGCTTCCTTCAAGCGCTAGTTGGCTAGAACTATTGCAATCTATCCGCCCACTGGTGAACCACAATTTCAAAATGATAAATGGGCTTTTTAGGAAAGAAAATCATTTTCGAGCACCACGTGCACATGCTTCATTACAAATGTAAATACTCACAGCACGGCATCCATTTTGAGGCACTGTTGCGGTCGAGTCGAGCATCCCTCTGGCCAAGTACGAAAACTTGTTTGCGGGAGAGGGAGGAGGAGGAGGAGGAGGAGGAGGAGGAGGAGGAGTCTGTGAGATAGCGGCTGAGGCTGCCTGCTGTTTTCCTGCCAAGCGACGACTCGTCGCAATTTTGAACTCGTGCCGAAGCGCAAATCAGCACACGCGACATTTTCCAGGTCGCACGTTTGAGGACGCTGTTTTTTTTTTTTTTTTAATTGACTCCTCACTTCCACCAATCTTGGTCTCAAAAGCTGATGCCCGATGCTCGTCGATTGAGAAAGTCTTGATTTATTATGTAGATGTGTGTATATACTTAGATACCTGGAGATTCATCTCAATACAGTCGCAAACAAAATGACACTGCCTGCCGAATCGACCGGCACATACTAGTGCAGGGGCCATGCTAATCTTCTCTGTATCGTTTCGAATGTCTAATTTGCCCGAAGGCGAATCGACCGGCACATCTTCCGTTCCAAGCTTCTTCCTCTTGGCCGCCGATGGCGTCAGCAAAGGCAATATTCCACTCTGACCCACCGGTGCCGCGTAGTGCTCGTCGAGCATTTCTGGAAAACAAGCTGCGCTTTCCGGTTCAGGGAAGGGTGAATCCATTGGCCCACCGTTCCTGCCCTTGTCGTTCTCTGCTGCCCTTGATTTTCTACGCGTAGAGCAAGAGAGGCACAGCTTAGGGAAGGGAGTTTGAACTGAGAGGCTGTGAGAGAAAAAAATTTTTGAGCTGCACAATGCTTCGGACGAGATTGTTGCCGTGGCTGGCCGGCTCTGCGAAGCATCAGGATGCCAGGCCAGCTCTGATCTTGCAAAACCCCGGCTCTTCTTTTCCTGTTGACAGCTTGCCCTTTTCGTCCAATCTCGATCAGCATTCTTATCTGGCCAGCTCGTCTTTCGACTCTTCCCTGTATCCTGCCGACGTGGGAGAAGGTCTCGAGGGCAGGATGGGTCACCCTTCTTTTCAAGCGTCCAACGCCCTGATATGGCTGACCTATGGATTATTCCTGTAAGTTTCATCTCGACGTGCAAAATGGGACTGCAATGTGCTGAACAACGCCACCAGCATTGCCGGACTCTACATTGCCTGGCTATGGCGTGGACAGTCCAAGTCCGAGTTTCTCGCCACAAATCGAACTCAGAAGGGTTAGATGATGACCCTTTGCAATCCCGCATTGGGTTGACTTGCTTCCAACCGGTCCTTTGATTCTCAGTCAGATGAGCTAATGCGTGCAATAGCCATACCGCTGGCACTGAACTTCATTGCTGCTGGTGAGTACGAGGCAGCATGCGGCTTGAAATTGCCGTGACAAGGTTGCCGTCTCAGGCGTCCAACCCACAAGGATGACGCTCGCACATCGCGATCAATCCCTACGCAAGCATTTGTTTCAGAGGCCAAGGCGTTGAGACAGGCGCCTGGATCCTCCCTGATTGAAGCCAGATCTCAGGTTCGTATGGTACCGGTTTTTTCGCTCAGGCTGGTGTGGGCGGCCTGGCCAGACTTTTCTTTCTCCATCAGAGGACTGTCAAAGGAGCTGCTCGCATCCAGCTTGTGCGCGGCCTGGCCAGACTTTTCTTTCTCCATCAGAGGACTGTCAAAGGATCTGCTCGCATCCAGCTTGTGCGCGGCTTCACTACGGGCGCTGAGTGCAGTGGGCAGAGCCCTAGCTGCGTGTCTGGTCTCTGATCTGAATCTGTCAGCTGCACAGACTCGAAGCGAACGGCGCCGTTGCACGATGCTGAGACTGCACCGTCATCACTCGATCAAGATAATGCTTGCGTGGGAAACGTGCTAGCCGCTGCCTTGAAACCTGATGAGGACGAAGCAATGGATGCTCATGATGCTGACATGTCCATGCTACCCAGTGCTCTCGAATCTTTGAGACGGTCATCTCGAAAGCACTGCCAAAACTGCTGATGAGGCCTCTCGAAGATTCGGAGCCTTGGCAGATGTGACAGATCGGGCTATCATGTGGCGTGCTCGCTCCCTCAAGATCGGATGTGCTGACTCGAGTTGCACAGGTCTTGGGTCTGGCATCCTATTCTCCTACCCTGAGATTGCCACAATTGCCGGCGTTCAGGGCTTGGTGGTTTACACGCTGTCCAGCTCTCTTCCCTTGCTCGTCTTTGGATATCTCGGACCCATAATACGGAAGAAGTGTCCCCACGGCTTTGTCTTGACCGAATGGACGAGGCAAAGATATGGCCTGATCACCGCTCTGTATCTGAGTCTTCTCACGTAAGTACTTTTTTCGACTCCTGCTTGCCCAGATACGACAGCGGCTTGGTCGAATTCTTTGCTGTGTCCAAATTTTCTCTTACAATCCGCTTGCAAGGCTGTCGCATTACATTGCGCGATGGCAGCTTTCCCAGAAATGTGTTGATGTAATTCACGTACCATGTGGCTGACTGCAAGCAGCCTCATCACGCTGTTCCTTTACATGGTGGCAGAGCTCAGCGCCTTGCAGCAGATCGTCGTCGCACTCACCGGGGCGGACCGACTCGGTCTACCAGCTGTTATTGTCGAGTCCGTGGTCACCAGTCTCTACACGTCTGCCGGCGGATTTCGAATCTCGTTCCTGACGGATAACATCCAAGGAGCCATGGTGGTCGGCCTGATCCTCATCAATGTCGTCACAGTCGGCGTCTCGACCAAGATCGACACAAGCCTGATCGAACCGTCCGGCCTCCTCAAGCCGTCTCTGCTCGGCTGGCAGCTGATCTACATCCTGCCTGTAGCCGTGCTAACAAACGACTTCTTCCTGTCCGGCTTCTGGATGAGGACCTTTGCGTCGAAGACCGACAGGGATCTGCGCATTGGTGTGAGCATTGCAACGGTCGCCGTGTCCGTCATCCTGTGCCTCGTCGGCGCCACCGGCCTCCTTGCGGTCTGGACCGGCGCGTGGACTGGCTCAGACGACGGCAGCATCTCATTCTTCCTGCTCTTGGGCCAACAGCCTGCCTGGGTGTCGGGCATCGTCCTGGTCATGACGGTTGCGTTGAGCACAGCGGCATTTGACAGCTTCCAGAGTGCCATGGTGTCGACGGGAAGCAATGACCTGTTCCGCAACAAGCTCAACATCTGGCTGATCCGACTCGCCGTGGTGGTGGTCATCGCGCCCGTCTGCGTGGTGGCGCTCAAGAGCCCGGACGTTCTGCAAATCTACCTGATCAGCGACCTGATCAGCGCAAGCTCCGTACCAGTGCTGATCATCGGCTTGAGCGACCGATTCTACTACTGGCGTGGCTTCGAAGTCGTCGCTGGTGGCCTCGGAGGATTGGTCGTCGTCTTCATCTTCGGCACCATCTACTACGGCAACGCGCAAGACGGCGCCAACCTGCTACTACTTGAAAATGGGCTGTACGCAGACGACTGGAGCGTTTTCGGTAAGCCTGCACATGCGCAACATCCTCTCACCTTCTAGAGCACATCCCAGTGTGCTCCACAGTACAAGCCTTCACAAAGAACCCTCCACTGACTTCTTGACACCAGGCGCCTTCGTAGCCGCGCCCTTCGGCGGCTTCCTCTTCGCCCTTGCCGCATTCGCCCTGCGCGTGAGCTGCCAATGGACATATGCCCGCCTCACGAACCAGCCATTTACCGCATTCGACAGGCCCAAAGCCGTTGGCGATGCCGTCGCACCCTCATTCTACACCGGCCGACCTGAGGATGACGCCGAGGAGGAACCAGAAGAAGACGAGCAGATCCGTGACGGGGACGGGGACGAGGACTCGGCTGAGACGCAGCTTGTGCGGCCCAAGGGCACCTTTTTCTAGCCTGCTGGAATTCTGGAATGTCGGCGCAAGAGGAGGGAGGGGTTTTACAAGGAGCAAAGGGGTTAGATACTACGTATGGCACTGTGGTTGGGTGTGGTTTGAAGAAGACAGTGTGTGGGTGATTTTTTGAAAAAAAAAAAACAAAAAAAAAAAACAACAGAACGGGAAAATTGGAGGAGGCTGGGGCGGAGCCTACGGTGGCGGGAAGGCAAAAGCAGCGCGGCAAAGTGGTGGGAGTCTTAGAATTCTTCTACTGGACACTCAATAAAATTTGTGGGAGCGACATACTTATTTCTCAACGCGCTTGTAGAAAATCAGTGATCGAAAATGGAAAGCACGCAAACATGTAGCAGTGAGCGAGCCAAGTGGGTAGCGGAGAAGTGAGTGGAGTACTTTTGTTGCAAAATCTTTGAAGAACCACCTTCCTTGGTAGACTTGCCGCATCATCAGATTTTGATGAGCTTTCGGACAGCCCGAAACGATGACTAGCGAAGCGAACTACATCACGACATGCGCAAGAGACGGGCTATTTTGATTTTCAAAAGTTTTCTGATTCAGACGAGGTTTTCTTAGCCAGACCTGTCAACTGTCCAGAGCCATGTGGGTTGGGAGGACCACCTTCTCTCATCATGCTGCTTCTTTCCATGTCTCGTCACCTGGTGTTGCCACCTTGCAGTCATGTCTCTAATTATTTCTCCCAGTCGTTCCCACGATCAAACGATCAAACGCACAGACAAACACAAACAGACCAACGAACAAACACGACAAACACCAAATCAGGTCATTAAACTTGCTGCTGCGCCTTGTCTCCAACCAGCAGCGTACCCATCCTGAACTCCCCCTATGCTAGATGGAGCTCGTGCTGAGCTGCTGCGGCCGGCTACGGCTTCGCGGCCCTGACCCATGATTCGATATTCTCTCTATCCTTTTTTTTTGGTGGTTTTACTTTTCTTTCATCTGGAAATGACAGTTAGAACATCATCACTTCCAAGCTGCCATCGCTGACTTACTTCCGAACAATGAGCAAACGACTTGCTGGGAGCATTGCTCCTCTCCATCTTGGACCATGTGTCCAATCTTTCATTTCCACGTCGCGGCAGCAAAATATCAATTCTGTCTTCAAGAGAAGCCGAGAAGACCGACCCGCCAAGTCTTTGTGTGAATGCTTGGCCTCTTGCAGGGTCATCAGTCACCACTCAAGAGTGGTGGAGGCGGGACGCGGAGTGGGTGGGCACCACCTGGACATAGTACGGCAGGAGCTGTTGCTGCTGGCTGTTGTACTGGTCGTGGCCAAACTGGGTGGCGCCAAGGTACACCGGGCCGTGAAAGCCGTTGTGCACCAGTCCAGATTCAGCTGCGGGGTGCTGACCGTAATGGCCATTGCCAGTGTACGGCACCATAGCTACCTGTGCCTCTGGAGTTGGGACGCGGGGACGGACCGAGGAGACGTGGCCGTTGGTGGCCCGGACGGGCGAGCGCGGGAAGTTGCGGGGCTCAACGCGAAGACGGCGGCCGCGGAGCCAGTGCTCTCTGATGAGAGCGAGGTGATAGCCCGCCTGGTGCTCATACTCGACGAAGGCGTGGATCTTGCCCTCACGAAGGTTCACCTCGGCGAAGATGACGGGGCCGCACTTGTCGAAGTGAGCCTTGAGCTCATAGGCCTCGCAGCCGTAGGGGAGGTTGCCGACGAAGAGCTGCAGGTTCCAGACGTCAGTGCGACGGAAGCCGCGGAAGCCGGGCGCGTGCCAGTGGCTGATCTGATGAGCCATGGCCTTTTTGAACGAAGGCATTGAAATGACGGCCTTCTTGCTGTTGCGCTGTTCCAGGCGGAGGCGCAGATCCTCAGGCAAGGGGGGCTGTTCAAGACGATGCATGCTCGACTTGCGGAACTCGGCCTGAGCGTCACGAGCATCGCTGAAGTAGGCGAACTCGACCCAGATGCCATCTGGGAGACGGAACATCTCCTTGTCGGTCTGGCTGGCGAACCACATCTTCTCAATGGCGCCAGAGCCCTGCAGGATTTCTTTGGCCTGCTCCTCGCTGATTTCGCCGCCAGTGTAGCGCGACAGGTACAGGGCGCGAGCCACCTTGGCGCGCTCCGTGCGGCATGGACGACCGAGCACGGCGCGACCGCGACCACCGAGGATGGCCTGCTCGGAGAAGAAGACCGCGCGATACTGGACGAAGGCATACGGCATGCCCCGACCGTCACGGCGGACCTTGACCCAGCACTCGCCGTAGTCGACGAAGGCATTTTCGACCGCCTTCTCAAGGTCGGTATCGTCGGCGGTGGCCAGCAGGCTGTCGACAGGTCAGCGCTGTTCACAGCAAAAGATGGGGGCAGGCAAACTCACTTGGCCACGAAGACACAGGCATTGGGCGGGAGAACGCCCTGGGCGCTCTCCGACGTGATCTTGTCCACGTCGCGGTCCTCGCGCGGACGGGGAGCACGTTCGACCGACTCTGGCAGGAACAAGACTGCTGTGAACGTTAGCTCATGCGCACTCGAAATGCCGAAAAGGGGGTTGAGGGTCCGGCAACATCAATTGCTTCAACAGGGAGAAAAGAGGAAATTGTTTCAACACACTGGGCTTGGTGGGTGCTCCTGGGCACTCCGGCTCCTCCTCCTCGTTGCCATCGAGGTGGCCATTGGCGATGACACTTCCGCCAGGAGTGCCCTCCTGGCGGACGGCGACGTGATTGGTGTCCCCTACTGCACTGTTAGAAATGAAAAAATCTAACATTGACAGATTTCTGACATCCTCAAGCTTAAAGCAGAGGCAGAAAAAAGATCATAATTAAGGAAGCGATAAGGTATTGAAAGGAGAGGGAGATTTTGTGTGCAAAGCCATTGGCAGTCACGGCACAAGCGGCGCCGCAAATCACCGCAAATCACCGCAAATCACCACTCGCTGCTTGTCTGCGCGGAGCCTGTTCCGCCAATTTCCGCTCTCGGCAGCGCAGACACGCAGCAGCCGCAACTTCAACCATCGTCACAAACAACGATGTCGAAAAAAATGTACACAAGCCTCCGAGCAGGAATTACATGTATTCACAGCAGTGCAAAATCTTGTCAAAGTCCAGATGTGAATGATGGCACCGAATATTTGCAGCTTCAAATTTTGACAAGAGCAAGATGGAGAGGGACATGATGACATTGGCAGAGTGAAGCATCCTGGTGCATGACAAGGACGACGAGGGGCTGACGTGGAAAGACGAAGGAAGAAAATGAAAGAGGAAAAAGAAAAAGAAAAAAAAAAAGAGGAAGGAAACAGAAGCTGCCGACATTCGACTCACAGTGACACGCCCGCATGCAAGCCTGTCACTCTTGCTTAACACCAAGCTGCCTTGACGGTGTGTCGCACCTCGGCATGGACTTGCTCAGCCACTCACGTGACCAAGGCCTGATCCATGCCGGTACCATCAACGACAGAGCAATGCTTGGTGCATGAGAAGAGCAAGGTGACATGGTATGATGACATGTGGTGTTATGTGATGTGATGTGATGTGATGTGACATGACATAGGGTGGCAAGACATGAATTGGATGAAGCATCTTGAGAAGGAGAAGGTGACTTGGCATCACGAAGCATCACGATGTGTCAAGCACCAACGTCTTGTCAAGGGTACCAAGGCATGTGAGGGTGTGGGTGTGGGCACGAAGGTGTCTCAAGTGTTGCCAACATTATGATGTTTAGTGGGGAGCAACGGAGGTGACTCAAAGAAGATTGGGCATTCGAACTTACTCTTGCGCTTGCTGGGGGTCACTGGTGAGTGGCTGCGAGTCTGTCCGCTAGAACGACCAAGGGTCGATGCAGGCGTGCTGTCAGAACTGCTGGCATTGTTGGAGACGACGACGACCTCCTTGAAGGTATCGGTGCAGAGGTCGAACTCCTTCTTGAGGGAGTCCAGGTTCGCCTCGGAGGCGGCAGACTTGAGGGTAGCCATTCCCTTATGCGGCATTGTCAATTGATTCAACGAGGAGAAAGAGACTTCAACTTGTGATGACGATGTGCGTGAGGGAGGAGCGGATGAGGAACGGAGACGGAAGGGAGGGAAGGAAGGAAGGAAGGTGAGTGTGAAAAATGTCGGTGTCGAGGCGGTGATGGAGGGGTGTGGGTAGGGCGGCAGTATGGTATGCCACTTGGGGAAGGTGCGAGGTACTAGTATGTGCTTCTGCTCACAAGAGGCAGCCGCTTGAGAACTTGAAGGGAGGGTGTGCTTTGGTGAGCAGGTATGGAAGTGTGAGTGTGTAGGTAGATAAGGTATGTGTGTTAGGTTCAGGTACCTAGGTAGGGGTTGGGTCTTGGATGGGGAAGGGATTGGGTGAGCAGTCAGGTGATCTCCAGTCTCTGGTGGTAGAAGCTGCTTTGGCTACTTCTGCTCAGAGGAATGATGGTGAGGAGATGAAGGAGGAGAGGAGAAGAGAAGCTTGGCTGAGAAGGTGAGCAAGAAGACCTCTGGAGGCAGAATTGGGGGAGAAGCTAGCCAGCCCCTAGTGTGAGGCTAGGACAGACGAGGAAGCACTAAAGATGGGATTGTACCTCAGACGCAGCGACATCCTTGACGTTTGGTATATTTGCCATATAAAGGGGTCGACTGGGTGGCGATGAGGTACATCAGGGCTGTACCGACCGTTCGGGGAGGGTACGAACGACCGGGATTGGGGGGGCCTGGCCTGCCAGCAGAAACGGGTTGGAATGGGAGAATTGCGACATTGTGAGAGGCTTCAGGTGACAGGATGACAGCCTAAACGGTCAGCTACCGGGCTGGAATTTCAATATGATGGACTTGACGGCCTGAGCTACGCTGTGGACAATTTACGGCTTCACAACACATGGGGAAATGGGCAAAGTGGTGAGTTTTGCGGCCAAGGTGCGTCTTCCCATACAAACGGTCCGAATTTGTGCTTCAAAGAGGCTGGAAAAAGGCCTAGAATTCCAACTTTGAGCCACCTTTATGACCCAACCACAGTCCCGAAATGTGTCACAAAGTTACAGATATGTTCAGCTCGAAGAGCTCTTTCTGCTGATACAAAATATGTATTTTTTGAGACCTTTTGTGGGTCGTCGAATGAGAGGCCCCAGCCCACCTTCTTGTCTCCTTTACTATCTCAATTCACCTGAATTACCTACAGCTTCAGTCTTGGGAATGCACTGGACTTAGGGAAGCCGACTAAGAAGTTCAGGTGAGCTGTTTCTGGACATGTGATTTCTACCCTCCTTGCACACAGAATACCCAGTGGCGGCTACACACATGCCACTATTCTCTATCATCTACCATGAATATCACTACGGCTACGCATGTTCATAGGCGGATGCTGCACATCTCGTCAATTGAAGACCTCGTTGAGCGGCTTTGTCCGACATTCCAGAAATCCTGGCATTGATTCATGGAAGTTATGTGCCATCTGCTCAGCACAGGTCACGGCTGCCCTCTCAGTAGGTGCCAGAAAGGATCTCTCACAGGCATCATGCAGCCATTCAGAATATGTCGGCCAAGGGCAGCGGCACCAAAAACCTGATTATCAGCATGTGGCCAGATCAGGGAGGGGTTCTACGGTCATACAAGTCCCAGGTGTACGAGATGGAAAAGCAACTGTGAGAGACAAGGCAGACGAGCAGCTCTGACGAGAAAGCACTTGGACAACAAGTGACGGCTGGAAGAAGCACTAGAGCTAAAGGAAACTATTGTCAGATCGTCTTTGCATCCTGATTTGAAGGGTTTACAAGTCCCAAGTCCAAGCCGGTCAATGTGATATTGCTGCGCCCACCTGTACATATGCGCACATCTGCCTCTGATCACTGATTTGGATGCGATGAATGAAAGATCCAATTTACGTCAAACTTGAAGGCAAATGTGAGCCTCCGTAAGTAGAAGCGTCTATATCAATAGACATAGGTAGAAGCGTCCATATTAGTAGACATATCAAACATCGTTCCAGTAGGCCCGACTGGACCGACGGTTCGCCGCCCGCAGCTCTGTGCCAAGCTTTGCGGAGTTTCCACCGCGGCAGCTCGCATCTGCAACAGTAGAGAATACATCACGATGAGCGCAATGCCGAAGCAAATCTGAATGCGCAGCCTCTTCAACACAGTAGTGAGCTTCAGCAAGTCAGAATTACCTAGTGACTCTGCGAACAAGACTGATTCCTGCACGAAGTTGCCGCGCACGACACGGCACTTCCAACTGTGCCATTGCGGCCGCCAGTCACGATGCGAGCGACATGTAGGCTCCTCGCGCGCCGAGGCTTTATCGGCCGAAGCGTTGACGAGCTGAGGCGTGTAACCGTCAGTGGTAAGTCTTGTCGTTGTCTCTGAAACGCTCCTGTGGCTCAACCATCGAAACAGCCATGAGGCAGGAGGGCTTGACCCTACCGAAGCTACCCTACGTACTCCTCGACTTCACAGACCCCGATTCCGTGGAAGACGTCAAGGCAATGTCCGACAAAGAGATTGGCGGCTACTCGACAGCCAGCTTCGACCACGTCCCCGCGTCAGACAGGATTCCAGCTCACGCAAGATTTCACGGACACATCTCGACAGATCTCCCGCCAAACCGGACAGAGATTCAGAGGACGGGATTCGCGGCGTGGCGAAACTACGACAGGAAGCCGACAATCTTTGGCCGATCGGTGTGGAACATCGAAATGTACGCGTACCTGGCGATGAGGGTCAAGAGCGATGGGAGAAAATACTTTGTCAACCTGCAGACGGAGACGATCGTGCCCACAGACATTCACCAGCACAGGCTGTACGCGAAGCATCCTGGCGAGTGGGAGACCATAGTGATCCCATGGAGTCATTTTGTGCGAACAAACCATGGCATGGTGGTCGAGCCGCAGGGCGAGATCTTGCGGCGGTGCCTCAAGTCGGTAGGAATCGGCTCGATTGATCGGCAGGTCGGACCGTTTGATCTCAGCGTGCAAAAGGTGTGGGCCACCAACGACGAGGAGGGTGGGATCGAGGACGACAAGGACTGGCCAGCGTTGAAGAGGACGGCGAGAGCGCCGAGGAGAATAGGAGACAAGGGGAAGCAGGCTGAAGAGGTAGAAAATGTCTACTGAGCGGATGCCGCCACGCATCTGGCAAAGACGACTTGCCCTGTACATTACCTTCAATACCCTTTTTGCATATGAATGACGAATTAAAAGGCTTCAAAGGACTTGGTGTCTGCGCGTGCCATTAGAGACAGATCAATAGATACTTCAATAGTAGTGAGATGCGTATGAACTCAGCTGCGTATCAAGATAGTTATGTGAATACTGTATCAAGCACTATTGTATGTGCCACGTCAAGTACTGTGTCGAAGAGTACTGTATGTACTGCGTCAAGTACTACTGTATAAACTGTATTGAATACTACTGTGTGCGCTTCCGAATACTACTGCATCTACTGCACTAAGTACTGCTGTATGTGCCACATCAAGTACTGTGTCGAAGAGTATTGTATGTGCTGCGTCAAGTACTACTGTACATTTCGTATAGAATACTACTGTGTGCGCTTTCGATTACTACCACATCTACTGCACAAATTACTGCTGTGTGTACTACATCACGTACTATCTCGAATAGTACTATTAGACCGCGTCAAGCACTTTTGTGTTTACTGCGTCAAGTACTGCTGTATGTACTGAGTCAGATTACTATTATATGTACTGCGTCAAATACTACTGTGCGTACTGCATCAATTACCACTGGATGTACTGCGTTAAGTATTGCTGTGTATACTGCATTGCATTCTGGTAAATATAGTGTATACTACTGTGTGTACTATCTGTAACATATGGAACAGTACTTGCTCCAGCATCTTCCTTGCTCTTGTCTTCATTGCTGCACTTCCCTTGTTCGGCGGCGAAAGTGAAACTTTAAATTTGAACCATCTGAATCATCTGAATCATCTGGCTCATCTTGCGGAACGACAGCGTCTCCTTCTCCTTCTTCCTCCTCCTTCTCTGCGAGCTCACGTAGGAAGTCGGCTGCGTCATCAACAATTTTCCTTATACTCTGTAAATCGTCAAGAACGTTAGTCTGGGTCTGGCTTAGCTCCAGCTCCCGTCTGATTCTCCCAAGCGTGACTTCCTCGCCGTCACCAAGTCGAAAGATGTCGTCGAAATCCATAAATGGTAGTGAGCTGACAACTCCCTGCTGATGATACAGGACTCGAGGACGCCAGTCTCCCGTTTGCGGTAAAACCTCCTCGGCAATTTGCCCGGTATTTGTCCCTCCAGCTTTATCTCTCATCAATTGAGAGTATGGCCCTGAGAACTTGATACCCAAGCTTTCCATTTTGTCCATATCTCCGCTCTTGACCAACATATAGAGCCCACATATTTCGTCCGAGGCGCTGACCACGTTCAGCCATTCATGCTCGTGTTCGCAAAAGCGAAGGAACTCTTCTATCATTTCTGGGCGAAGTATGAGAAGCAGTCGCGAGCAATTGATCAGAATCTGTTCGTCCTTCCAGAATAAGATGTGTGTAAAGGACCCAAGATCAGAATAGGAAGAGTCCAGTGAATCTGGGGAGTCCAGTTCGTATCTCGGTCCCTTGAGGCGGTTGCCATTCAATGCCGTACGCAACGCTGAGATCCTGCAGCGAATATTACCAGTACTGTGAGATTCTCGATGGCTTCTGCGCTCTCCCATGGCATTCGTCCTTTCATTGTCGTTTTCGTGAGCAGCTCCGTGTAAGCTCTTTACCGTCTTGATCAATCGTTTCGCTTCGTCCCAACTCGAGGACCGTAGCCAAAGGCGTTTCAAGGCATGGGATATGCTCACGAATTCCTCTTGACTCGGTTTCATGAGTGTGCCCTTCCTTTTCAGCTTCTGCCGCCTGCGGTCTGGCCGTAGTAATTCAGCTTCTGCTGCAGTAGTCGTCTTGGCCCTGGATGCCCTTGAAGCTTGACGAACAATAACCTCTCGAAAGTAGAAGGTCTCGTGTGGTATCGCCTCGAAAGCATCATTCGCAGTATCGTATTCCGTGATTAGAAAATTTTCAATCACCTTATCGAGTGGGGACTGCTTCGAGCTGAATATGCTCTTCCAGCTTGCCATAAAGAGCTTGAGCAGGTCTTTTATATCGTTGCGCGCCCATTGGTCTCGCTTCTCCACAAGATTTGAGGCAGATTTTGAACATGACATCATTAGAATAATCGCACCAGAGCGGTCGATACGAACTGTGCGACTTCCAACGCCTCCTGGTAGCGGTGAGTTCAGTTTGTCAAGGCCTTCGACTGCGGACCTGAGTAGGCTCATAAGTGTATGAGCGTCTAACTTGTTCTGCCTCTTCAGATCGTGTAGATATTCGCGGACTGTCCAGGTGTTCAGGTGCGCTCGCATCACTACTGTACCGGTGTCAAATACAGCCAGTATTTCTTGAAAACATGGTCTGTTCAAACTCTGAAGGTTGGTTTGGAGACTACTCCATTCTTCAGTACTGTGACTTTTCACATCGTACAGCTCACACAGCGTTGGATGTCGCATCGCCAAAGCTATCCGGCAATAACCGTTGATTCTCGTTTCGTCGTCGATATCGACGATATGATAGTCGTCTGGCGATCTTCCGTATATTTGTTCTAGCTTGCTGACAGCCTCGGATCCCCATTGTAGCGGTTGCTTTGGAACTTTGGATAGTCTCGGTACGATCGCATACAACTTGCAATCGCCCACCTCAATGACGCTTGTATGACCCGGCTTGAGCGTTACATAAGCCTGACCCCAGCTGGCCTCGGTACCCACTAAATCAATCCCTGATCCGGTCGAAGTCCCTGTACTCTTGTCCCGCGATGAAGAAACAACAGTATAACCGGATATCTTGGGTTCGAAGCTGTATGTCGTTACTGCCCCAAGAGACGAACTATCATTGCTCCAGGCGTCCATCAGCGAAGGTCCATATTCCGTAAGGTTAGTCACCGAGCCGCGGTGTGACCGTTTGCGAGACACTATCATGCCCCGAGTCGACATCTTGCGTTGTTCATTGTTTTGCAGTCGAATCTTATCGACTAAGGTGCCTGTCGCAGAGCCCTGATCGCTGACTATCCAGATTCCGTCCTTGTTTTGTAATCTGAAATGAACACGCGATACTTCGTCAGTGTCGAGGTTCACCCTGGTGCCGCCAGCTCTTGACTTCGAGCGTATATCCTCACACTTTCGTCCAAAGGTTAGGATGGTATTCCTATCGCAGTCAACGTCCATACAGTAGTACGACTCCTCTCGCGGAGCGGGCGTCGTATCACGTTCAAATGTCACTTCTACCGGGCCCTCTGTAATAGTCACGGAGTGTTCATTCCCAGCACCATCATCATCGGCAGTGAAGAGAGAAGTCCAGACCTGACCAACTTCCACCATCCTCCCCCCATCTTCAGTAGACATGTGTTTGCTTGAGATTAGCCTGAGACGGCCTTGCTGATCTTTGCTCCCGCCTTGGAGCAGGTCACGTAGTGTAGTTTTCTGACTCATGATCATATATATTTGGCTTGTGAAAAGAAAAAGAAAGAGGCTGAGATCAATATCAACAAGGAATGGTAGAGACGATGGAGGAGAACATATAAGGGACGCTAAGCGCGCAGAAAACTTATTTCAAGATCAGTACTATCGCGTGTGCGTGTATGCGTTTGTGTATGCACAGAAGGCCTAAAGCAATGACAGGGCATAACCGCTGTTCGGGTTACTAGAAAGTAAAACGCTCTTACCTGGGCGCTTCGGTACACGTAACCACCGCGGCTAAAGAGAGAAATAGAGCGAAAATAGCTCGACATCGACAAAGAGTAGCAGAGTCAATAGAGGAGATCAAATGAGAGATATTAAGCGCGCGGAAAACTTATTTTAACATCAGTGCTATTGTGTGCGCGCGTGTATAGGTTCTTGCATGCATGAGAGGGTAGGACTGGCGTTCGGGTTACTAGAAAGTGAAACGCTCTCACCTGGGCGCTTAGGTACATGTAACCACCGCGCCTAGAAAGAGAAAACAGAGCGGAAACAAATGAGAGCCAGTCATCAGTGCTATGGCACACATCTTGACGCACACTGAGAGTGTACTATTATTGTTCTAGTCAGTCTCAAATTGTGTACAACTGTAGTGAAAAAAAATTTTCTGTAGGTTCTTACACACTACGCGAGGTCCAAGGTTATTCTTTTTCGGCCCTTAACGACTGATAACGCCGACCCTATCCCCGTTGTTGGTACAATTATTCTATATTCCACCTCTCTCACTATTGCAACGACCATCGAACTATTTGTCATGGCTACCACCGAGCAATGCAAATCCATAGATCCCGAAGAGGAGAGGATCATAACAGAGACCAAACATCTGCCATACAGCTGGAGATTGAATGACTTTGACTATTGGTCAAATTCGATGCAACTTGATGAAACCCCAAGCGAAGCGATCAGACGCGTCAAAGAACGACTTCAAGGGGAGAACGATGAAAAGATTCAAATGTTTCTTCGTTCACCACGACTATCTCAATGTACTAGCTGGACTGAATTCAGGTTAGCTTTACGCCGCTTCGTCTTACAACACGAATATAAGACTTGGAGGATTGCAGTCGCTGTGCGACTGACTGTAAGAGATTTGTGTGCAGCTTCATCATCGCCAAACCACATAGACTCGAGCAAGTCAGCCACGAACCAGGGTTCGGGTAATTTCATTGAGAATGGCGATCTTGAACCAATTCTTGAACCGAATAAACTCGCCTACGAAGATCGAATGAGACGAGGTCCTATAAACACCATTTTAGGAATGTTCGATGCGTTCGCGAATAACGTGAATATCAAGCTGAACCAGATTGGGGCGTTGCAGTTTCTGTTTGATCAATTGCAGCCTCGGAGCTGGAAATGCCTTGTCGAAGCACTCGGACCCAGGCGACAGAAGAGGATGATGGTTCTTGGGCAGTTTTCTGGCGTCGACTTTGGACGTGTCGCCGATGTTATCCGGTCAATGAGATATACAGATGAACCTGTCTTTCGCGAACTGGCAATAGCAATCAGGCGCACTTGTGAAAAAGGCAGGGAAGGCTTCGATATGCCAACCTCGCTTTACGAGCCCGCTACATCAACAGACAATGAAGCCTTGGTCGGTACGACGAAATCAGGGAAAGCTGAAGAATGGGACCACGCTGAGTCGATCGATCTGCTTTCTGCGTCTCCTCCACCCGCGCTGTACGAGGAAGAAGCGCACGATAGACCAGCCAGTCTCACCAGAAGTGAAAGGCTATCTCGAACTCTCAGAACCCTGCCTGCGCCAAGAACAAAAAGGGCTCGAGAAGAAGATGGAGAAGAAGAAGAGGAAGAACAAGACGCGGCAAGCGAAAGGAGACTTTTCAAGAAACTTAGGCAGGAAGAATCATTGACGCCAACGCCGCCGTCGAGTGATCATGATCCACTAACTCGGATGCGCAAGTATCGTCGCGAACAAGAAGAAGAAGAATACTTCAAAAAGCATTTTATTACGCAATTGAGGGACCCTGTGTCGGGAATAGTGACTAGGGGAAAATGGGATAAAGAGAAAGGCCAATACATAGTCACGCGTCATCGTGCTGATGGAACTCAGATACACAAACATCGTAGATCCGAGCGCCTCTCTGCTCAGGAGGATCGTCGTGGACCAGAACGCCTCTCTGTTCAGACAGATCGTGATCGTCGTGAAGCAGATCGTCGTGAAGCAGATCGTCGTGAAGCAGATCGCGTCTCTGCACAAAAGAAGTCTGGTCAGTCGCCTTGGTGGAAGTGGGACTTGTCGCGATTTCATAAGAAATCTCGTCCAAGTAAGAAACAGCATGGGCGGAAAGGGACGAAGCCAGCACCGCCAGCACCACCAGCAGGTACAGTGCAAGGCAGAGCGGTGCAAAGCCGTTACAATCTTCGAGAGAGGACGCGTCCCCCACAATCATGAAATTAACGGTCTGGCAAAACAATTGATATCCAAATGTCAAAGATAGAGCGTTTGGTGAGCCAGAGTTCCAAGCGGACTGTGTGGCCCACTGACTTGTGTCTTCTTTCTCGACACCTTTGTGGATCTATTCCGGGAAAAGACGAAGATGGTGAGAGACACTTGGCCGGTACCATTGTCATCCTCATTCAATTACTCTTCGGTTTGAGTGTCCACATCAGATGTGTGATGTATTGGCCCATTGGACCTGCTGGGCAGAGTCTTTCCTTTTACTGGGGCTAGGTGGATTTGGATTTACTAATGTCTGTTCATTGCTCCATCAAGGTTTGGGTTGGACGGGAATCAAGCATGGAAACGGTCATGATCTATGGTTTTGCCTTTCTCTTAGAGATACCCACTTTGCGCTTCTTCAGCTGCATTTAGATTTACGGCTTCAGTATAGATACAGGAGCAAGCAAGCTAGATGAACGTTAGGCTTTCATTTTTCTAATAACAAGAAATGAGAGAAAGTGGATTACTTGGACCTTGTTCAAGAGCCTATCTCGCTGAAAGCACCAAGTATGAGACTTGAATATCAATCAACCACCGGAAATTTCACAAATTTAAAAACCAATTCGGTTCAATAAACGTAGATAAAGACGAGGACGCATGCATCAATCATCGATCATTAATCATTAATCGTTAATTATTTCGTTAAAAGGGAAGAATGAGCCAGCCTGCGCTCATTTGTGCCTCCCCGTGCCAAATGAAGCTCGGATCTCTGTCATGGGAAATCACGACTCCTGCGCCGGTGTTCCTGATGCATTGAAACTCGTATGGGGAGCAGATTATACTGTCTCATCAGGCTCTCAAAGCATTTTCCACAGTTCTATATAAAAGGTCGGCATTAATCTGCCTGAAAGACGCTTGTCTATCGGGTGTCCTCGCTGTTGCTCAAGAAATGGGAAGCGGTCTTTGTGAATTGTCAAGAGCCAATGCTTGTCTTGACAAAGAGCTTCTGGTGCCTTCGAAACCTGATGCAGACTGGATCATCGCATGCCAGCTTCTGCTCCTGGCCTATGAGGGTTGTTGATACGTTCAAATACCTTAAGCTTTGGAGCACCGCCTCTGCATAGCTCAAAGCTTCATTGCTGTCTGTGTAGCCTAGAGCCTGTAATCTTACCTCGCTTTCATTGATCATCGAAAACAAAAAACCTTCGAAAAGCGGCAGCCAGCGGCGTCAGAAAGTCGTCCAGACTAATGAGGACTTCGAGGATAGCGCAAGAGCGTTGACCACAATTGAAGAAGACAGGAGATTCTATCTCGCATCATGGCATATCTTCTGTATCTCTGATAGCTGTCGACTTTCCTGCTCTTTTTCTCGGATTTCTCGTTGCTCTCGAAAGCTTGTTGACACCGGTAGCTGTTGCTTTGGGAGGGTTTGTCTTCGATGATAGACTCGTCTTTTGTGGTCCGTTGAAACTGTTAGGCTGTCAGCCGAAGTCTATCTCATATAATGGCTGAGAGCATGGCCTGAATGTCTGATTTGGGGATATGTTCATGATGGATGGTGGACTCACCTTGTCCTCAGGCTCTGACCGGAGCGCGGCGATTTGCCAACTGCTAGCCTCGATTGTCTATCGAGCCCGTGAAACGCATCCAAGGCGTCGGACCGAGAAGGAGTCAAGTCATTGAAAGACGATAGACATGACGGAGATGCTTCCACTGTCTCGCTCTTCACAGAAGCTCGACCCACTGTTGAGCTGCTGTACTGCGACGCCGCGCCGGGCGACGACAGATATAACGGAGATGCTTCTACTGTCTCGCTCTTTAGAGAAGCTCGACCTACTGATAGATATAACGGAGATGCTTCCACTGTCTCGCTCTTCAGAGAAGCTCGACCCATTGATGAGCTGCTGTACTGCGACGCCGCGCCGGGCGACGATGGATATAACGGAGATGCTTCCACTGTCTCGCTCTTCACAGAAGCTCGACCCACTGTTGAGCTGCTGTACTGCGACGCCGCGCCGGGCGACGACAGATATAACGGAGATGCTTCCACTGTCTCGCTCTTCACAGAAGCTCGACCCACTGATGAGCTGCTATACTGCGACGCCGCGCCGGGCGAAAACAGGCTCTGGTCCAGCAGCCGGTCCGTCGTCACTCTGGCCCCATTCTCTGACGACGTGTTGGGCCGGTAGATTGGGCTGTGCGGCACCTCGACCGGGCTGTTGTGGTCCGCCATCTCGTGTCGGCTGCAGCACCAGCCCGGTATGGGCTGGATTAACAGAATGGGCAGTGATATTGGCTCAAGGGTGCCGGCAAAGAACGGCATGTTGATTCTGCCTCCGACGCTGCCGCTGCCGCTGCCACCAGCAGATGTGACTGTCGGGCGGAACGACGTCGGGGTCAGGGTTGTATTGGTGTCTTCTTCTCGATGGGAGGAGTCGGTATCCGCTTTGCTAGTTGTAGAACTGACTTGGGATGAGGCGACTTCGCCGGGTAGTGTCAAAGATGATGGCCCTGGAGAATGGCGGAGGAGTGAATCGCTGTCGGAGCCTTTCCTCCTCTTCAATTGCAAGTCGAAAGTCTCGCTCGTAGTCTTCCCCTGTGTACTCCCACCTTCGTTTTGAAGCCTTGATTGTGGCATATTCTGCGTCCAATCTGCGGTCCAGGTTCAGCTCGTCAATCGTTGAAATCGCGATAGTCGGTGTTTACCAGTCCGTATAGTACCGGAGAAGTCAGCGTGATACGTGTCGCTGGTCAAGAAGAGTGCTTGCTGGTATAAGCCGCTTTACAATGGGGACATGTCGCAAACTTTTGAACGATTATTCTTAGAAAGGTCGGACCTGTTCCTTCGGAAAGGCAGATTTACTGCGCCGTAGGCAATAGTGTCGGAGACATGAGGGTCCGTTGATCAAGTGTGTCACGTGAACTGATGCTCTGTGGCGACATCTCGGGATCTGAGTTTCAGATGGCCAGATTGATCGTCGCGCGAAAACAACGCGCCAATGCTTTTGAGGGGTAAAGTCAGGACCCCTCAGTTGCTCGGGAAGTTTGATTCCGTCATGGATTATTGCCCTGACAGTCCCTTGTGAGAATACACCGTCAATCTACACGATATGCTCAAAACCTAGAATTGTGCCTCGGATGTTTCTTTTGTGACAAGACCCAGATTAAGAAGACTAGAAAAAAAACTAGAGGAAAAAAAAAAAAAAAAAAAAAAAACTGCGTCGCCGATCAATTGGACGGGCAGGCAACAGCGGCTTGTTCGGTCATCGCCTCTGTAGCCAGTCGTTTGACTTGTAGAATGGCTTGCTAGACGCTCCCGAGCAACTGGGGCAAAAGCCATCTACCCAGGTAGGTAGGTGCTTGTGCCCAGCCCAGCGAGTAGCTGGCCAATGATCTCGTCAAGCAAGATTGCATATGCAGCCAGCCTACTTGGCATGCAGTCCTATGAGGTGAGGCACAACTCTCCAAGTAAGAAAATTCGGCGGCATCCAAGTAGTGATCGCTTGAATCCACCCTTCCCGACCAATTGAACTCCATTGTCAATGTCCTCGTTGCTCCTTCCGATGCCGTCCTATCGCGTCTTCCGTCACATACATGACAAAGACAATCAAACAGGGCCCTGCAGCATGCAGCGGCGCTATGGAGATCGTAATTTGTGTGACGGATCGGGCCTATCTGCCCGACGGTGTCATCTGCTCTCTGGCCTTGTGTCTCCTGGTGGGGCGGCTGTTCCATCTACTTGTGTCTCCTGGAGGGTGGCTCTTCCGAAGGAACGGTCGCTTCGTCAGATCTGGATCTTCGTCTAGGTCTGGCATCCGACTCATCTGTATGCGGCCATATGTCGCTTCTCAAGCATTCGTCCATCGTCAAACGACGACGTTCATCCCACACAAAAACTCCTCTCAGTAGGGCGACCAGGCCATACGTTGCTGGTTTTTTCCGTGAATGCGATTCCAAGAACTCTGTGATTTTTCTCAGACGAGTTTTGGTGATAGGTTGGCAAGCTTCAGCATTGGTCGGACGGTAACCGAGTACCTCAGTCACTGCGTACGCCCACGACCATAGATCGATTGACTGGGTGTAAGATAGCCCTTTGAATTCTTCAGCCGCGAGCTCGGGGGCACAGGTCGCCGCTGGTCCAGTTCTTTTTCTAGACCCTATTTCCGCACGAACAGCCTTGCCAAAGTCACATATCACGGCTTTTGGGGGGTCCAGGCTCGTGAGAAGCAGGTTTGCTCTATGTATGTCGCGATGCATGACGCCGCGTCGATGCATCTCGTCGATTCCGGACAAGATCTGATGGAACAGTAGTAGCTGTTGCGAGTAGAGCATCTCTCGAAGAATGCCGTGACGGAAATCATAGAGAGCAAGCTCGAAGGCAAGGTAGAGATGCTCAACAACCTTCCCTTCACATTCTCGCGGGTGCTTCAAATGTCCGCCGCACCATGCAGATTCAATATTGGCAAAATAAGGCGAAGCCTTCGATAGTATCATCAGTAAAGTATGTCATAGCGGCGACAAGAAGGCTCCAAGAGAGAGAGAGAGAGAGAGAGACTAACCTTGAACATGGTCTGGATATCTATCTCATTACAAACCTGCTTTCGGTCTTGCGAGTCCAAGACCCTAATATCTTTAATAGCCACCGGCTCGCCACTGTGGGAGTCGACGCCGTAACGGACGTCTCCATAAGCCCCGCTTCCAAGGTGATGGCCAAGTGCATACTTTCCGCAGTGATTAAACCTAACACTCGGGTTGAAATCGCCTCTGGGATGGAGTTTGCTGGAACAGCGTTCCTCCAAAAACTTTTTAAGAAAATTGAAGTAAGCGTTTTCGTGATCTGTCGAGACCGTGTAGCAGATCTCAAATTCGCAACCAGCGATCCGGATTGGGGTGATTGGCTGCAACAGGACCAGACTCTGGCCCGGTAAGAGGTCTATGAATTTTTCGTCTCCTCGCGCGTAACCCAAGCTACAGCGTTCGTTCAAGCCTGCGCTGAGAATAAGTAGGCCTGAGCGCGGATGGACGGAGATGCGAAAATGTTCCCGTGAGATGTCGGTAGCATCCTTGTGGTCACTGGGCGCGATACAAACGTCTGTTCTGCTGAACCCTTTCCCAACCCGCCAGCCGATATGGGGGAACTTAGGAAGCTGTGAAGGTGCTAGAGATAATTGCGCAAAGGCAGTCTCCGGATCTAGCTGCGCATCAACAGCAGCAGAAGAAGATAGAGGAGAAGAAGAAGAGGAAGAAGAAGAGGAAGAAGAAGAGGAAGAAGAAGAGGAAGAAGAAGAAGAAGAAGAATGAGGAGGAGATTGAGGACGGCCGTCGGCGTCTGCGTAGAATCGAAGCAAGGACCTTTTGTCCTCGGCCTGCGCCTTGGTCACGGCAGCTATGAAGAGCGACCATGCCCGGAAATTTCTTGGGACAAGCTTTGCGACATTTGCGTATTTGACATTATCCATATCTTCAAAGGTGTAAATGGCGCTCGCACAAGCGCGTGACATGTACGTGTATAACGAGCACAACGAGGACGAGTCGCGACAGCACGCGATGAATGTTCTTTTTGCATTGGATGTTCGAGTAATGAGAGGAGGAGGGGGGGCTTGAGATCTTTAAGCAAGCGACGAAACGCGCGAAGACGGGCCTGAGTCCAGATTGATCGCGGTAGAAGCGGCAGTCAGTGCCTATCGCTACTCCGACGAGTGCCAGGCTGAACGAGGATCTCCATCTTCCGCATTGAACAAGTCTGCATCGTACCAGACAAAAGCCGGCTACATGTGGGACGTGACCAAGATCGTCTCAATACATTCAAGAGCAGTCTCTATGACCGTTTCTTTTCCAACTTCGTAGAATTATTCTTTCAGACGGAATTTGCAACAGAAATAACAAAAAGATAGAAAAAGTAGAAAATTTAAACCTATGTAGTCCTTGGGTAGGATCAACTAGATGACTTAGGGTTAAGTGATCCCGTCTGAAATTGACTCCACAGAATGACAAGGCCCTAAGAAGCCCTACGGACCTTTGCACTGAGCAAATTGATTGTTCGATATACACTCTCAAAGCCTGTAGTTGGCTATCTACCTACGAAAAGGCATGGAGTTTGTGTGGTCAAGTCTGTGGTCGGAAGCTCTCAAAGCTGCTACCTGGCACAGTGCTACCCATTGATAGGATTGCAAACATCTGAGGTTCAGTTTGATTTCGAGTGCCTCCTACCACTGGCTGACTACTACCATTCACAGCTGCCTGTATCGGTCAGCTGGCGAAAGTGGCCGGTATGTATACTGACACAAAGATCTGCATCGTTGCCCGGCTGCGTACATGATCGAGTTCTCTCGTGTGATAAGTTGCCGCTTGCAATCAGCCGAGTCCGATGTCTCTCAAATCTAGAGGGAGGGCGGCGGATAGCGACCGCAAACACACCTGCTGCGCCTGTTGTGGGCTGGATCCAATTGCAAAAGAGAGTTCGAAGTGCCGAGTGCTTCGTAGGATATGTATGTATATCCAAGTCAAAACCCGCTCACACAAGACAGTACGTCGTTTCGCTGACCTTCTTGATTTCCCCTCACGAGCGAAGCATGTTAATTTCCATCCCAAGTTTACGATTGGTTCCTGTCCCTTCTCCTGCCTTCCAAAGACAGCAGCAAATGGCATCCTCGCCGGCGTCAATGATTATGCACGCACAGACGGACTAGTCGTGGTTGCAGCGGGTTTTGCGGAGATTCTCAGGGTCGTGGTGTTTGTCTCTGTGTTACCTGCTTATCATTGCAAGGTGAGTGCTACGGAGTAAGGGGGGGGGGGAAAACGCCATGATGTTTGATCACATCATATTTTCTGTACTTGGTGTTGGCGGTTCATAACTTCTGTCTTGCCCTCGTCCAGCTTTGTCTTGATCTCGTCCAACTTGTTTTGACCTCGTCCAACTTATCTTGTTCTCATCGAACTCGGTCTTGTTCTCCCCAAACCTGTGGTGTCCTCGCCCAACTTGGTCTTTCCTCTCGTCCAACTTGTCTTGCCATGGACCGACGTGTCCTCATTAAATCCCTTTCGAAGCGAGGCAGGATCTGTTCGGACTCTGTCCTCGTACACACTGCTCTCATCACCAGCTTGAAACGTCTGATTGGTAACGCACGAAGCCATTTGCGACGATATGTTCGGTGCTTGATCGCAGTCCTTCTAACAGCACCATCGACACCAGACCTTCTGCCCCTGAAAGAACACGTACCCTTTGAACGACTTATCCGAGCTCTCTACAGCCAAGAGGAGAGGCAGGATCTTGCGTTACACTTTGAAAAGGACGTAAAAGATGAGCATGAGAGAGTCACATACGCTCGGCGTATAGCGGATTTCTGCTTGCTGGTCCTGGAACCGGTCAGGGCTGGTGATTCCTTGGATTTCAAATTTACGGATCGACTTGTAGCAGAGTTTGGCGAAGCTTTTGGTAGTACAAATTTTGGCAAAGAATTAGCCTTGTTGAAAGACGTGAGTCCATCCCTCTTCTTACTTTGATCACGGATATACACTGACACTCGAACTCAGCTGTTCTTCCTAGCTGGAAACGAACTGACATATGTGACGATACAACGAACATTGCGACTGGAATACATCATGATGAAGGAACCAAAAGTTCCACACTATCTCATCCGGCAGGCGCATGCGCGAGTCACATCTAGTCTCAAAGACATCGAAATCAACAGAGCTTCCGGGAAGCTGAAAAAGAAGGATCCGGCTGAAAAATCTCGTCCCGAGGATCATTGGACGGTGCAAGATATGGATGCCAATGGAATCATCAAGGATGAGTTCTGACAATGGCGAGAGCGACGGTCTAGTAACGTGCTTGAAAACAGATGGACGTCAGGAATGTAATGTGGGGACGACTGACGAAAGCTGCCGCAGGGTGGATGATTTTCTTTAGGAGACCTAGTAACTTGATGATATTATGTTGTTCAATGACCTTTGATCATGACCGCTCTGTTGCATTCGTTTATACTAGTCCGCATTCCCAGTACACCGGCTGTCCTCGCCCCTTGACGGTTCCTAATTAGACCATTTGAACTGACAAAATTGGAGAGTGAGAAACCGTACAGTTGAAAACTAGAAGATACATGCAGTAATACGAGTGACACACTTGCAGATTTCCAGCAGGGAAGTGAAGTGATGAGTCGACCATCTTCATCGTACAAGCCTTGGGAGACTTAGTATTGCCGGACTAACGAGCCGATATGTGAATCTGCTCTCCAAAAAAAAAAGGGCAACGGACGGTTTTCCTGCTGTACCCAAAGGCCAACTGAGCCGGTGAACCACCGGTTCACCAGTAGTCACATCCTCGTCTGTCCTCACATACGCACAAAAGCAGGCTCGTAAAATGAGGATAGAAGAGGTAATAATGTTCTAGCCATGTCGAGGTACCTGACGCCATCCAAAGTGTGCCTCCTCGTCCTGATCGAGGCTTACTCCGAAGGTCATGTCGAAACACCTGTACCCGTTTTGTCGTTCCTCATCAAGAGCATCTCTCCCAACAAGAATACTGCACCTGCTCCACTTCCGCTCGAGCTTTTCAATCAGACCCTTTCAGCTATCAAATCCATCAAACCTGGCAGAAAGATATGGGATGTGTTCCTGGAGAAGATCTGGTTCCTAGAATGTGCAGATAGCCTGCATGCCTTCTTCGATGATCTCGAACGGCTCATCGAGAAGCCGCAGCCGGCTGAGGGTGAGGAGCGTGATGATAACGAGGCTCAAGACCAGTACCAGGGAGTCAAATTCACAAGATCATCGCCAATGGGCGCGTTTGTCCGACGCGCCCAGGTCGAGTTCACGCGTCTGAATTTTGCTGATTCGACACAGCTATGGAAAAACTTTGTCATCTACAGACTGCCAAGTTTCAACGCGTGGGCTAAACGGGCTGGCCCTGCCGCTGCGAACAACCGGTCTTTCGTCGACACAAACCTCGAGCTGCTGCCGCCAGCAGAGACCATCAGGGACATCGTGTACGGCGACCTGCCCAGCATAGAGTCACAAGAGGCTCGGTACAGCACGGAGGACGTTGAGCGACTGTTGGACTACTGTGTCTCCGCCATGACCAAGACAGGCAGCAGGATTCCAGGAGACATTCGAGCTCGCATGGTGGAGCTGGCCACAGGAAATAGCATCACGATCCCCAGCGCATCTCACTACGTTCGCTACCTCGATTCGTGGAAAGCAGGCGACTACCCGGCTGCGTTGGACAACTTGCACCGCTACTTTGATTACACCATACAGACACGAGATGGTCGGTCACACTACCAGTACGCTTTGTTGAACATGGCTCTGCTGCATGCCCACTTCGGTGCACATGCGGAAGCCATCTCGGCGATGCAGGAAACGGTGGCGACGGCACGCGAGAACAAGGATGTCAGCTGTCTCAACTACACGCTCTCGTGGCTGTACCACTTTGGCCAGGCTCATCCCGCCGAGACGCGCGAGGTTCAACGCTCAGGTGTGCTTGGTCGTGGCAAGGAGGCGCTAGCTTTCCTGCAGGCAAAGGCTCGTGAAGGCGGCAGCTGGGGACTCCTGTCGAGCTCGCTCGTGGCAGATGCACGGCTCGCCATGCAACAGGGCGACGGGCTTGCAGCTGCCATGGAAAATCTCGTGAGTGCATCGCACCTCAACCTGACCAAACGCCTGCCTGCCGCCGTCGGTGCGGCCATGGCCACTGAGGCTGCGCTGTGGGCTCGTCTCGCCATTGTTCCGCTTGCCAATGCAAAAGATGACATTCTTCTCGAATGCTATGCAGCCACAGGGGCCGCTGACGCTGACGTGGTGCAAGCCGTGTGCCGGAGGGCATCTTCACTCGCAGATCGTGGCCAATATTCACAGGCTCTGTTTACCATGAACAACGTGTCGCCAGAGACATTACGCTCGCTCACCAATAATGCCACCTGGTCTGTGCGGTTGGGCATGATAAAAATGCAGCATGCGTTGCGAAGGCAGGACTTTGCTGCCTCGGAGCACTATCTGGCTCAGCTACGTGCGATGGCGGGCATGGGTGGAGCCAGCAGTGCCAACAGGCGTTCTGCAGCCAAAGCAGGCTCCGTGGCTGGCTCGGGCTCGATGAGCAGTTCGACGGGCGCAGACCCTGACACGTGCTTCAACATCGCCTTCCTGCACATCCGAATGCTACTGGCCCAGGGTGAGCTGACGTCAGCCTTCTCATTGATTTACAAGACGTCACGCGAGCTCGACGTTTCACGCACCGACGTCTACCATCGCACACAGCTGATGCTGCTCAAAGGCCAGCTATGGGCACGTGCAGGACAGCCAGCACGTGGGTTCAGCGTGGTACTACGGGCCTGCAGTGTCGCCCAATCTGCACGCCTGCTACCACTCCTCTGGGACGGCATCGCCGCGCTGTCAAACATGCTAATTTCAATGGGCGAGCTCACAGCAGCCCAAGAACTACTCAAGGCCGTGATACCACACATTTTAGCCACCGAGGATTGCGAGAGCATCGCGACAGCATACACCACGCTAGCCGAAGTGCACGTTGGACTAGCCGGCCGAGCAAACAACGACAGCTCTGCGACGACGGAGAGCGAAACGCAAGACAGCATCAGCAGCGACGACAACGACGACGACAACAACACTGATGCAGACACCGTAGGATCGAGTCCAGATGAAGACACAGCTTCAGCTACCGAAGCAGGAGAAGAATCCGGATCGCAACAACCCGGTCTGAAAAAAAAAGAAGAAATCGTCAAGGCGATCGAGTACCTATCCCGTGCGTTCGACGCGTGGAGCGCCATCGACGACGTTGCCGGTCAGACGGAGACGCTGGCCAAGCAGGCCGTCCTCACGATGATGCAGCGCCAGCAGACGACGACGCAGCAGCAGATGCCCACGGCTGCAGATTCGCAGCTGGCAAATGACTGTGCGGCCAAATATCGCGATATCCGCGACAAGGCGAGGAATGATGGCACGGAAGCGTGTTGAACGAAGGACCAAAAAAAAAAACACACATTCGCAGGTATTGCTTAGAGAATAGATGCCTACTGCGTCAAAGTCATGCTTCTTTTCAGTGCGGTTGAATTTGTTGTGTGATTCAATTCTCTTTCATATACATAGACAGGCCACAAAGGAAAAATTGATGCTGGCTCCACTCTGTGTAGAAGGGCAGGTGCTTTGTTGTGACACTACTGCTTCAGCCAGTCAGACTTGCTGAGGCTGGCTGCAACTCAGCCATGCGGAGCCAGATTATTTCAATGAACCCTCTCTTTCAGCTCGAATCCTCTTCTGCCAGAACCCTCTTCCCACCTCTTCTCATCCTTCGCGTTATCACAGAGATGTCCGCAGTTCAGTCCTTGACGTAGTTGACCTTGTCGTTCCAGCTGGTGAATCAAAGATGGTTAGCAAAAGCATTGATTTGTGTTTAGAATAGCAATATGATGCCTTGTGGTTCTTCGGAAATCAACCAAAGGAGGAAATTTTGTGCCTCAGAACTTACAACGCCGTCTTGTTGCCGTCACCCCACGGGTAGGCCTTGTTCCGGATGTTCAGGTACTCGTACTGCGGTCGCTCCGATGGCGGTGTGTCGTGCTCAAAGTGCTCCCAGTGCTCGTTCCACAGGTTGTATGCGTTCAGGCTGCCAAGCACCAGGGCAGGGACGACGACGCTGTTGGACAAGAACATGTTAGCAAATGTATTTCTTGCTGGTTTCATTTTGATATTTCGAGTGTCCCGTATTCCTAATCGTCCGATTGAATTCCTCCTCTTGTCTCGCTGTCGATCATGGAACTGCTTGTAGATATTCGCTGGTCCTCGTTTTGTCGGACATCGTAGGAAAGGCAAAGGCAATACATACTAGATGGAAAGCTTGCGCCACAGATCTGTGTGAAAGAATTTTTGGTCAGCCAATTGTCCACGAACAACGTTTGTACCTATTGTCATCGCAATGCAATGCACACATTCATTTATTCAAGACATGTCCACACTGCTGGCTGGAGCTCCACCTCTTGTCTTTTCTGTATCATTATTTATTTTTTTTTTAATAATGTCCTCTCTTTCGCAATGTATTCACTCCCAATCAACCTCTTTTTGACCTTCGTACCTCCTCCTCTTCCCAATTTCCACCTTCCTCACAAATTCCAACCATATCCTTGCACCCAGGGACAAAACTTACCACTCGTAGCAGCAGCGTGTGCCTTGACGGCTGCCCGCTCACGATTGAACTCGTTGTCGGCGGCGCCCTCGAGTTTGGGGCCGGTGCTGGCGAAGCGGCGCTGGCCTGCGCGACCGAGGCCAGAGGAGGCGCCGAAGCTGGCAGTCGAGGCACGCTGCGATGCGCGAAGGATCTGTCGAGACAGCATCGTGATTGCAAAATGTTTTGTTTTTCTTGTTGTACAGGGAGTGGAGATGTCGTTGTCGTTGCCGTTTGAGGTGAGGTTTGAGATCAGGAAGTTGACGTTGCCAGCTTTGCGGCGGAGTTTGGGAGCGGCTTGGCGGCTCGCGGATCTTTGCGTGTATGTGTGAACGCGAAGGGAAGTTGAGCAGTGGAAGTTACGGCAGATGCTTGCTGCTTACTGTGCGAAAATGCATCACAGCGTCAATAAGTTGGGATGTCAGTATGCGAATTGTCATCAAACTTGGGAACAGAACATTGAAGAGCGAACCTAACAGCTACCTATTCATGTGTGAAACACGAGGAAAGAAAGAAGCAAAAGATGAACCAACCCCCCCAAAAAAAAACCAAAAAAAAAAACCAAAAAAAAAAAACCACCAACCAAGATATAAAACATGACCAAGACTAAAATTGACACCGAAAACCAAGATCACAGACAAAGACAAAGGACAAGAACCTCAACCTGGCACTTCATGAGAAGTCTGCTGGGAGCCACGTCACTTGTCGTAATCATGGTGCTGAGGGAGGCGCCCAGCGCATAACCACGTGACCAAGCATGGTCACCAAGGCATCATTCTGCCTTGTCATCCTATCAATCTGGGCGCTCGACCTCTCCATGAGGTCGTGGTGCTGCTCCTGCTGGAGCTTCAGTCTGAGCTCGGCTCTGCCGAGTTCATTCTGATACCACCGCCTTCTTCCATCAAGGTAGACGTTTTCTCGTTTACGCTCTTCTATATCATCCAAGTATTGACGAATTAACATCTCCTTCGCCTCCAATAATCTTGCAATGGTATCGGGGGATTCTGAAGGCAACGGCGGGGGTTGGGGTCCTGACTGCTCGCCCTGCCCTGAATTGTTGTCGTTGTACGGCGGCGGCGGCGGCGGTGATGTTGTAGCTGGTTCAGCCGGCCCTTGTGTCTGTGTCGATGTCTGTGTTGGTGTCGGAGTTGGTGTCGATTCCTGTGTTGACCCGGGCTCGGCCGCTTCATCAGCGGCAGAGGAACTCTCTGCTGCACCTCCTGTCGGAAGAGAGGTGGCCGCCGTCGTCTCAACCCGCGGCTGAGGCGGCAGCATCAGGGAGACCGCAGCTGGCTGTAGGGGAGACGGAGGCGCAGAGACAAGCTGGATCAAGTCATCACTCCCGTTCATGTCCATGTTCGTTGCCTGGACGGGGCGGAACGAAGCCATTTGAATGATAGTTTGTGATGGAAGATACTTCGAGTTTGTGTATGTTGAGAGGGGAGATGAGAGATGGAAGAGGAGATTCACGAGATGAAGACGAATCTGAGAAAGCTGAGGGAAGCAGAGAGATCGACTGAGCTGAAGGGAAAGATGGAAGATCAAGAAAGAGTCAAGGCATGCTGGACCTGTTATTTATGCTAAAAACGATTGCTCATGTCTTCGACCGCTTCTTACTATGCACTTGTAGCATTGTCTATCTGTTTGCTTTGCGCGTGCTGTCTTTACTATCCTGCCTGCCTGCCTGCACGCATGCATGCATGTACAAGACACGAGCGTACCGGATACATGCATGCATGCTAGAGTTTGTGATAATAGATAAAAGTGGCTCTTTTGCGGGTGCATGCATTCTCTCCCCTAGTCCTCGAACTCCTTTCTCTGTCAAACACCTGGCCTGCAAGCGGTAGGAAAACTCTGACGGTCTATGCTGCTGCTGCTGCTGCTGCTGCTACTGCTACTGCTACTGCTACTGCTGCTGCTACTGCTACTGCTGCTGCTACTGCTACTGCTACTGCTGCTGCTGCTGCTGCTTGAGAACTCAACAAAACTCAACATAGCTGAGAGGACCAACATCCTGATGCATCGTCCCGCATGACAAGTAATTCAATGATCAGGGGTAAACTGGCTAACAACAGGTCGAGGCGTTGCACCATCAGACAGAGATTCGGCGTTCTCGGTTCCTTGACCTGGCCTCTGTTGAATGTCAGCTCGTTCGACGTTATCGGAACGGTCAGACTTGAAGCATTTGAATCTACTACCTAGGTATTGAAGTCGGGAAGAAGAACGTTGATTTGGAGATCAGGCTACCAGCACTTGAATTTACTAACGAGGTTTGAAAGAAAGAACAACGTTGATTTGGCTATCTGACCAATGTACTGCCTACAGAAGAAACCGAAACAAAAAAAAAATCCAAAAAAAGAAACCCGAACAAAGGCCGTGAATTTTCTGTCTTCCCCGTCATCTGGAGATCTGAGTTCATCATTCGACTCTCTCTCTTTTCCCCTCCGAAAGTGACTGACTGCCGGTTTGGTGAGGAAATTTGCCACCATCAGCTCATGGCAAAAGACGCCGACCGTTCAGCTGTGGTGTGTGTGTGTGTGTGTGTGTGTGTGTGTGTGTGTGTGTGTGTGTGAGACAGAACCGACATCACACGTTATGTGTGGAGGCGCGGGGTGTGGAGGCGCGGGCTCTTTGCGGAGAGAGTGCTTGGTTTAACATAGCAACCAATATCTCGTTCTGATTTGCCAGCCGGTCACAGTGCCGCCGATAGCTCGTAGCCGAGCTTTCCTGCTCCCTCAGCTCCGTCTTCAGCTTGTCGATCCTTACACGATAGGCTCTTAGCGCTAGCATATCCTCTCCTCCACGAACTTGGAGATCCGCGATAACTTTCTTTTGTGCTTCCACTTGACTTTCTAAAATTTTGATAAGCTTCTCCTTCGCCTCTATGACTGTACCCTTCCAAAAGAATGTCATCTCAGCCAGTTGTGCTGGTTGTGATGGCGGTGGTCTTGGTACTGAACTTGATTGCGGAGTGAGTTTCGGTCTGGGCGTGCGTTCGTGTGGATGTTGAACGTGTGCATGTGCGATGGGATCTTCGTCCCCACCATCGTCCTCGTCACCATCGTCCTCGTCAGACGACCGCCTTCGTTTCTGGGTGACACTTTCTGAGCGTGGAAGGGCGGATGAGGAGTTCTCATCCGAATCCCGCTCCTGTGGTGAGGTTGGTATGGGCGAGGATGGAGGCCCTGACTCCATCTGAGTGAGGTCGTCCATACACCGCCTCATGTCGACTGTTCCATCCTCCGCTTCTTTGAACTCTCGGCTCAGGGGGGCCATCGCGATGATATTTTCACGAAGAAGATGATTGATAGAGGCACACTGGTGAGGCAAGGTGAGAAAGTGGGAATTTCGAAGAAGTGTGACGACAAATAGTCTGTTCGCTGGAGATGGGAGAGGAGAGAGATACACCGAGAGTGAACATGAGTTGAAGTCTGTTATTTATGCTTAGATTCATCCTCGCACGTATACAACCCGTTTCTGTACATGACATTTTTTTTTTTTCGAAATTGGCCCATTTGTCTGCCATCCGTGTTTGCTTTGCTTCCAGCGGGGCTGCGCAAGACCCAGGCGCGCACCTGGTACATGCATACTGGAGTGTAACCAAGTCTGTGAACTTGACAACAGGCGAGAAAGCGTTTGTCTGTTCATTTGTGGGAGCATGCATCTCCCCTGCTCCCCCATTGTGCCCGTTCTCTGTTGAATACGTGGCCTGCAGTAGTGGGAGGAGGAGAACTCCGATAGTCTGCTGCTGCTGCTGCTGCTGCTGCTCGTCGAGAACTCGACAGCCAAGTGGCTACCCGTTTGTCTGTCTGGCTGGCTGCCAGCCAGATAGACAGACGGACACACAGATAGACCAGTCAAAGCGTTGCTGTGTTGGCTGGCCAAGATGCAAAAGCGGGATGGAGGCGCTAATGTGTCCCAGAAAGCAGCACACCCTCAACTTGTTTTTTTCTTTTTTGTGGCTTGATCGGAGCATTTCCAGTGGTGTTTGTGCTATCACATGTGGATTGACGAGAAAGAAGTGAATTCATTCGACACATTGAACAGTGATGTGGCCTATCTTTGTACCAGCAGCAGCAGCAGTAGCAGCAGTACCTACCTAGGTACCTAGGTACGACCTCCGGGGACTCGGAGTTGTCGGAGGCTGATCCGCCACACATGGTGAGGCTGAGGCGGTCGTTTGCGTGAGGCTGAGGCGGGCTCGTACGTCACCACTGGCAGGAGGACGGCATCTCAGCGCTGCATCCGGCAATGGCCCAAAATCGCTTTGCCGGCGACTTGGAAGCTAAGCAAAACGCCCGCTTACTGGGGCATGTGTGCGCGCACATACACACACACACACACACACACACACACACATCCATCTTGGTGTCTTCTCGAGTGGCCAGGCCGGAAAGAGTCTGCAAAAGTCAATGCGCAAACCTTCTTCTGCAGCCTTTCGAGCTTCAGATCGGCGAGACGAAAAAGCGGAGAGAGAGAGAGAGAGAGAGAGAAAGAGGGGGAGACAGCAAACGAAAGACCCTCACAATCAGATTTCTCTGCTTGAAGTTCTATCATGGGACTGGCGGACCCAGGCTGGTGGTGCGAAGAGCTCAAGCAGCGCTGATCTCGATCCTTTGCTGCAACTTTCTCGCCCTTCTCTGCCTGTACGAAGATCAAATTTCCCTGGCCGGCATCGACACCCTACAGTCATGGGTCTGCGAATAGTGACATGGAATGGTGAGTCACGAGACACGCTTCTGCATGCACCCGAGGCTGACAATTCCCCGATGAAGTCAACGGCATAAGGTAAGGAGCTCAGAAACGCCCACTCCTTGATCGGTACTAGAACTATGCAGCGTCTGACCGTGCTGTCGGTGCTCAGGAATCCGTTTTCGTATGAGCCATGGCGATCCAAACGCACTTTCGAGGTAGGGACGGAGCCTAGAACTTCCTCTGCATGGTGTGGCAAACGCCATGACGCTGACCGGCACTGACCTCGCCAGTCCATGTTCGATTTGCTAGCGGCAGACATTGTCATCTTCCAGGAGACAAAGATACAGCGCAAAGACCTGACGGATGAGATGGTGCTTGTGCCTGGGTGGGACTGTTACTTCTCACTGCCAAAAACGGAAAAGGGTATGCAAACTATCCCGTCTCCGAGACAATCGCTTGCAGGCACAGAATTTGTCAACTGTTTTTTTTTCTTCTTTCCTTCCTCTTGACCCAATTTCTTTCCTGTGGCACTTTTCTGACAGTCTGACCGTCCAGGTAAATTCGGTGTCGTCATCTACACCCGCCTGTCGACATGTGCCCCGATTCGTGCAGAAGAAGGCCTGTCCGGCGTTCTGAAAGCGCCCAACTCAACAGTATCTTTCAGTGAGCTCTCCAGAGAGAGCCAGATAGGCGGATACCCAAGCAGGGATCAGATGCGTGATGCTCCTGGAGCGCCAAGTGACCCCGAGAATGCCCGAGTTGCGGAAATATCTGAGAACTTTGAATACCTTGATTCTGAGGGTCGATGCGTAATTGTTGAGTTCCCCGCCTTCGTCCTGTTCGGCGTCTATGCACCTGCCACTCGTGGCGCCTCCCGTGCTCCATTCAAGACAGCCTACATGAACCTGCTCGACGCTAGGGTACGTAATCTCGTCCAGCTGGGCAAGAGGGTAGTCCTGACCGGCGATTTGAACGTGTCCAAAGAGCCGATCGACGTTGCAAACATAGAAACGGACCTTAGAAAGGCCGGAGAGACGGCCGAAGAGTACTTCGGCACTGGTACTAGGCGTATGTTCAACCACCTTGTGATTGGCGGCACCGTTCATGGGCCGAAGGACGCAGGGAGAGAGGAGCAGGTTCTTTGGGACGTTTGCAGGTCATTTCACCCGAACAGAAAGGGCATGTACACTCACTGGGAAACCAAGATCAACGCACGGCCAGCAAACTATGGCTCAAGGATCGACTACATTCTCTGCTCGGAAGAGATGAAGGATTGGTTCTCAGAGTCGAATATCCAGGAGGGTCTTCACGTAGGTTTGAAGGCCAAAAAGCTGGCCCCCACCCCGTCGTGCAGATCCTGACACACTGGCTGACTCGTTCGCAGGGATCTGACCACTGTCCCGTCTACGCGGTGATCAAAGACCGTGTAACGATCGACGGACGCCACCTGCACACCTGCGATGTGATGAACCCACCGGGCTTGTTCAAGGATGGCAAGAGACTTCGCAAACACGCAGCGAAGGACATCCTACCCATGTCTGGCAGGATGATCCCAGACTTCACCGGCCGCCAAAGCATCCGGGACATGTTTTCCCGGAAGCCTGCCATGTCGCAGCGAAGCTCGTTCGGCCAGCAGTTTGGAGGCAGGTCACCGTCAAAATCGCCCACCAAGGAGGAGAAGACGACAACAGCAAAAGAAGACGATACTGATCCTAGCACCATCGGAAACACTTCAACCACTGCGTCTTTTGAGTCGGACAGTCCAGCTGGATCGCAGGCAGCCAGCAGCAGCTCGCACGGGCTCACAGCAGCTGCCTCCAAACTTGGCACGACGGTCTCGGTCAAGCGGTCGCAAGCAGACAAAAGCGGCACCAGCGGCACCGACGGCAACGCTGCCGGTAGCGCACGGCCGCAAAAGAAACCAAAATCAACCAGCGGTAGCAGCGCCATCACGACCGGGGTTCAAGGCATCCACAGCTCAGCGAAGAAGGGCCAGAGCCAGATCTCAGGATTCTTCAAACCCAAGACCATGACAACAGCAAGCGCCCAAAATTCGTCAGAAACAGACGGAGTCTCATCCGAAACACCTACAGGGGTGGTGGTGGGGTCGACTTCTTCGTCGGCTCCTTTGTCCCCGAGCACTCACCCTCCGCATGCGTCAATTTCGCGTCACACGGACAAAGACAATCCTTCACCGTGCAAAGCACATGAAAGCGGGCACGGTGCCCCGCATCCGCAATCAGCAGCTTCACTGGCGGCGTCAGCATCGGGATCTGGTATTCTAGCCGCCCAAGTTTCTGACACACCTGAGAAAAAGCCAGAGCGGCAGGCCTTGGCACCGCTCGACGTGCCGATGGATCCGGCCCGTGAGCAGGAGGAAAACCGGTCCAGCTGGGCCAAGCTCTTCTCCAAACCGCAGGTGCCCATGTGCGAGCACGAGGAGCCGTGCAAAATCATGCTCAGCAAGAAGCAGGGCGCCAACTACATGCGCTCCTTCTACATGTGTGCTCGCCCACTTGGGCCGAGCGGCGAGAAGGAGAAGGGCACACAGTGGCGGTGTCGCACTTTTGTCTGGGCCAGCCAGACGAAGCAGCAGCAGCAGTAGCAGCGACAGCAGTAGCAACAGAAATGGCAGTAGCAACAAAAGCAGCAGTGATGGTGGCAGTAGTAGCAATGGCACCCGTGGCAGTACAATTGGCAGCAGCAGTGATGAGAATGTTATGAACAGGTATGGCAATACGAGCCACAAAAATGGCATGAGTGATTCAAACCACGACGAGGATGGTAGTAGCATAAGTAGAAGAAGTGTCAAGTAGCAATGCTGATCATGTCTTCAATATTCAAGACAGTTCTACTCTCGTTCTACGTCCAAATGCAAAATCTGCAAAGACTTGTGCTTCATTTTGGGTTTTCAGTGTTATTGCAATTCACTCAATGTCTGAGGTTGGTATCGACTAATCTACTTGCTTGCCGTGAGGCAAGTATGAGGGCAGGGGGGTCATCTATCAATCTATCAATTTGCCACGAAGGCAATTTTGGGGGGAGTGGGGGATCCATAACCATCAACCGATCTGTCCGTATTGCCAGCTGTTCCATCACCATCTACCCGCTCTTTGTGCTGTTGTGTAATTGATGCAAAACGAAGGGAAACCTGTAGATGAGCCATGTAGTCAGCAATCTAGTTTCGAGAGACGCTGTGAGTATTGCTCCTGCAATTGGCAGGAGGGAGAGCTGTACTTACTGCTTGCTGCACACTCTCACTGGAGTAGGAAGAGCAAAAGGGCAACGCACCGGTCCACCACACGAGTTGCTCACCAGGTCCTGTCTACATGAACTCCAAGGCAGCCTGGTCAAAAAGCTGGCCAGGAGTGACGATCTGGCCCTGAGCCTTCAGCAGCTGAATCTGCTGGCTCGCGTCCGCCACCACCTGAGAGCTCACGAAGGTCTGGTGAGCGGGAAGGACACCGTTTGTGACATCGTTGACTGCATTCTCAAATGCAGTCTTCTGCTCATTGTATTCCGGGCCCATCCAAAAGACAGCATCGTCAAGATCGTCAGAGATGACGTTGGTGTTGTTATCATGGAAGTCATGGTCAGGAACAGGGCCGAATGACTTGGCATTCTGAACGATGATGTCGCCTTGAGTTGACTGGAGATCGACACGACCAAATCTCTGGTCATAGCCTGCTCCATTGATGTCATACACAAAGCGAGGGAGACCAGCGCGAGCACGCATCTGTGGCGTCTGAAGCTCGAGGAAGCGATCCTGCTTGGCTGCAGTGGCTTCGTCGATGTCGTTGGCAATGAGAATGCCTCTGACCAATTTTGGGACTTGAGCAACTTTCGTTTCAGTCATACGGCGCTTGCGTTCAGTCGTACTGCGAGGATTGTAGAGGTAGTTGGGGAACTTCTGCTGGTGGAGACGCTTGACTTTTTTGGCGAGATTCTTGTAAGCATTGCGTGTCTTGTCGGAATCAGTCTTCCACATCTCAGCAATGACTTTAGCTTCAAAGAGTTAGCAGAAGTGAATGTTCGGAGAAGCTGGAATGACTTACAGACAACAGCGTTCTCCAGACCAGGAAATTTTGCTCTCAAAGGAACAGAATTGTCCTTGCGGTAGAGAATGAATGCATTTGGAGGGCGTGGAATCTTCTCGACGGGAGTGTTTGGATCCATGTCAAGAAAACTGAGGCCGTAGGCATCAATGCGCTTAGCAGAAGACATGTTGGAAGTCTTGATGAAGGGACCTGTCGTAATTTGAAGACAATCAAATTTCTCTTGCTGAATGGTGATTTGTGTGAGCTTGACTGGACTGCTTGTTGCTTCACTGAAATTTTGTCAATAAATATTCCAGCACAATAGAGCTGGATTCTCACCTGAAATTTTGTAACAATGTTTGTACCCCGTGATCTCCAGCTATTTGCCTGAAGAGCACAGGAAGCAAGATCTCTTTTCGCGAACCTGACAAAACACTGTCTTTGAAAATTTCCCAGACCAGTGCAATGAGTTGAGGTACTGTCAGGTTGGTAGGTGGAAGGAGAATGTGAGTTGGCTGGTTCGGCATTTAGAAGTAAAGAGCGAGTGTGCGGGGTGGCTGGGAAATGTTTGCCAGGCACTCAATAGAAGTACTAGCAATGTGCGCACAATAGGAATGCCCCGCTCAATAGAAGCAGAAACGTGGTTGGGAAGGGGGAGGCTGGGCCTTAAGAGCAGGATCCCTGGACAAAGGACTTCGGTCTTCGTCACTCAGACAAACTAAACAGTTTCTTTGATACCGTTGAGGACCTGGTCCTTTTGCCAAAGATGACAGAGCTTTATATATGAGACATTCTACTTGGCGACGATCTTTCTTCGCGTCCTGTGTAGCACCATCTGATTGAAGTTTGTGTGGATTGATCCCCATTTGATACATCATCTTGCTTTACAGACTCTGCACGATGCTTAAGGGCCCCAACAAACAAGATTCAATCTCCTTACCAGGGGTAAGAATCAAAATCTATTCCTGTACTCTCACGAGATCCCCTACCTCCATGGAGAATACATCAATGACTGTCCACAAGATGCAGTCTACAAATGCAATGGCAGGACCATGCATGAGGAGATCGGCAAGGTTTTCAAATTGCTTGAGACATTACAACTAACGAGACTTAGTGATCCGCACCTTTGCAATCAAAGCTTAGCTGAAAGAGAAGGGAAACTTGCCGATGGATTTTCTGGTGAAGCCTGTCAAGAAGACAGGTGCCCGCGCAGCCAAGAAGCCGGGCATGCACTACATGGCTGTGGACGAGCCCTTCGACTCGTCTCGCTTTTACGACGGACAAGTCCTCAGCGCGGAGGACTACGCTGATCCGGCTGTCACCGAAGCCCTTCAGCGTGAGATCAGCCGCTTCTTCCAGCGAGAGGAGCCCGTTCCTGCCGAGCAGGAAGACAACATCACGAAGGTCCTGGACTGGCAGACAGCCATCCGCCGCCAGCAGATGAGAGACGCAGCGGCCAGGTACGGAATGCAGGGCTTCTAGGCCTGCATGTCGTGGTACATGAGGGCGGCATCGGTCGTTCCAGAAGAGTTCAAGCATCATTAGACGATCTGAGGGCAAATGAAGGACATGTCCCAACAAGGGAGCGGATGAGGTCCTGCCTGGCTGTGTTTCTTTCTCTTTTTTTTTTCCGTTCTGGCAGGCATCTGATCCCACGACATTTCAAAGGGAGATTGCAACAAGAGTAGGATGCCGGCCCCAATTACTTTCAAAGATCAACGGCCAAGGAAGCGAACTGATACACCAAGGCGCGATTTGATGCTTGCACACTCTCTCGGTATCACAACAATAGGTAGATTATCACAATGGAAAATGACACACACTCTCTCAAACAATGCCCAATACCCATTTCATCTTGATGACCTTCGTAAACAGCAACGTCGTTAGAATAAAGTTAACAATCCCATCGTCGTTCCAGCAAGAGCCCGACGGCTGACGGCTGACGGCTGCTCACGCCAGAACGGCCCACCGAAGCGTGTTACCAACGGCGCCCGACTTGGACCACGATGATCGTGACGGCGACAGAGAGCCCGATTACGTGCTAGCGCGATCACACACACACACACACACACCCAAGGTAGACCTGATCCGGTTTCACAGCCCCCTCCCCTAATCCTTGGAAGAAAGAGGAGTAGTCCGAGTTCGCCATGGATCCCGGAGGAAGAGAGAGAAGAGAGAGAGAGGACGGTCCCACCAACGGTCCAACGACAGCTGCGTGATCGTACCCGACACGGATCTGGTCACCGCGCCGACACACGATAGGTTCGGAAAGAAATCTTTTTGATTTTTCGATTTTCCTTTTCCGGAAAGGATGATGATGGGTGGTGGTTGATGGTTGGTTGGTTGGTTGGTGGTGGGTCGGCGACCCCCCAAAAAAAAAAAAAAAAAGAAGGAAAGAAGGAAGAGAAGGAGGTTTTCCACGAGATCATGCAGGCAGAGGAGATCTTGGCTTGGGAAGGGGGGGGTCGTGAAGAAACTTTGGCCAATGGGGCGCGCAATGGGAGGAGGCCCAAGATTGGCACACGGGGCTGTTCATCGTGTTCTGTGCCACACACACATAGTTGGAAAAGCCAAAAATAATTTAGTAAAGGAAAAACTTTTCTTCATTCATTATTGTCTGTCCACAAAGTAAAAAAAGAAAGCTGACTTCTGATTGCGAACCAACGAAAGAGAAATTTTTTTTTTTTTTTTTTTTATTTCACCCTTCCCTCCATGACGACGACGACGACGACAACGCCATCTTGTGCCCTCAAGCAGCAAGGGACACCACACCCACACACACACCACACCCACACACACCCACACACACACACACACACACAGTCTCTTTTCCCTTTCTCTGGTCTCTCGCCCGTCTCCGATGTGAGAGGCCTGGGGGGGCCTGTGTCGGCCCGGGGGGCCCTCAGTAGTCGAGGAATTCAGGCCACACGTCCCGCGACGAGCCCGACCTTGGAGTATTGGTGGACTTGAGCACATTTGGGTTGCGAGGTGAGCCCTCGTGCTTCAACGGCTCTGGTTGCTGCAGGACTCCAGCGTGGGAGGGTGCAAGAGTTACGGGTTCATTGGTTCTGAGAGCATCTTCGCTACCGAATAGCGACAAAAAAGACGTGTCGGGCGTAGCGGTAAGATCGGTGGGATTCTGCGGCGGGATCCACGGCCCGAGCTGTTGCAAGCGCGGGATGAAGCTGTAGTCGGCGAACGATGGATCCCATGCTGGCACCGGAGATAAAGCTGAGGCGTATTGCGTCGCAGCTGGTGACAAGAGCGTATCATGACGTCTGGCACTCGGACTCTGCGTTTGCTGCTGCTGCTGCCGCTGCTGCTGCTGCTGTTGTTGCTGCTGCTGCTGTTGTTGCTGCTGTTGTTGCTGCTGCTGCTGCTGTTGTTGCTGCAGGTTGCCGGACAAGGTGCCACCAACGACATGGGAGTCGTCGGGGAACATGTTCTCAGCTAGTCCCACCTGTAAACCAAGCGCAGCATGTATTCTATCCATTTGTTGTATTAGCCGCACCTGCAGCTTTTCTTGTGTCTGGGGGGTGCGCAGACTCTGCAATATTAGCACGACTTCAGCCAGCTTTTTGTTCGTTGCCTCCTGCTTGCTAATCATCGCCCGCAACTGCTTTGCGAGGGCAAGGATTTCTCTGAGCAGAGCCTCCACGGTTCTGGTACCGTAAACCGGCTTCTTGGCTTGCTCTTGCTGCGCCTTCGTTTCATCACCAGCACCAGCACTATCATTCACAGAGTCACCACCGCTGGACGGCATCTGGGGGGGAGTAGAGCTGGTAGCAGTATTAGTAGCAGTAGTGGTGGTGGTAGTAGCAGGAGGCGAAGCAATCGCTTCTGCTTCTGACTGCATCGGTGCAGTCGGTGCTGTTGGAAGCACGCGCGGAGCAGCACGAGGAGTGGGAGGAGGTGGTGGTACTGGCAGCCCCAGTGTTGATGGCATTGGTGGTGGCATCTGCTGCTGTTGCTGCTGCAGCTGCTGAAAAGGCGTTGGATACGTCGCTGTCCCATGGAGAGCATGGGGAGAGCCTGATGCTGGTGTTGGCGACATGTGCTGCTGTTGCTGCTGTTGCTGCTGTTGCTGCTTTTGCTGCTGCTGCTGCAGCTGCTGGTAAGGCGAAACATAAGTCACTATCCCATTTCGACTATCAGGAGAGTGTGGTGGTGGCATCTGCTGGTGTTGCTGCTGCTGGTGTTGCTGCTGCTGGTGCTGCTGGTGCTGGTGTTGCTGCTGCTGGTGCTGCTGGTGCTGCTGGTGCTGCTGGAAAGGCGTGAAATACGTCACTGTCTCATTGAGACCGTGAGGAGAGTCTGATGCAGGTGTTGGCGCTTGGTGCTCCATGGGCTCAATTTTGGGTGATGTCCGTTGCAAAGGCGTCACGGACCCCGGAAATAGTTCAGGATAATTGCCTGATGCCTCCATCGCTTCGAGCGGTCCTCGGGCGTTGATTATCGATGGGGCCAACTGCACCTTCGACCCGTGCGGGTTGGGTCGTCTTCGACGAGGAGGCTGTTTCGAAACTGCCGGCTTTTGATAGGCTGGCGCTAAGGGCAAATTCACCGCCTGTGGGTTGGGACGTCTCCGACGAGGCGGCTGTCTCGATGTTGCGGAAGTCGGGGACATGACGCCAACCTATAAGATGTTTCGGTGATGAAGCGGCTGTTTGCATGAAGCGATAGCAAGCGGACTTGATCGAGCTCGCCAGAAGTTGGGAAACACGAAGGGCCTGGCAGAAAACAAGTTCTCCTTCTTACTAGGTGGATGATATACACGCCCAAAAAAAAAAAAAAAAAACAAGGATGAAGAAGCAAGATGAATGGAGCTGGTGATACAGCACAAGGATCAGACACTCCACAGTCGGCGGAAAACGGGGCGGACGGACGGGTGGACAGGAAGCAGACAAAAACATACAATGTCAGGCACAGCATGGGTGACCCCATTCACAGACGGGTGGACAGGAAGCAGACAAGAACAGACAATGTCAGGCACAGCATGGGCGACCCCATTCACAGACGGGTGGACAGGAAGCAGACAAGAACAGACAATGTCAGGCAAAGCATGGGTAACCCCATTCAGACTCTCATGATAACGGCATGGACGTATCAGCCTACCAGCCTCTCTTTTTCGTTGCGTTTGATTGCGTAGGAGGGAGGGAGGGGCTGAGAGGAGCTGTGTGTGTGGTACAAGATATCTGCAACATGTGAATGTGGAGACTTCGGTGAATACTCAGCTGCCGGAGCTTGGGAGGGTGAGGGTCTGTTGCGAGAATCGATCGTTTCAAGCGTCGTCAGCCAAGAACGGTTACTGGTCACCACTGGGGGGCTTGCTCTTTCTCGCCGTTCTCGAGGCGTGTGCAGAGCGCGCCCATCCCTGCAACTTGCGCGGCAGGCGAGGGACGCTCAACAAGCTTGGGAGCTCGCAGCGACCGTTCGAGCTTGGACCCGGTCCAGCTCTCACTTTCCGAGCGTGGAAAGAAGATGGACTGTGTGTTGGCAGAAGGGCAAGAAGCAAAAAAAACAAAGATCGGCATGCAGAGTGATGCTCGCTACGACGAGATTGACACGGCCACAAACGAAGCGTGTGGACCCAGATGCTCGCTACGATAAAGATTGACACGGCTTCAAACGAAGCGTGTGGATCGGATGCTCGCTATAATAAAGATTGACACGGCTTCAAACGAAGCTTGTGGATACAGATGCTCGCTACGACAAAGATTGACACGGCTTCAAACGAAGCGTGTGGATCGGATGCTTGTGGATACAGGTGCTCGCTATGATAAAGATTGACACTGCTACAAACGAAGCGTGTGGACCCAGATGCTCGCTATGATAAAGATTGACATGGCTATAAACGAAGCGTATGGATACAGATGCTCGCTTCAACAAGATTGACACAGCTACAAATGAAGCGTGTGGATCCAGATGCCCGCTATGACAAAGATTGACACGGCTACAAACGAAGCGTGTGGATCCAGATGCCCGCTATGACAAAGATTGACACTGCTATAAACGAAGCGTGTGGATCGAGATGCTCGCTACGACAAAGATTGATATGGCTACAAACGAAGCGTGTGGATCGAGATGCTCGCTACGACAAAGATTGATATGGCTACAAACGAAGCGTGTGGATAGAGGTGCTCGCGACGACAAAGATTGACATGGCCACAAACGAAGCGTGTACAGATGCTCGCTACGACAAGGATTGACACGGCTACAAACGAAGCGTGTGGACCAGATGCCTGTCCGTGGGTGTCATGGCCCCCGATGCTGAGATCTTTCCGTCTCCAGCGGGCCGCCGCTCAGGGCTCTCGTCCAGGGAGCGGGATGCTGCAGGGATGCAGCGAAAGAGTTCGAGCTGCAGGAGACGATCAAGCTGACTTGAGGCAGAGATGCAAGCCGTGTGTCCAGCAGCTCAGACTCGGAAGAATCAGGGAATGGTGGCCCACAGAGCGCTTGGCAAGATGTGGAAAGGGGTGGCCGGCAGCAAGGTGAGAGGAGGCTTCGCTGTATCAGAGGACAAACAGTTGATGAGAGTCAGAAGCGAGTTTTTGGCGTAGCAGCTTCGTCCTCCTGCTCCCTGCGACTCTCTCAAGAATGGGCGGTCCAGAATGCATGGGTTCCCCATGGTCGAAGTTCGAGCTTGGACGAGGCGGGACTTTTTGTGGGACACGAAGACTCTGCCAGCCTCATCGGAAGCTGCCAGACCCGCTTCTTCTGTCGTGGGGCGGCCAAGATTGGAAGCGCTTCGAAGGCATTGAAGCTTTTTTGGGGGCAATCAATGTGTGGTGACAAGATATTACCAACTTGTACTCCATGCAAGAGGGAGATGGACCAAGGAAGATGCATGCCATGCAAGCCTCGAGGCACCGAATCAGAAAAGAGAGAGAGCGTGTGACAAAGATTGCAGCACGCACGCACGCACGCACGCACATACATACACACATACACGAAAACACACACGCAAACACACACACACGCAAACAAGTAAACACGCAAACAAGCAAACACGCAAACACACACACACACACACATACACATATACACAAAATCACACACACAAGATCACACACACGAAAACACACACACGCACGCAAATACGCAAACACACACGCAAAAACACACACACGCAAACACGCAAACACGCAAACACGCAAACACATACACACAAAAACACACGCTCACACATATCCATGTCACCCACCTCTCGAGGGCTGTCTGATCGCAGACCCTTGCAATCTCCTGAGGCAGAGCTGAACGGCGCGGGATCGGGTGTTCGAGGGAGGGACGGACCGCCGGTACTCGAACCCTTTTCCGTGTCGAAGCAAGCTGGCGGGGGCAGATGGCGCTTCCACAAACACTCAGAAGACGACAAATTTCAAGAGAAGGCGGGCGAGAGATTTGCTACTAAGCTGATTGGACGCTAGTGAGGTGCCAGATGCGGGGGTCAGGAAGCAGAGCAAACAAACAGCAACGGGACTATGTTCTGGAAAGCTCGTTTCTCAGCGCCGACGACCTCCATCTTCCAGTGCTCTCTCTTTCTTCTACTGTGGCCAACCCGGACAAGCCACTGACAAGGAAAGGGCCCACACCAGATGCTGACCCGTCTCGAGGCAAGGGCAAGGCGGTGCGACGACGCACAGAGACTCTGCTGACATGGGCAGATCGCCCTGAGCAGACGATCCGGACCCTCTTCTTCTTCGTGCTAGTTAATGAGAGCAGATGATCCGGTCCCTCACCTTCGTACTAGCTTATGAGAGTAGATGATCCGGGCCGTCTTCTTCATACCAGTTTACGAGAAGAAGAATAAAAAAAAAAAAAAAACCAATGGCTATGGATGACCCTCTTCTTCTTGGGCATTCTCCTTCTTCTTCTTTCACGTGTTCAAGTCTGGCTGGCTAGATGCATGCCTGCAGTTCAAGTCTGGCTGGCTGGACGCATGCCTGCAGTTCGAGAGCACAGACGGAAGAGGGGTCACACCATCTCTTCTGCTCGGCCAGAAAAGTGGCATCGAGATGAGCTGCAACGCGCTGCAATGCAATGTCAAGGGCGTGCATATGGCGACGGCGTGAAGCAAACAGCAGACGGCTCGAATAGGAAAACGGAAGGATTCAGGTGCGCGGCGCTAGATGGGAGATGGACAGGGATGTGGGTCTGGCAGAAGGGACAATCAATCAAACAAAACACAATGACACGGAAGCAGAGGGATGGCTGGCTGGCTGGCTGGCTGGCTGGCTGGCTGGCAGAGGAGAGGAGAAAGATAAGGTGTGTGTGTGTGACAGGACCGGAACAAATGCAATTGGCCTTTTCGAGGTAGGGCTCAGCAGTTAGTAGCAAGCAGCAGCAGCATCAGCAGCAGCAAGCATCAGCAATAGCAAGCAGTAGCCAGCAGTTAGTAGCAAGCAGAAGCAGCAGCAAGCAGCAAGCAGGAGCAGCAGCAAGCAGAAGCAGCGGCAGCGGCAGCAGTCACCATGGGCGAGGCCAGATGATCAGAGACGGCGATCGCTTTGCAGTAGATCGTCCTTGGCATCTGCGCTTTTCCTGTAGAGATGTAGAGGGCGAGAACGAATCAAGGGAGTGCGGCTGCGCCATGCCGTGTGTGTGGTGGGCCCCATGAGACGGAGAGAGAGGGGGATGCGTTTGTGGAAAAGTGTAATTTCTGAGATTGGTGGTATGATAAAAAAAAGAGAGAAAAAAAAAGAGGTCGTGAGAACTCAGGACGAGCAGGCGCCTTTTTTGCGACATGTGCACACAGTATGAGTGATTTTTTTTTTTTTTTTTTTTTTTTTTTTTTTTTTGTGTT
>JANIPN010002060.1:0-25014 GCA_027478595.1 Erythroxylum anguifugum
CCGGGTGGCCCCTGGTGTCTTTCTCGCCCACCCCACCACACCCCGAGAACCCAAAACACCAGAACTACTTCCAGTTTTGGTCACCGCCGCCGCTCTCCAGCCCACAAACCTCACTAAACTGGGGGTGCTGGGGGGCCCACACTAAGGCGCTTCTCCGCCGCTTCGGCCGGTTTCTACTTTCCTCTTTATGTCGTTTTGCCGCTCGTGCGCGCTAACGAATGTCAGCAGGAAAATTCACATCCCGCATCATCATCACCCCACTGTCCTCGTTTCACCACCAACTTTCATCATCGCCATCTCGACACCAACCACCGCCGCATCACAAACACTCCTACTACTACCACCAAGGCCCCTACCCGGCCCCTTTATCTTCCTCCTCTTCCTCGCCTTCTTCTTCGTCGTCGCTCTGGCAGTCTCGTCTCGCCCACGACGTCGCTGCCGCCCGAATAACCCCCTCCACCGTGGCGTCCGCTGCGCTTGCGAATACCCTCTCTCTGGCACGAACCTCTATCGAGTCCTTCACTGCCTCGCTTCCCTCTAGCCTTCAGGCTCTGCTGCCCTTCCCCAAGCAGGCAACAAAGAACCCATACTTTCCCTTCCTCAGCTCCGGCAGCAGCACAACAACCACCGTCGCAGTTGTAGCCAGCAGCGTGCTCCTACCTCTGCTCTTACTCTTCTTCTTCCTTTCCATGTCCAGCTGGCGCTCATACTTCGGCGGCCGCTACTCGCCATTCACTGCGGCCCCACCATCTCGCCCCCAGGTCACGGACGCCGACTACCACTACATCGACCCCAACGACATTGTCGACCCGCCAGCCCGCGACCATCACCACCCTGCTTCCTTTTCCGGTATCGGCGGTGGCGCCGGCGGAGCTGCCTACCCTCGCTCCTATATCGGCTCGCGAGAGCACGCCGAAGACCCCAATGCCCCCGACATACTGATCCTGAAGCACCGCGGGACCACGTACCCGCTGCACTTTAAGGCCTACTCTATCGGCGAGGGTTTCCTCAAGGTTGGCGAGCTGAGGCGCTATGCTGCTAGCGAGACGGGCACCATCGACCCGCGCCGAGTAAAGTTGCTGTACAAGGGCAAGGTGCTCAAGGATGACTCGGTGGCCTGCCGCGATGAAGGGCTCAAGCAGAACAGCGAGCTCATGTGCGTCGTCAGCGATTCCTTCACAGGCGGCAGGAGCGAGGACGAAACGAGCGAGGAGAGCGCCGACGAAGAGGAGATGCTGCGCGACGAGCGTCGCAACCATAACACCAGCAACCGCGACGGCGGTCCGCGTATCGACGTCGATGGGTCTATAATCGACGACGACTCACGCAAGGGCAGACGCCGCAAAGATAAGGATGGCAAGAAGCCGGCCAAGAAGCGTACAGAGGACAGCGACGACCGCGACCGGTTCGGCTCCTCGCCCAAGCCTGCTGCCCCTACCTCAGCCTCTGCGCCCCCCACCACCGCTCCCTCCCCAGCAGCAGCATCATCGGCCTCCAAGCCCGCAGCGTCATCTGCCGGTACCACCCCCAAACCGCCCAGTAGCGGTCCCAAGACTGCCATGGACCAGCTGGACGAGCTCGCCGGCGTCTTCCACACGCAGCTCGAGCCGCTGTGCGAGAAGTTCATCGCCAGCCCGCCCCCCGACGCCAAGACCCGCACCCAGGAGCACCTGAAGCTCAGCGAGAGCATTCTGGCCATGGTTATCCTGAAGCTGGACGGCGTGGAGACGGCCGGGGATGAGGATGCCAGGGCTAAGAGGAAGGCGCTGGTCAAGGAGACGCAGAACATGCTGACTCGTATCGATGCGGTGTCCAAGCCGGGAAAGAAGAAATAAGGTGGAGACAGTTGGAACGCTTCATTTTGCCTGCTATGCAGGGATGGGAGATTTGGAAACAGGGACGGAGGATTGGTTAGCTCAACTTTTTTTCCACTCTTTCTCTTCTTTTCCTTTGACTTCTAGACTCTGACTTCAGGATAGATAGAGAGCACATTATAATCTTAGGTGGCGAGGGTGAAAGATGGTTGGAGCAGGGTAAGAAGTGGTGAGAGTAGGGGGAGTTGGAATTTCCGACACGATCGGTCACGACTCGATCTCTACTGCTACAGGAGGCTTTTGGTGGCCATCTTCATTTGCACAACTCACGTGACAATAACGATGCACAGTCAGACATATTACTGACCGGGTTGGCTGCCACTTTCAATGATGACGATAACGGCAACTACAATTATAATTACGACTTTGCTCGCCTCTCTACGTTTTTCGATCAATTGCATTTTCGAGGCGTCAGTAGCTTTCATGAGGTTCTCACACCCACACCACCGCCCCGTATTAATCTCTCCGGATCGGTATTATCTCTCCCCAAGGAAGCACTCGAATACACTTTTGTTTTTCCATCTTTCTTTGAAATTTTGATCAGCAAGGGGGAAATTTTCTCATTTTGATTTTATCTGGAAAGCGATATGCTATGTCCAGAAAGCGCAAACATATATGCCCCGACGGAAATATTTTATTCCTATTGTCTTGTTCCTAAGCTCTTCCGACGATATTCGATAGACCTGGATCTGGCGCCGAAAGGGAATTGCTTGCATTCCGTGGCGCTACGTTAAAGGTGTTAAATGGAGATTTTTTTTTTCAATCGATAAAATTAATCATCATCATCTCACACTGGTTGCCATTCTCGTGCATATACGTGTGCATTAAAATTAAAGGTAATTCTATAGTGTCTCGAACAATACATGTCTGTGTGGTCGATATGAAGGGGGGTATCATCATGTGCGGTTGGGTGTATCAAAAAGTGAAAGAGAGTCTATCTACCCGAAATGATCGAAACTTCTATCTTGTTTGTTGTCCTGCCATTCGCGCCTATCCCCTATTGCCAAATGCAGAACAGAAGGGGAAAATCCAAACCCAAGTTACGTTGATTCCGTTTAACTATTACACGAGAACGTACAGCGCACACATCTATTGAAGAGCTCCGTTAGCATAGTTCTTTCATCCACTTTTACCCGAGCGAGATGAATTGTAAATCAATGACGAAAAAGGATACGCAACAGATCCAAAGAAGAAAGAACAGTCATCAACGAAGATAAAGTTTCAAAAAAAAAAAACTACTCACAATCGACAGCCCCGAGATCATCGATATCCAAAAGCAGACGTTGTTGAACAGCGCCTTTGAGCGCATGAAGCGGGTGCGCTGCACGGCGACCAGCGGGATCTGCAGCATCATGGCGACGAAGCCGTAGCCGCGCAGCTTCTTGGTGATGCAGCCCATGATGAGCTCGTGCAGCAGGGCGCTGACCAGGAAAGTCACGGCCGTGCTGGCGCCGCGCGACAGGTAGGGCTTGCTGGCGCCGTACACGTGCCGGTGCAGGAAGTGGTGGACGGGCTTGTTCCATTCGCGGGAGAACTCGAGCCTGTTTGTTGTCAGTTTATTGCGCTCGGGTGGTGGGAGAATAAGGAGAAGTGGATTAGGATGTATGACGAGGTGAAAAGGAGAGAACTCACCAGTCGCACGAATTCCACCAGTCTGAGTAGAAATGGCGGTCGGCAAAGCACGTAATCTCGGCGAACGCACCGAGCACGTACTCAAAAATAACCAAAAACACGAGCAAGAAAGTCACCATGAAGGGGAACAGCAGCCAGCTGATGGTCTCGGCGAGCACGAGGCCCTTGTCGGAGAGCTTGGGCACGCCGGCCATGCGGTTGGCGCCCCCGTCGAGCACGGGCACGATGAACTCCTCGCTGGTGATGGTCAGCAGGAAGATGCAGCCGAAGACGGCCAGCGTCTTCCAGAAGAGCTCGGCCCAGCGCACGCCGTGCGGGGTGCGCGGGTACTCGAGCTCGTAGCAGAGCGTCGGGCAGAAGATGTAGTCGACGTAGTTGGCCCAGGTCAGGTTCTGCGGGAACGTCACGTTGCCCAGCGGCGAGGTCAGTTCCTTGGCCAGGTCCTCGCGCAGCGCAAGGACTTTCTCCTCCTTGCTCTTTTGCGGGCTGCTCTCGTTGCCGCCGCTTTTCTGTGGTGACTTCTCTTCCTTCTCGGGGGTGGAGGCATCGTCGCCGTCCTTTCCGGGCCGATGCTGCGAGCTGGGGTACCGCACCACCGCCGCCGTCGACTGATTCTCCGGGTTATCCAGCGAGGACAGGCGGTGCTCGGTGGTGCTGAGGTGGCCGTTGTAGAAGGCGTACGAGTGGATCTTCATGAGGAGGACGAGGGTATGTAGGGTGAGAAAGACCTGCGCCGTCCAGGTCCAATTGAGCATAAACGGCCAGTTTATCCACAGCACCAGCCATCCCACCTCGAAAGCCACGTGTATCGGCAGCCCCATCTTCGCCCAGCGTAGAGCACCGTTGCTCTTGCGAAATAGCCGCTGCAGAGGCAACACGAGAGCCGAGCTTGCCACCATGGCGGCGTCGCTGATGCCCAGCTGGATGGCGTTGACGGTAAACAGGGCCCAAGGCCGTACGCGGATGGGTGTGCCCGTCTCTTTGATGTTGCGCAGCATTGTCGTCATCACCATGATGGCTAGCCCCACCCAGAAGAGGACGAAGAAACCCCGGAAGTCAGCATGGTCGCTTCGCGGATCGAAGTGCGACACCCGCTCAGCATACTCGACCGTGGGAAACAGCCGGTGCTTCTGTCGTGCCCGGATCTGCTTCCGTGCCGAAGAGATGGATTGGGCTGATGGGGGGGCGTCAGGAGGGACGGGCGTGGAGCGGCCACTGGAGATTTGGAGTTAGCCGAGCCGAGAACAAGCATCGAAGGGGCGGCGAATAATGGGGTCTGAGAGACTTACCTCGACACTCCGGAGTGAACTTCTGATTTCGCGCTGAGGTGAGAATCTTGACTCCGCCGGCTCAGTATCGACGGGTTTTTCTTAGGTTTCGCGGCCCGAGTACGCAGGATAGCGTCCAGGTCTTCGGGACCGTTCTGTAGCTTTGAAGAAGTTGTCGTGGCCATGTTGTTGTTAAACACGCAAAAACTGGATGGACGTAGAGAGGATTTGTGAGCGGCTTTAACAAAAGACGAACTGTGGTTGCCTGGCTCGGCAGTGTAAATAGGGTGTGTGTCCGAGCGCTGCAGCTAAAAGAGTACGGGGTTCAACATTGTTCGTTAAGAGTTTTTGTTGAGTGGCGCAGTGGCTGAAGATCGATGAAGATGGAAGGGATATGCTGGCGGAAAAGGAAAAAAGAACGATGATCGGCGAGGTTGTAAACACCGTGTTGTGGCCGCTGATGGGAAAGTTTACATACACAGAAACAAATTTGCCGCCAAGATCGAGATGTGGAGATTCCCGCGCACGTCACTCGCTAGTGACTGTGCTTCATGGGTCCCACCGCCACAGACACCGCCGATGCCCCGCCGCACTAAACGCGTATGTGAATATATATGGCGCAGGCCACGCTACCGTCACTCATTGGACGTTACAGGACCGTTTTTAGTAGTACACACGATACGCTACGTGCTCCTCCAGAAGTCTAAGCCACAATCAACGCTTCTCACGGTAATCGTCCCGAGAGTGGATGGTTGATCTACCGCCTCAGGCTCTTCATCTGCACTATCAAACCAAGGATTCAAGGCATCTTGCATGCCATGCCGAACACCACAAAAACCACAGAAATTTAACGTCTCCCCACGTTTTAGATTACAATATCTAAGGCAGCTAATCTGACGCTGTTCAATGAGAATCTGTAGCATAGCAATGACTGAAGGCTTCTTCTCTTGTAGTGTTCTACTCTGCAAGTCTTTTCACACTTGACAGAGAAGCTGCGCATCACAGGCTTACTTCCATCGCTCGGTCTACACAGAAAGCGTAGTCGGCCAAGTTGATTCATTGACGAGATCCACATTCTAGAAACTTACCTTACAAGTGGTGAAAATGTGCATATAGCATTGAGCAGTCCAGTAAACTCGTAAAGTTTATCTGAACTTGCGGTAATAACCATTAATTTTCTATGGCTACCTACCTAGGTATGCTCCGTTGGCTTCGCTTTGATGAAGGTACCAAGTTGCTCCACTGAACTCTGCGATTTCCCTCAAAATTTCTTGGATTGATCGCTAAGTCTGACTTATTAACTGCTACCAAGGTACTCATAGAGACAGCGCCTAGCCACGGCAATTCGCCAACAAATACCATGCTAGAAATGGCTACACAGGATGTCATAAAAAAGTGAAAAATATGTTGAGTGTCACAACCGCCTAGCAGCTATTTCTCGTGACATTGACGGGGCTCCGGAGCCTAACTAAACTCTCTGTACAAGTTGCTGTCGAAATAGTTGGTGCCCAGCCGGGCCAAATTTATTGATAAGGTAGTATACATCATTGCTCGTTATCAGTGTTGGGGCTCTATGTATCATAACGCCAAGCAACAGTAGAATTTGTTTCCCAATACCAGAGTCTCCCATAGTCACTCGCACTTTCTTCTTGGTTTGATTTTCAAACATCCAACCTTCATCCTCCCACACCCGCATCCTTGTCTTCCTTTCTAAGGAAACTCCAGTCTCTTTTTCTCACAAAAATACCACACCACCCAGCTATCGACCAAACGCATTACAAAACTTCAGCCCTAGCAACGACTTTCTTTGTGCCATAACCTGAACTCGTATCAAGATGGGTCGTTGGGGTCCGTTCATCCTACAAAGCGATTCTGACTGGGATACCGTTTCAGAGCTGGGTTACGAGTACGCAGTCGACCTTGATTGCTCTGGTGACTGGGCAGTCCAGCCAGGATGGGACAAAGACGATGAGGCAATGATCAGAATGACCAGAAAGGAAGCACTTTTCACGCTGAACAGTGGTAGACTAGATTTAGCTTTCACCGAATTAGCTGAAAGCAGGCATGGAGGTCTCTATGAGCTATTCCTGTTCTCAGCAAAGGCCATGGAGATTGGGGCCTATTTCTCAGACACGCAAATAGCTATCTTGAGCAAACGTTTGCCAATTGCGAGCCAAAACCATACGTTCTATCCTGAGGGAATCGATCAACTGAAGAAAGCTTTGGAGAATTATCCGAATGACGGAACTCCATACGACTTTAATAGCCCTGGCTTAATCGAGACTGCCAATTCGACTCTCACGGAGGCTACCCCTAAGGAGGAAAAGAAGGATTCCCGGGCTGATACAGAACTCAGAAGAGATGATGAGAGTGAGACAGACGATGATGATTCGCTTAGTTCTACGGTATGCAAGTAGAGTCTGGACAACTAGAGAAGCTAACGATGTGGCAGACTGAAAAGTGAGTAAGACTCATAGAAGGTGGTGTCTCTATTAGAGACAATCGTCAAGAACCCCAAAAACTAAGTGCTATGAACTGTGGTCACTGGCAATTTGTAAGGCTTAATAAACTAGCTTTCTATTTCGCCTAAAACTATGAGTTTATGTAGCTCCATTTCTCTTTAGCTAGACAATACAGAACGTCTTTCTCTTCTCTATCAAAACTTATTGTTTGACTTAAAGAAGGCCTTGGCTAGTTCTACGTAAGATCCACGTGATTTGGTAAATTGGTTTCACAAGTTCTCTAGTTCCCGGTGACTCCATTGCATTAAGTGATATTCGTTGAGGCCACCTATATAACATGATGATACATCAGAATTATTTTGACCAATCCGCTCTCCTAATGCTTTTCACTAGCATAGTTAAATTAGGAGCTAATATATTTTAAGTTAAGCACCTTGTAATGTATTATAATTCATCCTCGCAGTAGAAAGAACTGATTTGACATTCTTGTTTAGAATCACCTACACCCTTGCTGCAGAGAAGATTTATAGTACGCTTTAGTACTAATCGAATCATGTGTATTGTTTCTAGGTATCAAATGTCTATTCGAACATGTATCAAATTACTGCAGTACTCGTGGAAAACCTAAATCTCTAACCGATTCGGCCCCGCGAACTCCCTGAAATACGGACAACGTAGAATGTTCCAAAAAGCCACCATAAGGACCCATGGCTTTATATACGCATACGAGAAATGTTTGTGCACATCTAGGCTTTGATTCTAAGTATTCTAACAAGTCTGTTGTAATGGCCGTCGGAAAGATTATTGCACTATACGGAGCTACTACCCATAGGAGTTGGAACCGCCGTTGTAGGACCGTTGCCTTCGATGAGAACATTCGTCAACGTCATACAAGCCGCAGGCACTCCATAAAAGCAAATAGTTCTGCGAGCCGGGAGAGAGACGGTGACTATAACGCCTCTGGCTACATCCTTGCATTGATTATATACTGGCTGGGGAAGGTTGTTTTGGCGTTTGAGCATCTTGACTGCTTCAACCGCAGTGTCGATTCGGCCCGCGACGGTGGTATCTTCTCCGATAGCCGGGGTATCGAAAGGCAGATCGTCAAAGATATCTCACTTGACTTTCTTGTCGTCGTTAACGGCTTCTGCGACGCCCAGGGCTGTTCCCACGGCAGTTACAATTACTTGGGCTGCAACCCATGGGGCTGAACATGACTGAATTAAAAAAGATTGAGTACGTAGCTGCTATAATGAACGGGGAGGTCTTCATTTTGAAGGTAGTGGCAGTAATTTAATATTTTTGTAGCAAAGTTTTGAGCTGTACTGTGATACTAGGGTGAATTGCAGCTGGCATTGATTGTGGTTGATGGAGATGATTCAAACGACAAAATCTCGAAGAGTTTATAGAAAGTTTCTCTCCACACTAGAAATATGTTCAGATCAGTAGAATCCTTACAATTATATCTTGTTGCGACCTATGTTCGGCGTGTGTTCTTGTTTCCTCGTATGATCTCCGACCAAGGGAGGCTTCAAAATTTTAAATATTGAAACTATAACAAAGGATTCGGTTTTAGCCGTTCAGTAAAGAGTTGTCAAGGATTCTACTGAGTTTAATCAACTGTACTTATTGGATTAGCGCACAACAGATAGATAGCGACGTCGAAACGCAGACCAGACAAGTAATTAAGACATGACATGTGATGAGCTCTCTTTACAACATGAAAGCTACGATATGTAAAAGCTGCCATGAGATAGGTTTAAACACCAACTTCAGTATCGCCGATCTGTATTGAAATGGTGGTGGTGAACAAACAAGATACAGGGCAATGACTCCAATTATGTCAAGAGTCTAGGCTAGAGAGGTCGATGCCCAAATTCTATTGTTGGAATCGTAGATAGTGATATTCGTTATTGTTGCACTCCCTAAGGAATACTAAGCCAGCACCGATTCAGTAGTGTTTCACAGACTGAAAAATGTTACTTATCAGAATATTGTTTGCCGGTTCCGTGATCCCATGGCGGCCGACAGCACGGTCACAAGTGTTTTGCAGCTGGAACTTTTGTATTAGCCCATAAGCCAAGAAAAACCCCTGGGGTAAGCTCCACCGTTTTTGGGCGAGTCACTGAGTTAAGTTTTACCTAACTGATTTTCTCGGTTTATATTTGTGACCAATGAACCGAGTGATGCTGCACTACCACGAATTTAACTCTGGGAATGCTCAACATCAGACCCTGCGTTAGTCGTACCATCGTGGACCGTGGCTCGCACGGTCTAGAGGTACCATCTTGAATCAGGCCTATGAGCTTGAGCAGAATCACGGCTGAACAACATATCCTAACCACTTTGTGTTATGTTCCAACCATTGAACAGCGAACTTGTCGTGTACGCAGTAGCCTACAGATAATACTTTCAACAGTCATGATTCATTCAGCTGCGTAGGCGCATTTCGAAAAATGCAGGGCTGATTCAATGCGGAAAGAACTGATGGCTTTGGTAATGAACGGTGAAAAATGTGATTTGTACAGAATAATCTGAAGGTCTACAAGCCACAAAGGTCCATCTATCCAGAACGCCAATGCACAATGGTCCAGCCATGCTCCATCATTCAGTCGTTCCACTCTTCGTCAAGCGAGTCAATCAAGCCGTTCTCTTCCTCCCGGCTGATTCCGCGACCCCTCTGCGTAGGGAGCTGATTGTAGCCACGCCTTCGCGGGACCAGCCGAGAACAAGACGAAAAGACGATAACGACAAAGTCCTATAGATAATGTTAACACTAGGCAGCATATAAAAGGAAGCGCGGCGTACGTTAATGAAACTTGCAATGCTTGCCCACATAGCATAGTTGGGTAATTGCCTCCAGCCCCGCTGGTGCATGACAGTTCGTTGGTAGGCAATACCACCAAATATGTACACTGAAATGGCTATGAGAACGCTGTAGTGCTGTTAGCATAGCTCGTAGTTTAGAGGGATAAAGCGACTCACATAATGCTGAATACACCACCAGGTCCAACTGAATCTGACGCTTTTGCCAGGCCACCGCAGGCGAGGTGCGATCTCACCTCGAAATCGTAATGGCATTCATCTGGACTCCAACCTACTAACGAAATACCCACCTTGGGTCTGGATGGATCAAAAGCCTCCTGGTCACACAAGAACGAAAAAATAGTGCTCTTGCGCCGTTGACCACCTCTAGAATGCTTGCCTTTACGCTCTCTATCAGGCTCGTCATCATCTCCATCCTCGTCGTCATTGTACCTATATGGACGCTCGTTTCCAGTGAGCGATCTCCTTGACTTCTTCCTCCTTAGTCGCTCGCTGTCTTCATCCTCGCCACACGGCGACCCATCTGTAAGATTCATCACCAGTTTTCTCCCTCGGAAGATAGGTTCCTTCGACACCTGCCCTATCGAATAGGTCTCCCCGTGCTTGGTATAGAACGCGCTGATATCCCGTAACTCAGAGTGACGCAGGCCGACCACGGAGTCCAACTCTTCGACCACCGGTGCGCACAGATTTATTGTGAAGTTTGCGCCATAATCGTAGCCCCGAGCATGCCAACTCTCGTTGCGCCCGTGCCCGTGTACATCCTTAGACTTATCATCTTCGGGCAAAATCACCGACAAGGGCCGCAGGTCGTAAAAGGAATTTCGCGGCGATATCACCGTACACGGCTCCAATTCTTTGTCATCTGAAGCGGCGAGGATAGCAGGGAGAGAAGCGAAGAGAAGATAGAGGGAAAGCGACGGGAGTTGCATAGTGGAGATGGGTTTGGTCGGAAAGACCGGCCCTAGGGGCTGAGATCGCGAGTCGACGCGGCGGAGATGATCTGAAGTCCGCGATAAGTGTATCCTGTAAAGAACAGCGTGGCCTACTAGTGATAAGGTGATAAAGCCTGATACCTAGCGATGGCTGTGAAAAAAGTGGGTGTACTCAAGGGTTTGTATCCACGTTGCGCATTGCTCCTCAGTACCAGTCCATGAATCCTTTTTGCAACTGCCTGTCTCGACTTCGGCCGCCCGGCTTGGCGCTCTCCCAGGGACTACCTCGTTTGGACTTACCCTGTCCGCTGCGTACCGCGTACGGCATTTCTGTTTTTCCTCCGCCGGCCCTTTCAGTTCCGCGGTTTAAGACGCTTAGCTTCTCCATAATAGGTATAGTTCACGGGCACTGCCGAGCCTGCCTCCTGTGATCCCGAACTCATGAAATCATGCAACCAGCCTCCCGAGCTCCGTGCGAAAACAAACATCCTATAAAAGCCACGGCTTCAACCGCCGGGTCATTTGCGCTATTCATCCTTTTCGCAAAAGCGAGCAAAACTAGCACCGTTCTTCCTTTCGCGTTTTGTTTCGACAGTGGTTTTTGAAGATGTCTAAAGGCTCGCGCAAATCGACGGTTGTGCCGCCGTCCGATAAACATGGCTACGAATTTGGAGGACCGTAAGAGTGCTCTTCCTATACTCTTGAATACGTATCGCTAATAGGCGCTGTGCTCAGTATCGGTGCTCTAGGCATCACTGTGGGCCTGCCAATACTCACCTATGCCATGACATTTCTGTGCAACGACATCTCTGGCTGCCCAGTACCGTCTCTACTACACCCATCTACACTGACGTTGGACAAGCTCAAGCAAGAGATTGGATGGCCCAAAGAGGGCTTCGCTGGTCTAGCCAGCTGGCATGCTACTGGCTGGGTGCTTGCGTACTACTTGGCGAGCTTGACTTTGCAGGCGTTTTTGCCTGGAAGTGAGCAGCAGGGCGTGGAGATGGCGAACGGAGGGCGATTGAAGTACAAGTTCAACGGTGAGTATAGTGAAATATTTTCACTATCCAGAGAAGCTGACATAAACTAGCTTTCAGCTCTGCCGTTTTCCTGTCTCTCTGCGCTGCTGTCGGAACACTGTACCAGGGCGCGGACTTTGTGCTGTGGACGTTTATCTGGGATAACTACATCCAGATTATCACTGCCAACTTAGGGATCTCTTTCTTCATTGCTACCTTCGTCTACGTACGCAGCTTCTCGGTCAAGGCGGGCAACAAGGATCTCCGTCTCCTAGCTCCTGGAGGAATCAGCGGTAACATGCTCTACGACTGGTTCATCGGCCGCGAATTGAATCCCCGCATCGACTTACCTATCTTCGGCACCGTTGACATTAAGGTCTTCTGCGAGCTGCGCCCTGGACTCTTTGGATGGATTCTCATGGATTGCGCTTTCATGGCCCGCCAGTACAGAGAGTTTGGTTATGTCAGCGACAGTATGCTTTTCACGACCGCATTCCAAACCCTATATGTCTTCGATGGGCTCTACATGGAGCCTGCGATCCTGACGACCATTGACATCATCATGGACGGCTTCGGCTTCATGCTTGCCTTTGGCGATCTTGCTTGGGTACCCTTCATCTATTCTCTGCAAGCTCGCTACCTGTCTGTATACCCCGTGAATCTGGGTCTTACTGGCATTGCAGGCATCCTTTCCATTCAAGGTCTGGGCTACTATGTCTTCCGCAGTGCGAACAACGAGAAGAATCGGTTCCGCACCAACCCCAAAGACCCCCAAGTCGCTCACCTAAAGTATATTGAGACATCGACCGGTAGTAAGCTTCTGGTCTCGGGCTGGTGGGGAACGGCCCGCCACATCAACTACCTTGGTGACTGGATCATGTCGTGGTCGTACTGCCTGCCCACTGCCGTGGCTGGCTACGTTGTCCAACGCAATAGCGCCGCCGCTATTGCGACGGGGGCGCCGTGGAAGGAAGTTGTGCAGGGTGAGGCCAGGGGCTGGGGCATGGTTGTGACGTACTTCTATGTGCTTTACTTTGCGGTGCTATTGATTCACAGGGAGATGAGGGACGAGGAGAAGTGCGCTAGGAAGTATGGCAAGTCTTGGGAGGAGTACAAGCAAAAGGTACCGTACCGGATTATTCCTTACGTGTACTAGGAGGGCGAATTGTGTTCGGTGGATGTGCAACCGGCCGATGCTGAAAAGGTTCCAATTTGTATATGCCTGGTTTGGCTTAATCGATGCGATATTAACAACAATTGCCGAGGGCTAGTTGAGTATACCTTCTGAAGCTCTACTCACATGAAGTTTGTTACCTATAATCCTAATTTCAAGCCTTCTCAATGGATTTGATTGCATCCAAGCCTATTATTTGAGGCAGAGTATTTTATTAATTCATGCTAAGCTTTGGAATATGCCATGACAGGCTCGTCCCCTAAGATTTACAGAATCTTCGACGTCGACGCTCGAAACGCAAGGAGTTTCACCCACTTCTAACTCTCGTGCTACCTGTGTATTTCGCTCATTTAATAACCCAAAACCAGTAATCTGGCTTTACTCGTTATGGTGGCATTGCTACTCGGGCCAAATATTGTCGCCAACGTCCTTTTAGCGGTCTCAATTTCAATTTCAATCTCAATTCATATCACAGGCTATTAAAAATGAATTCCTGTCTAAATTAAACTTCGTGGATGTCAATACGTAGAACGAGTTTGGCTATACTGCCTACCATTGAGTATGTTGCAGTCTAGCTACTACCAGTATATCAGACACCATCGCTATAGGCCAGTAATCTAATACTGTCTCTCTTCCAAGAGATCAATAGACTACCTTCACTATCATATCATTGAGCTTTGCGGCCGACAACGCAATTGAATTTGATATCCACGAAAGCCCCGGCTGCGTACTCGCCCAAGATCTGTTGCTGTAACTGGTGGATCTGTTCACGGTGCTCTGGTTGGCTGAAGAAGTCTTCCATAGCGAACAGCTGACTGTGGCCCCATAGTAGCTGGTATCGATCTGGGATGGCGTATTTCTCATCTGTCACTACTGCTAGACCAGCTCTTTCAAAAATCTGGGCAAGGCCCTCAAGCCAACTAGAAGAGGGAATGTAAGTTAGAGCCGAGATTCAATGTGCAAACTTTGTCGAGGCAGACAAATGACATACTTGTAGGTGCTTTGTGGAGAAGGCTTCTTCCACGAAGCGGCTAGTCTGTCACAGCCGGGCGTTGACGCTCCACTTCTGGAGTCAACGCGAGCAGTACTCGGGAGCGCTTCCATCCACTGTATGAATCCGCCAGGCTCTATATGAAAATGAGATGGTACATCCACAGAAAAAAGACTGATTCCTCACTCACTGAGGAGCGCAATGAAATTGTTGAGAATAGAATCCGCTACGTCATCATTGACAACAACAGATAACAGCCTAACATGTATTGCATCGAACTGGCCATGAAAGCCTTCTGGGAATGGCTCGAAACCATTGTGTGCGTGAAAATGCACTCTATGGTCACGCAAGTTCTCAGGCGGATACTGGTCTGGTGAAATATCAAACACATCAACTCGTGCAGAAGGGGGTAAATTGGCGACTAGCTCAGTAGCCCAGATTCTTGATATCATAACTTTAGTGCCATTTCTGATGATGTATTGTACACCAAGTGCGATAAGTAATAACTGCAGCTTACCCTGTGCCTGCTCCGAGGTCTGCTATGCGAATGTTTTCCCGATCAGTACATATTTTCGGATGGAGTAAATGTCCAGCCACTTTCTCTATAAGAAAATGATTGAAGTTAAGCCTAGCTTTAGTTAGGATATCTTATAAGATATATTATTACGACTGCTACCGTATAGATGATTTGAAACTGCGTTCGAACACATAGGGTATGTCTTTACTATTGGTAGCCGCTCTTTTATCGTCTTTATTAGGAGGAATAATTGGGGCCATAGTGTGCTAAGAGCCCCACTTCACTAGTAGAACTGTAGAAGCCAGTGTTCACTGTAAATTGAGACAACTTTGAGGCTGGAAGGATCCTTCTCGGCGACCAACCTGGCATATTTGTCCATAGACCTTAAGTAAGCTTGCTAACGGGGCTTGGAGGCCACAAACGGTCCACAAGGTTACGAAAGAAGATAACAAAGCGATCATGTGACTACTAGTTCAGGAAAATCCTCCGAATAGTCCGGACTGGATAGCGCTAATGTGGCAAAGACTATACTAAACTGTTCCGTAGGAATAAGTTCAGGAGGTACCTCATATGGTATATGCCCGCGCGGCCTCCTAATTTTTGGTCCAGTTTGCCAAGCCGAGATATCTCCTACTCCACCAAACCCGTAGGAGCCGGGCTGACTAAAGCCTATGTAGACAAGGTGGAAAGCTCAAATTCATACTAAACAGAAATATTACCGCTAGAAGATATTACTGTTGCTGACATACTAGTAAAAACGAATGAAAATATTATAATTTTTAATTTCAAGTCTTTTTTTCTAATATTTTTTTAACAGAAAAAATTAAAGGTAGGGTGTATTAGACGGTGTTAAATTTAATGTAAAACCGAGCGTATTAATATTTTTTATTTATTTTCTTACTTCTCAGCTATAATATCAACAATTAGGAAATATAATTTGAAAATATTTAAAACAAAAAATATTACAAAAATAACAAGTAATATATAATTTTTTCTTCATTTGTACTAGTACTAGTAGGTTATATAATTCCATCTAAACGGCTAATTTTCATATCAGTATCGGCAATAAAACCACTGTCCAATATTCCAGCTCCACTAGCCTGTTTTCCAGGACTACTAAACGCTAGTCCTTAGGACCATGTGTGACGAAGGAACGAGCTGCAAGACATGAACGCAACTGTGCATATGACGGCTCGGGTCCCAGCTGGTATCATGCAAATAATCTGCCTGAGACCGGCGTGCAGACTTATCTGGACTGTAATTTAGCTAAGGTATTTTATCGCCGAATGCTCGTATATTGGAAACCATGCGACTGCTACGGATCCTATCGCAGTCACCTTGGAACCCATGCTAGCCTGCTGGATTTTCGTTTCAGGTTTCCAACTGTTGAGTTAAGGCTGAGCACACGGTGGGCCATAGACAACAAAATATTCGTATATTTGATCCTGATAGTTCTGATATCATAATGATCCGAGCTATATTTTCATGGTCGCCATTAGCTGTCTCCCTTTTGCCAGCTTGACAAGGACCCAAACAAACAACCAACAATGATGGAATCTAAAAGCATCCAAGCTTCCGATAAAAGTGAAAAACCTCCAACAGTTCCATCAACTGATAGCACCGGCAACTTCACTGGTATTCTCCATCTCGCCTGGGAGTTTACGGAAAGTAATTTCTCCACCTTCGTCCTACCAAATACGGCCTTCGGTGTTCTAGGAGCACTTGCTGGAAACTCTCTTATCAGAGGACCTACTACATCTTTCTGGACCATCTTTTTCCGGCTGCCACTAGTAGTACTGTTTAACCTGTACAATGTCTTGAACTTTGATCTTGCCAACCAAACCTCCCCCAAGGCCGTTGACGAAGATAGATTAAACAAGCCATGGAGACCTATCCCGACAGGAAAAGTGACTTCGAAACAAGCCAGAAGAGCGATGCTTGTTACCGTGCCACTCGCCATCGGTCTAAACTACTTATTTGGTGTTCACAGAGAAGGCCTTTTCATCCAAATAATTACCTGGCTCTACAATGACGTTGGCGGAGGAGATGAGCTGGTTCGAGACCTCATTATCGGTATTGCCTTCGGGTTCTTCAACGAAGGTTCCCTGAAGATAGCTGTCGGCTCTGCTACGCCGATTAACAAACAAGGCTATACCTGGATTGTTCTCGTATCAGGACTCATCATAACAACGATGCAAGTACAGGACCTCAAGGACCAGGACGGTGATAAGGTTCGGGGGCGTCAAACGATTCCTTTGGTATTCGGTGAGAGATTCTCGCGTCTAATGATCGCGAGCCTCGTGCCTTTTTGGTCAATCGTTTGCGCTTCTTTCTGGCAGCTGCACACGTGGGGATACGTTGCGCCTACGATTCTAAGCGCCTACATCTCCTTTAGGGCTTTGACAAAACGAGGACGCCTTAATGACGACCATCTGTGGAGACTATGGTGTTTGTGGACAGCAGTCTTGTACCTTCTTCCTGTTTGCCATCGAGCCCAGCTAGCCATAAGTAGAGATACATCTGTCCTGGGATAGTCGTCGATCATGGCAGTACTTGTCTATTAGCCGTAGTCGTTTTAGAGGGCCATTAAGCCACACAAACTTAGAAAATTTAGCTTAGTTAGAGTGACCACGACTCGCGTCTTGACACAAATCTTCTGTTGATCATCATTCTCGAGGTCGCTTGTCGGAACACTAAGTCGACTCATATTCGAATAATGTCCGTTCCAGCATCTTAGTCGAACTTTAATCCTCACACCGCTTCTCTGCATTAGGCCTTCAGGTGCCAAGAGTAGTGTAATATTTATTTTTGTTTTCAAATATTTCCAGCACTAGTAAATGGCTGTTACAACGTTTCAAACCCTGTAAGCTTCTATTGCCGGCGGGAACATCAACAGCGGAGATTCAACCACGGCAAAGTGACACAGCCCAGCACGAGAACTTTAGTAGGGGCCTAGATGCGGCACATATTTCGCAGCTGTATCACTTATACAGCCGGTGCAACGTAATGAGAAAAGACATATCAATCAAATTGTGTAGCAGAAATGTACGCTGCTTAGTCCTGGAGCGTCACCTCCAAAGCTTGTTGATACATTTATCAATGATATAAGCACATTTCAAGTTACTGAAGAATGCAGGTCCTTCAGAAAATTTTAGATCATATGAACTTCACAGTGTTTCTGGGAGCTGTTGCCGGAGTTCTGGTCCATCGTTGTGTCTTCATCGATGGAGAATGGCACGTACAGGCTCCCAAAATCACTTTGTCTCATCTGTGTCTTCCCGCAGTATGTTTCGTTCTGAGAGTATTTGGGAGCCATGCAAGCTCCCGTGTTATTTCTAGTAACCTAATGGTTGCGTTTACCGCCTACCTCGCTACCTTGCTACTCAGTATCCTCATATACCGAGTTTATCTCCATCCCCTAACGAAAGCTGGCTTCCCGGGCCCATTAAAAGCCCGAACGAGCAAATTGTGGCACGTCTGGGCGGCTAGGAATTCCAAAAATTACCTCGTGCTGGAGAGCCTCCGGCAGAAGTATGGAGACTTCGTGAGAACCGGTAAGCAGGCATGATCGATCATATAGTAGCCTTTCTAAGCTGTACAGGTCCCAGCGAGATCACGATATTTTGCCCTGAAGTGTTTATGGCGATTGACGGGCCTCGAAACCAATGTGTCAAGTCAGAATGGTACGACATTCTGCATCCGAACCTTGCACTGGTTACAGCGAGAGTAAAAAATGTTCATGCGGATCGCCGGCGACAATGGAATCGTGGATTTTCAGCCAAAGGTCTGCTATGACCCTCTACTTGATGAAATGCCTAATTCCGAGTTACTGACCTGTGCCAGCTCTTGTTCTGCATATAAACAAGATCATGACCCACATAGATCGGCTCGATAAGTGTATAGAGGCTGACGCAATAGCTGGCAAAGTTACTAATGCAAGAGACATTTTCTTCTGGTTTGGGTTCGATGCGATGGGAGATTTTGTTTTCAACAAATCTTTCGACATGTTGTCCACGCAGAATTGGCACCATATCATCGTCAGGTTGCAGAATGCATTGTCTCTGCTAGGTCCGTTCAGCCCGGCGCCGTGGCTTATTCAAGTAGGATTCAAACTGCTTCCTAGCGTGGGCGTGCTTCGAGACTGGCATGATATGGTAAAGTGGTGTGAGAAACAGATGCGGACTCGCGTCATTGTGAGTAAACTCGTCTTAACACCCAGTTGTTTTACTAATGAGAGCTAGAACGCCCAAAACCAACAGTTTTCTCCTGACCTCACCCATTATTTGATGGAAGAGATTGGGTCCCATACAATCAACGAAGAGAGTTGGTCCTGGCTCCATGGGGATAGTCTGTTAGCTATTGTCGCAGGAAGGTAAGTTCGCCTGCAAATTTGATGGTCGAAGAATCAGAGTTAAATCTAATCATTTAGCGAGCCCATGGCTTCGGCGCTCATTGGCGCGTTCTGTGAACTTGCGAAAAGACCAGAGTACATGGCAAAAATTTATGACGAAGTGCAAAATATCGACTACAGCGATATGAAGGCACTTGCGGGGCTTCGCCACCTGAACGCCGCTCTAAACGAGGCGTTGCGGCTTTATCCAGCGCTAATGACGGGCGGGGCGAGAAAAACCACCGAAAACGGGGCTGTTATTGGAGGGAGGTATATTCCTCCACATACGACCATCATCGCTCCGAGATATTCCATCTCAAGAAGTTAGACCCCTAAATTTGTGCGTTGAGCCCCTAAGATCTAACGCTATATAGGAGAAGATTCTTTCGATAAACCGCATGAATTCATTCCTGAGCGTTGGCACGACAGCCCAGAAATGGTTCGCAATAGCGCCGCCTTTGCGCCTTTCGGCACAGGTTAATTCGCCTTGCCAACCATTGAATCCGTACCCAACTGACTATTCTGTAGGACATCATAGCTGTCTTGGACGATATCTTGCTATGGATGCGATGAGAATAGTTACGGCCAGATTGATTCAAAAGTATGACTTCGTTCTGGCCCCTGGAGAAACTGGGGAGCGAGTACTCGGGGATCTCAGGGACCAGTTCACATCAAACCCCGGCCCGTTGTCTCTTTCATTCAAGCTGCGATAGACTAAAGAGGAGATTTATCGCCATGTTTATGTAAATTCATACTAGCATATTCAGTTTAGAATAACAGTTTGGCCTTCGAAGTTTGCTCAAGTCGAGTGATACTGATACCGAACCTTGACATGTAAGTTGGGCTACTAACATCTTCTCGTTGCACTCTCATTTATGTAATTCTTATCACCTCGAGGCGAAGAGTACGAGTACGACGGGCACTATATCAACACTATGGATCCGCCTGAAGCTTGTTGTGAACAGTGAGTCGCCATTTTTTGTTAACTTTATTTGGCAAATGAATGCTTAACGAAATTGGCGTAAGGAGCAGGCATTGTTTCCCATTAGACTTTACGGCGTCCGCCATTTAACTCGCATGAATTGTCGCCTATTTAAATTGCGGCGTGCCAGAAGTGACAAACACATGGCTGGAAACCATGTGGCTCGGCCCCAATTAGGGTGGTATGCCGCACCTCCACTCCTATTCTTAACACGGCGAGATTCTATCGGGGGAGGTTGGGCTCCCTAAATCACCCCACAATACCGGCCGCGAAACGTGTTTTGTTTAAACGGACACCGTGTGCTGACCACCAATGCGTTATATTCTGTTCCCCCATTATTATTAGTTGCTGGCCCCTGTAGTTACTCTCGCTGCCATGTGAGCTCCATACTTCTCTATTTTCTCCAACTTACATGTTCCTTCCTGTAAATCATGGCGTACCTGAGTCGGCAAGGCACAGCGCTCTTGATATGGATAGTAGTACTCACAGTGGTCTGCGCGGTGGTGTTGACCCTGCGATACTGGGCAGCACGGATAACGAAGCGACCATGGCAGCCGGACGACTATATGGTCATATTCGCTTTTGTAAGTTTTCCTTTCGTGAACGATCGTAGTCCTAAGCGCGCGCCATACAGGCTAACTGCCATGAAGATAAACACAATCACACTATCGTCGGTGTCCATATGGGCTATAGTAAACGGCCTGGGTGGGCTGTCTACTGAACTGACTCCAGCCCAGATCGGAGTACAATTTCGGGTACAAGTCATTGATTTTTTGCGACGACTCGAAGCTGACTTCTATCTCTCAGTTAATAATATCTGCCGGAGTCACCTGGCTCCTTGGGACTGTTTTTGTGAAGCTTGCCGTCATCTGGCTATATATGAGGATTTTTACCACAAAAGCATTCCGATTTTGGGGGTGGATGGCAATCGGCTTATGTGTGGCCTACGGGATCGGATTCTTCGTTACTTTCATGACGGCATGTATACCGGTCGATTTCCCGTGGAATCCCCAGCCAGGAGGAAGTTGTCGCGACTTGACACTTCAGGAAATCGCATCCGTTAGCTGCAATATCTTTGTCGATGTCGTGATCATCGTTTTGCCCATGCCATCTCTCTGGGGACTTCAAATGCCGATTCGCAACAAGATATTTATCACTCTAATGTTCTGTATCGGATTCGCGTAAGTCTTCACTTGCGCATTTCTAGGCTAAATTTCGCTAAAATCGAATAGAACTCTAGGTACTATGGCATACAGACTCCATATCACTTTATACCACGCTAGAAACCAAACCGATTTCGTCTACAGTCTATACGACATCGGGTTGCTAAGCCACCTCGAACTCTGGCTTGGTATAATTGTGGCATGTATACCGACGCTCGCGCCGCTCATGAACAAATACGTCAAGCCGGTTGTATCAAAGCTTAGTTGGAGTTCCAAACGGAACGATAGCAGCGGACCTAGAGTTCCCCAGTATACTTTCGGAGGCGGTTCAAACAAACAAGCCTCCGCTAGAGCATACCGAAGCGGCGTCAACGAAAGCGGGTTTGAGCTCGACGACGGACCGCTGTCCCAGAACGTAGCACGCACAGGCACAGCACATTCGGACGCTCAGCGGTCATGGCTGAATAACTCACCAGAGCCAGGCATCCAAGTTCGACACGACATCGATGTTGACTATCATACAAATAACCGATAATTTTCCTAGTAGTTTTTTTCTAAGGGCGAGGAGTTAGATAGGCATTACAAATTAATTAATAGCATAAGAAGTTATCCAAATCGAATACACGTGGATCGTAATGATCGGTGATGTCTACGCCACTTTGGCACAGGTCGATCTCTTCAACAGCCCGAATGCTGCGTGCTGGGCCAAAAGCCACACCCGACCAAGAAAAAAGGCGAGAAAGGTGTTGTGCAGCAGCCGAGAACAAAGCAGAGCAGAGGGGGGTCTGAGCTGAGTCTGCGAGCCCATGCAGTCAGATTTGCCTCCACGCGTCAGGGGGCGGCGGTTGTGGTGGTGGACGAGGCGGAGGGGACAATTCACCTGTGGTGGGTCCAGTCCTGTCTGTACTTTGCCTCGTGCCGGCAGGGCCTGCACCGCATAACTAAGCAAACGATCACTTCCCTTGCAGCGCAGGCAACCAAACCTTTGTGCACCGTACAAGGTCTCATAAAGCAGAGCGAGCGACCGTGCCTGAAGCTTGAGGACGTCGATGCATCTTTCTAACGCTTCGATTTTACGGTTAGACAGACGATCGGGTATAAAAAGTCAACAATAAACGTCGATTTCTTCATCCTTCTTTACGCCACCCACGTTCGAAAACTCCCAATCTCGAGTACTCCACAAGCCACCTACCTGTTAGTCCCAATCTATTCTCGCTGATTATTCCCATTTCCAGCACGGAGACGAACAGAGCGAAAAGTAAAAATGCAACCTCCTCTCCCCTGCCCTACTAAGACATGGCACAACGACTCCTATGCAGCCATCTCGCCTTCCCGCCCAGAGCTGAGCGCCCGCGGTAAAACGGTCGTCGTTATCGGCGCGGTAAGCACTCCGAAGCTTTTCTACGTCTCTCCTTGGTTCCAGCCGTTAGTGACAATTTCGTATACAGGGAAGCGGCATTGGCCGCGAGACATGTGTCGCCTTCGCCGCAGCTGGCGCTAGCAAAGTGGCCATTTTAGGCCGAAATGAAGGGTCGCTAAAGGAGACGGCGGCCGCCCTAGCGCCAGGCGTTGCGTCTCAGGTGCACGCGGTGGACGTCACAGACGAGACCGGATTGAAAGACGCCGCCCGCAAGATCGGGCAGTGGGATGTATTGATTGTCTCTGCGGGGTTCATCTCTACGCCGTCGACCGTTGCTCAGTCGGCTACATCCGACTGGTGGCAGAGTTTCGAGGTACGTGCTCTAAGTGGGCCTGCCTGCCCCCCATCAGGACTTTTTACCAAGCCAGCTTTCCTTAAGATTTTGTTTAAAAAAAAAAAGTAAATCGAGAGACCCCCCTGCTAACGCTCTTCCCCCATGGTCCAGACCAACGTGAAGGGAAACCTGCTCGCACACCAGGCCTTCTCACCCACCGCGAATCCTTCCAAAGCTGCGTTCTTGAGCCTGGTGGCGGGCGTCGAAGCAATGCCGGCCGCCCACCTGCCAGGGTTGTCGGCCTATATCAGCTCCAAACTAGCCCAGACGAGACTAGTAGAGTTTATCGCAGCCGAACATACGAACTTATTCGCAGCCACGGTGCATCCTGGCATGGTACCAACGGACATATTCCGGAAGAGTGGCGCGACAGAAGACGCCTTGCCCGTTGACAAAGGTACGTAAGAAAAAAGAAAAGAAAGGAAAAGGGTGAATGAAAGAAGAAGGGTGGAAGGAGCTGAGCGAAGGATCGTCGTGTGTTTGGCTTGCGGGCTTATTCCTCTCAAAACTTACATACCATACCATGCACACTTGCTGACTCAGTCTCTTTTTAGTACAACTACCAGCGCACTTCATGGTCTGGCTCTCCAGCGCTGAGGGCGCTTTCCTTAAAGGCCGTTGCGTCTGGGCGAACTGGGACGTGGACGAGCTCAAAGCGCAAGCAGACACGATCCAGGCTGGTCCCTCGATGACAAGTGGGGTATACGGATGGCCCTATGTGGGGTCGTAAGCCCATCCGTTACTTGCCGGGTCCATCCCATTACACGGAAAGTTCATATCGGCATTCGGGAAAATCAGCTCATGGCTTAGATCAGCAGACTTTACGGTTTGATCGCCGTCTCGAATATTATTGCCCAGTTTAGATAGATAACAAAAACATAATTGAAAGTTTGAATGCGCCCGAATTTCCTCGCCTGGGTAAATGTGTGCCAAGCCAGCATGACGGATGTACGCGAGTGCGGAGCGGGAAGTATAGGTACATTGTATTCGTAAGAGACAGAGTTTTGAAATGCCGAGAGAGAGAGAGTTTTCTGCAATGCGACGAATGTAGAAAGAGAAGAAAGATGGAGGGTGGGGTGGAGACGGCACAACGTCGAGTAAACACCGCCATCTGGCATTAAAAGCCTAATAATGTGCGATCGCAGGACCACCCCAAAACGGCGAAACTTCCTGATTAGACGAGGAAATGATACAAAAAAGAATTAAATCACGTTATAGTGTTACACTACATATTGCACACGCACACGCGTTACAAAAGTTACAGAGGTTAACTAATGGGGCGAGGCTGCGCCGTCTCGTTGTCAACTGTCAAAGAAAAAGCCCGAGCCCGCCGGTTATTGTTATGGTCCAGCACCGGTCCCTCCCCCCTAAACCTTAAATCTTCTTTCTTAGTTCGACTTGCTTTGTGGACATCCGGCCCCACCGTTTAGCTGACTGCTGCCAAGGAAACTAGCGCTGAGTAATAAACATATAAGTCCAGTCATATTGAACTGGGCTTAAGGGGCACTAGGGTACAGGCGTCGTTCAGCCCAAGTCTCGTTTGGTTCGGCGAAGTCTTATAATCTGCGAAGTCATGTGCGAAGTCATGTCAGCATGAGGGTAATCGCCGACCTAAAATAATTGAAATAATTGTACGATAAAGAAAAGGCTAGTAGAGTCAATAGTTAGGTTTTTAATACATTTAAATTAAAAAAAATATTTACAAATAATTTAACTTATTCAAAAAAAAATTAAATGACAAAATAAAAATTATTATTTTCTTCGTTTTAAAATATTAAATTGTAAATTAAATTAATTTCAAAGTTTGATTATAATAATTAAAAAAAATTAGGGTTGATCTTAGTATAAATTTTATATATAAATAATAACTAAACTTAAATGCAATTTATTTTAATTTGCCTGTACTACGAGCGCTTTTAATAGTCGCTGGCATATGACGGTGCCTAGCAGGCCGACACTGTTCGTTTGACTTTTGATCGACAATTGCGACAACCCCCCTCATTCACCCCTGTTTGATCTCTCTCAAA
>JANIPN010002226.1:0-24988 GCA_027478595.1 Erythroxylum anguifugum
CGTGTTTGTAGGCGGGCGGGCGGGCGGCCTTGCGACGGGTGAACTTCCAGAATCCTTCTAGCTCGCCCGCAGTTTGACAGCCGCAGCAGTACATACTACTAGTCGGGACTCCCTCTCCAAGTAAAAGGGTGGTGCCACTCGCAACGCAACTGTTTCGCGCAGGAGATCGAAGCGCCTCAACAGCTGGCCGTGGCGGGCAATCCATCCCCGCCATGCCGAACGCCGGAATGGGATGCCACGCTGCGGACTCCTCGACGCGGGCACCTCGTAGGTATGTGAGGGGTGATCTCGTGTCGTAGCAACATGATGCTCCTGGTTCCTGGCTCGTATGGGGTACTACCGTCGACCCTCGTACTCGCCCGCACGGGCGCTGCGGTGAGTACGAGGTGGCGCTCGAGAATATTGGTACCCTCGAGGTTGGGGACAAGAAGTAACGTGTGTACAGCGCTCAGGCTGCTCTGACCTCACAGACGGACCAGTGCTGGCGTGTCCTACTTAAACCGACCGAATCCCCAGATACTTGCTGGTTATCGCGCTTGCCTTGAACATCATCTTGGGTCTCATTCACGCTCTGTGACATTTTGGATTCCATTTTTGAGACTTGACTCAACCTCTGCCACCATGCAGTTCCTGTCAACTACTGCCATTGTGGCTTTGCTGGCCACCGCCATCGCTGCTCCGTTGCCCGAAGCGGACCGGAACATGATGGCTACTGGTAAATGGACCATCCAGAAGTTCACTCGGACGTGCGACTCCAAGAACACCTCCTGCAAATACAGCTATAATATCAGCACTGGCAGCGGCCAGCCCCAAAGCTGCAGCTACACTATCAAGGCTACTAGCTTCGCCAGTCGCCAGAAATACAGCAACATCCACTGTGGTCCGTACACCGTCTCTAGCAGTTGGAGTGGTCAGTTTGGGAACGATAAAGGCTTCCAAACCTTGGCTGTGGTAAAGTCCAAGTAAGTCACCTTCTCCTTTCAAGTGCTAGGGTGGTTTGCTCTGTGTGGTGTGGAAAAAACCTTGCAAAACACTGCCATTTACCCTCTATCAACCGCTAATCTCGGTTCTCTCTAGGCAAATCATCTACCCATCCTACACCGACAAGCAGCTAGCGAATGGCAAAGCTGTCACCCCCGACCAGAGCTATACACCCCAAAACCTCCCATAAGCTGAAGTGATGGAGTAGGCCAGTCTTCGATTGGTACGATTTGGTTGTCAGCCATTTAAAGTTCTGTCAAACGGGCTAATAATCTGGTTTTTCTTTTATGGATTTGTAGGTAGGGTGGCTTTACTACGGGTGGGCTTTTGATGAGAGAGAGGGGCGGCTTTGATGGGCAGCTCATCCTACCCTTTGGCTACTGTATAGAACATTTGGATAGAACATGATGCACTTCACTTCTGGTACCCACGCCCACCTCGGCGCTGTGCAATCAGTATGTCACTGCGAGCCTTGCAGATGCGATAGAAACCACCAACACTTGTGTGCGGGGATGTCATGCTGTGTGTCAATCCCTTTAGTTCGAGTCTATCCTACGATGTCGATGTCGCCCCCTCCCCCTAGTTTGCATGAAGCAATGCCCGAGTGCTAAAAGTTGCTCGAGGGCAGGTCGTGCGTGCGAATGATTTTCAGCCTTACCGGTGTACGTATGAGGGTGTGAAACACCTGAAGGTCACGCATCGGGTGACTCCCGCACCGTTCCCCGACACACCCGCCCGCCCCGTCATCCTCCCTTCCCGTTAAAATCAGCATCCCGCTCCGGATGACACCTGCCAGCACCAGCCTGACTGGCTGACGGAGTGACGGAGTGACTCGCTCGAGCGGGACCGACGTCGAGCGCATGCCAGGTCCGTCTGGCGACTGGAACGGTCGTCGTGCGCGGTCGACATGCTAACTCAAGACAGCCACGCGCGTTGCGGCGCTGATCAAGCCGCGCTCTTTGGTTGGGCGGGCTAAGAACCCCTGTTTTGGAACAGCGTCATTTGGCAACAGCTCAAAAGTTGGCAAGATGGTTCGCGATCGTGTCGAAAGTGCTTTTCAAATCTGCAAGACAGAACAAAAAGCGATTCTCAATGTGGGAGATATGCGCGCGGGGAGTTTCCAGCCCTCGCGTATGATCCAAGCGAGAGGTGCCGAACTGCTTTGACCTCTGGTGAGGGACCAAGTGGTTCTTCATGACCCGATAGATGCCTGTCTTGGAGACGCTCGTGATGGAGGGGACTCAAGACCGTGGGAAATGATGCTCCAGAATGACCAGAGCGAGGCGAGCGTCTGGCTCGGAAAGACATATGTAAGTCTGCTCGACACAATGTACGTTTCGGTGCAGTTGATCGATCGCCTCTGCTCGCCTCTGCTATTCACGGACTCGGATCTTCCCTTGTTGACGTGGCTTTGCCATTTCGCTTGCAAAATATGGGGGAGCCTTCGAAATCAGCGGCATCGCCCGCTTACACTATGATCTTCGATCAAAGTGCTCATCTAGATTGGGATTGGATCCGCACCTTTGCCCAGAACTACTGGTATTATGTGAACGGTAAAGGTGTTGACCAGATTTTCTCCACGGGGATTCGCAATGCGCAAGCAGCTCCAAATCACGACTATTATTACACCGTTTGCGAGATGGGCTTCCTCCGTCGATACATCGAGGAGAACCCCCAGCAGGTTGGGGCAATCCAGGCGCTGGGTGATAATTTCCAAGTAATCAGTGGCGGCTTGACATCTCCAGACTGCCTCGTTTGTTCAGGGGAGGGCTTTTTTCGCAACTATCTAGTTGGACAGACCTGGCTGAAGTCCACTCTCAACCTTACACCAAAGCCGCACTGCTGGCTACCAGACGACTTTGGTCACGGACCCGAGCTCCCAGTTTTGGTCACTGCCCTCGGCTTCGGAAGTGTCGCCTTCGGTAGACTGCCTGGAACTGACAGCTTCAAGAACCCGGCTCTGTCTAACGATCTTGTGGCAAAAGGCCTGGACTTCATGTGGCAAGCATCTGATGGATCCAAAATCTTCACGCATTGGATGAGACCAGCCTATGGATTCGGTAATAGACTTCAGAACGGTCCCACGGCCATCAACGATTTTGTCAACGATTACAACCCAACTTCGGATTCTCCACCTAAATACACCGCAGCACGTACGCCTTTCATGTTCATTGCCATCGACGATGACTTCAGCATGCCAATTGACGGCATCGCGGATGACATCACGGCATGGAACACTGATCAAGTCCAGCCCGGTGGTGCGACAGCTACAAACGTTATGGTCAAGCAAGGAACTTTTGACGAGTTCGTTGCGAAGGTTTTACAGACCCCAGATGTGCTGGAGACTCGGCACTACAACGGAACACCTTACTGGACGGGTTACTATGCGAGTCGACCGGAACTCAAGGTCTTGCATTATGATACCTTGCGCGCACTTGTGGCGGCAGAAATCATCGGCCTGCTCACGCAGCCGAGTAACGACTCCATCAAATCGATGCTACCGACCGATTTCTGGGCTCGCGTTGATCAGGCATGGACCGATTTCGCCCCGAGCACGCATCATGACTATGTATGCGGCACTGCACCGGACGCTCCTTACATTAATGAACAGCTACCATTGCTACGCGCGACAGCGGCAACAGCACGCTCGCTACGAGCTCTCGCACTCAATGCCCTCGGTGGCATGGCGTCCATCACGTCGGACCCGAGCCTCATTGTGGCAAACACGCTTGGCTTTGCGCGTACCGGGGTTGTCGCGATTGAAGGAATCAGCACGTTCGCATCGACAGTTTCTTGGCCAGATGGCCAATCAGCACCAACTCAGCCCACCGCCGAAGGGGGGATGCTGGTCTACGCCACGACACCTAGCTTCGGATACGTGATCGGTAGCGGCAAGACATCGCAGAGTCTTGACGCTATGGATACTGCCACACTGACGCCAGCGACTAATGGTGAAGCATCGTACACCATCAGCAACGAATATCTCACAGCAACGATCGCTGCGGATGCTAACTGGGGCATTAGCAGTTTGAAGGACACCAAGAATAAGGGTGCGGAGCTACTCGGCAAAGATGCGGCGAACCAAGTCGTGTTTTACAACGACAATGGAGGTCTATACATATTCGGTAATGAGTCTTCTAGCAATGGTGCGACCATGCAGCCTATCACCGACGTGAAAGTTACCACTAGTGGTGCTGGTTTAGGCGCCGCGGTTCTCGAATCGGGGCCGCTGCGATCTCGTTTGCGCACCGAGGTCATAATGGAGCTCAAGAATCCACAAGGCAATCCAGTGAGCACCAGATTCGTTCGTGAGTATGAGTTGCAAGCGGGTGAGCCGTTCCTACGGATGACGACAACTGGCGCCGCTCCGTCAGGTACATCGGTGGTGACTGCACTCCCACTCGCGCAGCCAGTCAAGAGCATCACGCATGGCACGCCGTATCATTGGACGGACATTCAGCCGATGGATGGGTTCTGGAAACCCCCAGTATTCCGACCAACCCACGACTTCGTCTTGCCTCGTGATGAGGGGGGCAACACGCTTGCCGCTGTGTATCATGCTGGAATGCCAGCTTGGGCCACCGATGCCAATGGCGCGCTGATCGGATGCCTACTGCGCAATACTCCAGCCGATGACCATCATGGCGCGGCCGGTACTGATCCGGCTACGCACACACAACGATACACGCTTCGCGTCCCGAGCGGCCTGGGAGCTCCTGCCACCGGCCAGCCGCTTCGAGAGGCGCAAGGTTTCCACACCCCCTTGCAAGCGCAGCGACTCCCCGACGGCAGCGAGTATCCGGGCATGCTCACAGCACGCAGCGCTAGCCTGGCAGCGGCGGCAGCCGACAGTACGGCAGTGCTGACCGTTGCTAAGCCCGGTAGCTACGATCCAGCAAGTCTTGTACTGCGACTCTACCAGCCGACAAACGCCAAACTTGATGTGTCGGTTTCGCTGCCATCTACCCCGTCTGATGCGAAGCTCGTGACTGCTTCTGAGACGGAATGGCATGGCGGTGGAGGAGTGGCTTGCGACACCAATGCGGTCAAGGTGACAATGGAGGGATCTGTAGCGACAGTCTCCATTGCAGGGTTAGGCCGTGGAAGTGCAAAGCTGAAGGCGAAGATGGACTGAACGGTGGGTCGTCGGCTAAATGCCAGAAGAGTTCCTTCCTTTCTTGGCGCGAAGACTGTCGAGGTACTAGTAGTAATCTTTTAATCCGAAGGAAATTTGCTTGAATCTCGTATCAGTTCTCGGCCTCACATGCATCTCCTTCGCCGACGAATAGCCTAAATCTAGTGATTGCCAGATGGCTCGAACCGACCGTTCCGCACCCCCTTCCACAGCATGCACGTTTAACGCATGCAGCCTGCCAAGGAGTAATCATCTGACATGGCTCACCTCTCCTGCCAATGCCCCCATTGCAGATTTGGACGCACGGCCCCACCACTCACTTGGTTCAAGCCCGGTCGATCGAGTGTCGGTCGTTCGCTGCAGCCTCCAGGAAGGTTTTTTGCGGGGGGGGATCGCCTCGGGCCGAGATCTCTCGAAGTGCCGGGCGGAGGGGTTCATGCCCGGTGTGGTATGTAAGTACTTTGATCGTGATCCTGGGGGATGGCCGATTGTCTTAGTTGCAGCCCCGAATAAGCTTACTTGGTCGCGCGCACGCTAGAGCGGCGGCACCGGTAGGTGGGTGGGTGGGTGGACGCACCATACAGAGCCCGCTCTCATCCCCTCATCCCCTGATCCCCCCCCCAGTGTCAGCATCACGCGCCCTTTCTTTTCCCCTCACCCAAAGGGACCCAGCCCCAGCCCCTGAAGAGGAGCGCCTCCATGCAGTGGTCGAGGTGCATACCGTTCGGGGGGGGAGGGGGGGAAGGGATGCTGCAGGTCTTAGAGTCCGTGAGAGTGACGATCGCGTGCGGACACGGGCATGCTTGCTGGGCGGTGCTCAGGTCTCACCGACCCGCATGGGGTCGCGATGACGCGACAGTACCGATTCCTCGCGGATGCCGGAGTCGGTCGGTGCTGAGCATGAGCGCTGGGACGGTCGAGTGGTGTCTTCGACGGCGATCGGCACCGAAGCGCCGGCCGGAGACGAGAGGGAGTATATATAACGGTCATGGCGGCGTGGTGTGAAGCCTGTGCCGGATCTGCCACGCGATCCAAGTGAGAAGAACAATTTGCGCGAGAGAGAACCCCCCCCCCGTTAGGATGCCATCGTGCGCCGTGCTCCTCTTCGCTGCGCTTGCAGCCGCCCAGACGAACTACTACTCGTATGCGGAAGACGCCTTCCGGGGCCTGCAGAGCTTCTACAATGACACGAGCGGGCTCTGGAACACGTGCGGGTGGTGGAACGGGGCGAACTGCATGACCACGATCGCCAACCTCGCCGCCGTCGACGGCAACGTGGTCGCCAGCGCCACCAGCATCTTCGCGCACGCCTACACCGCCGCCCCGCCGGCGAACCCGAGCAACCAGGTCGTCAAGATGCTCGGCCCGCATGGACCGGAGACCCGCTACGGGCCGCCGGCGCAGAAGAGAGCCGCCGAGCGCGACGGACCCGCACACGCACACGAGGAGGCATTGGATCGCCGGGCAGGCAACGTCGATGGCTTCCTCGATAGCTGTTACGACGACAACGGGTGGTGGGCACTGGCGTGGATCGCGGCATACGACGTGACCAAGAACCAGGACTACCTGGATCTGGCGGAGGGGATCTACACCCAGAACATCACCGGCGGAGGTCCTACGCGGTGCGGCAACGGTGGGATTCTCTGGTGCGCCGACAATACCTACGTGAACGCCATTGCGAATGAGCTGTATCTGAGTGTAGCTGCCCATCTGGCTAACCGCCGTCCCGACAAGAAGGACGAATATACATCGCAGGCTAAAGCCCAATGGGACTGGTTCCAGAAGTCGGGCATGATCAATGCCAACAACCTAATCAACGACGGCCTCGAAGACGACTGCACCAATTCCGGGACTCGCCAGGTGTGGAGCTACAACCAAGGTGTCATCCTCGGTGCCCTGGTAGAGTTGAACCAAGCAGCCCCAGACTCGAGCTACATCGACAAGGCAAATGCGATCGCGAGCGCGGCCATCGCAAACCTAACGGACGCAAACCACGTGGTTCACGATGGCTGTGAGCCAAACTGCGCGCCGGATGGAACCCAGTTCAAAGGCATCTTTGTGCGCAACTTGATCAAACTGCACCAAGCCAGTCCCAACGACGCCTACAAGCAGGTGATCCTTGCCAGCGCAGATAGTATCTGGGCCAACGACCGCGATACCAGCTCCAACACGTTCAGCGTTGACTGGGCGGGCCCCATTGTTCAGCCGATCAATGCAAGCACTTCGAGCTCTGCGATGGATGCCTTGGTAGCGGCCATCAGTGTATAATGTAATGGCGAGGCCGAGTCTCTGCAGGTATCTTGGATTAGGTGCGAAGTATGAACCTGCCTAAATCAGGTGGTGGACTCATGCGCCTGACCATGATGAGCCGCATGTAGATAGATAACCATCACTGGCGCCCATATCGCTCGCCCTGGTTTCCAGATGCTTACCGCTTTCGGCAATATTTTCCGTGGGGAATTTTTTAACTGTTTGGGAAAAGCGGCAGCGGCGTGCTAGGACCGAAGCCACTCTCTGGATGTGTAGGATTAGCTGATTATTGGACATTGTCGGCATTTCACCAATGATGCCTTACATACGTCGTAGCGATAATCGTGAAGGTTTTGGATCCAATGATTGCCGTGTGAGCCGTGGTTCTCTGCCGACGCCATTGGTACATGGGTGATTGTAAACGGCTGCGTCATGTCCTGAGCCTTGGCTCAACATTGAATGCCGAAAGTTCCCATCACTGGACAAGGCTATGGACATATGGAGATTCATCCAAGCCTAGACAAATCAAGGCCCCTTGATGATGGTCGCAGAGTTTTGTGGAGTTCGATATGGTCCTAAGGTAAGATGGTGCTTAGCCCATCGCAGACCTTGGCCTTGAATTCGCAAATCGGGTAAAGAAATGTTATAGGATTTATCGATCATTTTGGTGCGTGAGTTATATCTGAATGTATTAGTTGTCACGTTCATACATGCATCTCAGAGGGGTATCTTGACAGTTACATTGGGTTGAGCCATTTGTCCAGCAGCGCAGTAACAACCTTCACTTCCTTCAGTGAGGGTTGTTATACGGACTATCGCTTTATTGCTATATCCGAATTCGTTAAACAGCAGGTTAACGAGAGCTGAATAGCTGCAAAAGCTTAATCGCAGACGAGCGAGAGAGCCGGCTTGAAAAACGGGTGAATCGAAGACTCGTGCCGCTAGTAACCCCGTGACTTATCTGTATTACAAGATACCAGTGATAGTGTCATGCCCACTGACGTGCAGATCAGAGCCACTACTCGGATGAGCCTGGCCACTTCGTGTCGACCCTCGACCCTGCTTTCGCCACTACCGGGCCGAGACTCGCGGGCGGGAAAGTTTTACTCGGGAAGGCGCCGACCCTCGCAGTTCCCTCCCCCCTCTACATAGGCAGAGTCCCTTTGCCAACTCATGCTGTGTGCTGCTGGACGGCCCCCCCCCGTATATGGTGAGTGGGCTTCGCTGCACCGCCCCAAAATGTGCATCTTTGTGGATTCAGCGAGGCATCTGGGCGACAGACGAGCCGGGCGGTACTATCGTGTTGCGTCCGCTGGCTGCCCTTCGGAATGTCCGTAACTCCATCCCACCCAGTTTCAAAGAAGTCGAGACACGGCTGCCAAAGGTGTAAGGATAAGCATGTGAGTCAAGTCGTGGATGCAAGGGAAAGCATTGGCTCACACAAAGGCATAGATTAAATGCGACGAGGCCAAGCCGGAGTGTCGAAACTGCGTCAATGATGGCGCCTCCTGTCCGGGCGTCGGGCGGCCGTTGCGTTGGTCGCGAAAGCACGAGATTAGTAGCAAAGTACCCGGAGTGAGAGCATCTCGCGTTGGGAATGGCTATCGCAAGGAGAACCATGCGCGTCTCCAACAAGCTCGGACGCACGGATCAGGACCTTTACCCCCGCCGACCCCAGACCAAAGCGAGACTTCCCCACAATCTCTCTTGGTCGACGGTTTTACATGTCTACAGGACTTTGACCAAACACCAGGCGACTGGTTGGATATTGGACTTGGTGAAGATGGCGATCTATCCTTCCAGGACCTCGTGTTCCCCGGACAGGACGTAGGTGGGCGTTCATTGATGCCATTTCCACCGATTGCCGGTCCTATCCCACTCGGTCTCAACAGTTGGCCACTTGCGTGGAACCCTGGTCTGGGCGTCTATAGGGCCGAATACGGAGAGGGCGAGCCTAGCCCATCTGTGTCCGAGACCGCACAGACTGGAATTAGTGAAGAATCTGGACGAACAAACAGGCGCGAACGCGATGATGCGGAACGCGATCGTGAGGCTGGACCCGTTCAGTCCGCTGCACTTCTGCATACCTTCTACCGTCTCTCGTCGCCAAACAAAGTCCCAGGCTTTTCTGATGCGGATCTTGTGGGCCACTTTTTCAAACACGTCTGCAGACTTTATTCTTGTTTCGATTCGAAACAAAATCCCTTCCGCCGACTCGTGGCCGAATACTGGAGCTCCTGTCCCACTATATGTTTGACCATACAAAGCATGGCGCTCGCACATGTGGCAAATTGGTACCCATACATGGCTTCGCTAGGTGTAGCTAAACGTTCGCAAGCCTGGAGAGCGTTGCATCAAGATCTACAGCTTCACCGAGTCAATCGGCTCCGCTCTAAAACCACTCTACTTAGTCTTTTGCTCCTGGGGCTCTCCTCTACCTGGCACCATAGTTCAAACCTGAGTCTCCAGTATCTTTGTATCGCCAGAAATTTGATCCAGCGCCAGTTACAGGGTGCGTCTACTTCGCCGGATACTGAGACCTCCGATGATCGGGAGTTCTTCACTACCGCATTGGTTCATTGGGAGATGCTGGCGAGCTTCATCGATCCTGTCTCCATCACCCCTTTCTCCGGTCATGGCATGCCGGCCTTGATATTCCCACCGATGCAGAAGCCGGTGTTTCCCCACCCCTGGACTGGCGTCGCAACCGAATTTCATTTCGCTCTAGCTGAGATAGGCCGAGTCATGCGCAGGCAGCGAAGTCTCGCTGCTAATGCCGATTCACCTGAGAATGACGATACATCAATTCACCACGAAGATCGACACTGGGCGGGGATGTTGGAGAAGTTTCTTCGAACCACGAATGTTGCGACGGAAGATGAAATCGCCGACTATGGCGATCCGATGACTCCCAAGACTGATTTGATACAAATAGCTCGTGCGTATCAGTGCGTTGGTCTCCTAGAGATCTATCGTGTTTTTCCTGATATCCTTATGGAACGCGTGAGTGACCGTGAGCATGGCGGCCTCCAATTTTCCCTACCTGAAAATCATGTTGGATATGCTAGGGCTCTCGATTCCTATTCGGCTGGAATAGCTGTGCAGATTGCAGATCTTTTAGAAACCGTATCGCTATCGTCTGGCGCGTGCCGTTTACAGCCAGTGCTCCTGGTTGCGGCTGCAGGCCAGTTACGAATTCCCGAATGCGACACTTCATCCGAATTAGTTACAACTGAGCGTTATGACCAGGTCTTACAGTGTCGCTTTAATGTGGAAGAGCGAATGCTAGCGCTTTCGCGGAAGTTTCCTCAGAAGCCATTGCTCCGCATGATGGATATCGTCAAAGAAGTGTGGCACCGCCTCGACGATGGCGCGGACTCTCACTGGATAGATGTGATCAACGAGAAAGGCTGGCAGACGATCATGGGTTGAGCATGAAGTATTAAAGTTTTGTACATAGACCTCGTTCAGCCTAGAGGAAACACGTAGTCTGCAAATCTTTGTGCTCAATTGTTTCTCTGTTTCCCTGTGCCTTTGGGTTCCGCGATGCGTCGTATATCATTACTGCATCCATCCTACTTCCATCAAGCCTACTTCCCATCCGGAGCCACCTTCTGACCGCCCGACATCTCCAGTATGACCTGCTCGATATAGGCCTTCTGAAGCAGTAGCCACTCCTTTACTTCGGATGCATCGAAGGTTCGTCCCGCGTGCTCGCGTTTGCGTAATTGCCGGATCTCATCTCGGACGCGCTCCTCGAGGTTTTCCAGGCGGTACGTGGTGTACTGGGACAAGAGAGTGGCCTCGTCGCTGATGCCCCGTACGCCCCAGAGTATCGTGGAGTCCAATGCCATTGGTGATTTGGGGCGGAAGCAAGTGACCATGCTCATCCGCTCGGGGCATCCGGTTGCTTTCGTCGCTGAGTGCTGTATGTGTCGGCCTTGCATCACCGTAGCGGTGCCCTGGGGGAGAAATACGGTTAGTCCGTGGCTCAGTCTTAAGTCGTAGAAGGTTATGACGGCCGAGAAGAGTAAGAACTTACCATGCGTGGACCGCGCACCTTGATGATCTCGCCAAATCCGTTACGAATCGCCGTTTCGCCGCCCACCATACCCGTGCAGTCGGACAGCATCGTGACGCAGACGAAGGGAAAGCTGTCAAAGTGCCAATCGAAGGCGGGCGAGCCTTCTTCGTCGTCCTTGCGGGACGGCCGCTCCTTGGTCTCGGTCTCCGTCGGAATCGCAATGTTCACCTGGCCCGTGTCGTAGTCGAGTGCCGGCACCAGCTCGACACCGGCGATCTGCGACACGATGGCAATGGTAGCCGGGTGGTGCCAGGCATCGTACACAAAGCGCGCTGTCGGGCAGTGGCCTCGAATCATCTGCGTGCCGTAGGACGATGCCCGGTGGAATTTCTCTAAAATCGGCTCGCTGAGCACTTCGGCCCGTATCTGCCGCACGCCAGCCTCGCTGAAGAGCGAGAACGGCTCACAGATGGCGGTACGCGAAATGCCCACGTCCCCGAGTCCGAGCTCGCGCATGGTGAAGATCTTGCTAGGCGCGGCATAGTTGAGATGCTTGGCCGGGTCGAAACTTTCCCTCTCGATAGCTTGTGCGGTGTGCCGGATCGATGCGGGTATCAAGTTGTAGGATTTGGATGGAGGAGGTGGAGGAGGTGAAGCGAGTTGCTCGGGGGAGAGCTCATGTGTAGGTGATTCCACAGCGATGGGCATGATGATGAAATGTCTTTCAAACCTGCGAGAGGTTTCCCGCGCCCGAGCATAGATTTTGACTAAATCTTAGTGAGAGGAGAGTTTCAAGCCACGAGAAGAAAGAGGGGAAGTGTAGGACAATATATCTCGATATTAGACCCATTCTCCACAAAATTCTAGAGTAGGAGGCAACCCTCCTAATTTACCATTAGGCTTGACTGTTCCGGTAGTTTCTTCCTCCTTTACCAACTGGACTTTTGCTCTCTACAAGAACATCGCCATACTGACCGTGGATAGCGTCTCCGAGAAGATTCCGAGCCGTTCATTGCAAGAGAGCAGTCACATCCTGCATGGATTGACAGGAAAAACTCCCCAAGAAGGGAATTCTGGTCCACTTGTAGTCTTGCTTCCAGACCAGTCTGGACAACTTCTACCCACCAGATGGCGTCTCTTAGTGTTATCATGCTCGTCTTCTCTGCGGCCCAGGTATCGCCAATGGTCGTTTCAGGAAGAAGCCTAGGCGAACTCAGTGAGTGAACTGATCCCCGCTAGCACGCATCCGGCAACAAATCCCGCGAAGAATTGCCCGGGAAGGCAAGAGTCGCACCAACTCACCTCATCGCCTTTGACACCACCGCTCGTGACAAACAGCTCGATCGGAGGGTCGGGAGGGTTTGCATATGGAAAGTAGGCCGATCGGGCCGAGATGGCATCTCTGGGGCCGGGGAAGCTAACGCGGCAGCTCTTTTGTGGCCGGAGTCCGGTACCATACCTGCTTTGCGAGCTTTTGTTTGCTGTGGATAGAGAATGCAGTCCTTCGGAAGTCTTTGAACCATTACCATCGAATTCGCCAGAACATGTCACCTCAGAAGCAATGTGAAGTTTGGCTCGTGGAGTCATGTCACATGGCGGTATGGATCTCAATTAGAAGTTGAAGCTAACAAACCAACACTCCAAGATAATCTTGGTTACAGCAATGCATAAAAATCGCTTGAATGATGCGATGGTTTGAAACGATCCTTTTAGTGGAGTTGCCGCTACTTAACCTGCTCGAATTCGATCGAAACATGCCCTTCGCCGATGTCCTCGTGAATGCCCGTGAGACCTGATGGCTTCGAGGTCCGCAAAAGGAGCGTGAGAGAGTGGCTTTGCTTCACGTCACCAATCTTCTCAACACTGATCCTTGCCTCGGCGGATGTGGTGGTCGACAACGGGGTAGTCACTGTCTTATCGGGACTGTTGGTGATCGTGGAAAGAGCGCTGTCAAGCGTGGCCCGCCGAGGTGGATCAGTTCTCAGCGTGACTCCTCCCATGCCGGTCGCTGCACTCGGATGGCCGGTGCTCTCCTTCGTCACAGGAACCCTCCTCTCGCGAGGAGTGATATCGTGACACCAGAAGGGCACCTCGCCTCTCTCAGCCCCTAGAGGGAACGTGACTTCCCACTGTAACTCCACGCCGTCTGGTCGCTTCCTGCCTCCCTTCTTGGGCTCGGTGTAGTCGATGCCGGTGCCGCCTTCCTTCAATCGCGCGTGCAGGTCGTCGAAATTATAGGCTTCCGCCGTCGTCAGAGCATAGTCCACGAAGCCATACGGTTTGTCCCAGAAGTGCCCTTTGCGCTTCTCCGGGTCATCATCGATGAAGGCGATCAACTCGAGGTATGTGCCGTCGCTGAAGAGCACGAGGCGGTTCTCGGTCCGGCCGTCTGCGTGCTGCCCGCCTCCGCTCACCACGAAATGGTCGGTTATCCAGTTGGGAGGACTGGATAGGTACGCATAGGGAACCAACAGCACGACATGGTCCAGTTGGATGTCTTGCTCCGGCATCGCGAACGACTGTCTGCCTTTTCTCCTCCTACGTAGACTCTCCCTACCACGTTGGATGGCTACGCTTTTGACGAGAGAGACAGCCTTTCGTGAGCGTAAGAGGGGGAGGGGTCAGCGGGTTTAGACGCGTGGCCAACCCCCCCCCGGAAAGGTGGGGGGTGGGGGGAGATTCTGTGAGTGAGGTTGGCAGTGTGCAACAAAAGCTCAAGAAACTTTGTACCGTTAGCATCCAGGGACTTTCTCGTGCTTTCTATTCATGTACCATCGCTCTCCATAGTGTTCGATCATCGCTGGATGGATGGCAGGTTATCGGCCGAGGCGCGCGAGGCTCCCTCTGCGGCGGCCGGGCCGTTGCGGCCGAGAAACGCAGGGCGCTACCAGCGGGGAAGCGAAGATGTTGGAATCGGGTAGTCGATGCAACGGTGCAGTGCCACTCGATAGCCTGCAGCACCACCAGGGAACCCTTTAAGCTTGCCTGCATTCCTACGTAACCTAGGGGACGAGAGCTGTCGCTAGCAGCGATGGAAGTTGCGTGGGTTGATGACATCGTTCCAGAAACCAACGAGGAGTCCTGATGGAAGCGTGCACGGAGCACAGATGGTAGCCAAAATTGGGTCTGGCGTGCGACCTTGCTGCAGACGCGAATACTTCATCGGATGACCTGACGGTACTTGCAATGCTTGTATCTAGGTGAGCTCTTGATCTACTATATATTGTGGCCGCTCTCCGGCTTTCTCTATCCCTCACTCTCACTATTCTCTACCTCTCCTCTCACTGCTTTACATCCTGGTCATCATGAAGTCCGTTCTTGCTGCACTTGCTCTCGCCGGCGCCGCCGCGGCAGCACCTGCCGACTTCTCCTGCTCTGTCGATGGTGGGTCGGGCGTGTGTCGAAGCACTGTGGACGGATGTCCCGGTGGCGTCTTTCACCCCGGTTCTCACGCGCCCTTCCCTTGCCCTGGGGACGACACGATGCAGTGCTGCGTGACGCTGCAGAACCCCCCGCCACCGACCGGTCCGGCTCTGCCTGGCCTCGACGATATCAAGTCCGCCCATGCGCGTGCCATCATCCAGCAAGTGGTCAACGAGAACCTGGGTAAACAGGCGTGCTTGGCTGCTATCGCCACGGCCATCACGGAATCCAATATCCTGGTCTATGCCAGCGAGGTGGTTCCCGAATCGCTCAACTACCCGCACGATGCCGTAGGCCACGATCACGACAGCATCGGTATCTTCCAACAGCGCGCCTCCATCTACACGGACATTGCGGCCGATATGGACCCCGCGGCCTCGGCGGCTCTGTTCTTCATCGGTATGCAGGGGGTCGATGGCTGGCAGACGATGGTGAGTTGCATCCCCTTCCGTACCCAACCTTCATTCACTGACGATTCAACAGGATGTTGGTACCCTCTGCCAGAAGGTCCAGCGGTCGGCCTATCCGGATCGTTACAACGAAAACGTTCCGGCGGCCCAGGCCATTTGCGCTGCCGATGGGTTCCCGTGAAGAGCTTGCTGTACATATATCCTCTTAGTTGTATATACCTCGGATTGCAAAATGCTTTATCTCAACCAGTGTTCCGGTGCAAGTCATAACCCTCTTAAAACCCGTTCCCTTTAAAGAAGGCGATTAAGTGTGACTCGAGCTGACCGTTTTCTTCATTGGTTGATCTACCTGAAGCCGCCCAGAGCTGCCCCGAGGCTACAAGCTACGTATAAGACCGACTATAATTCTTGGTCCCCTCTACTTTGTGTGTCTTTGATGAGCTTCTTATCAATTTTCTTGGTTTGTTGTTACCGCATGTGGATTCCTTGCGAAACTTTACATATCTTTACTCTTATGTTATGTCAGACTGTAAGACTTGTATAGGATATTACCGTCGTAATCCACCCCGTGTATTACTGTGATCTTTTTGGTCCGGTTGATACGGGTGGCTAGCGGTAAGGCGTCCGGCTCACACAGACGAGAACAGGAGTTTTCCCACCCAGCTAGATGTTGGTCTTCTCCTGGAAGCTACATACTCATTACTGACTATGTAGAGAGACTTTTTTGGTTGCGCAGGGTTATGCGCTGTGAGTGTACGGGGTTTGTAATGATGGAGAGAGCTACCTGTAATAGCCCTACAAATTTTGATCCATATGAACAAAGACCTCTTGATCAGTGCTTGTTTCTACGTTTGCCAAGGGCACAGTCATCAAGGTGAAGATGATAGGTGTTTGGCATAGTCTATCCCTTGCTAACGTACCGTCACAATCTTGGGACGTCGTGGCTATGCATTACGGACTCTGCTACCACGATCCCAAGATGCCAACCTCAGATTTGCCTAGAACAGGGTCATTTTCGGGCTTTGAGACTGCCCATACCTTCTCGAAGTTACCTACATCTTCGCCACCCTCGGCAAAATCCCAGACACTGTTTTCGGGATATGCTCCGATCATGGTGAACCCAGAGAGCTCAATCTCAGCCAGTGCGGATCGGACGTCGCCTGTCGCGATATGATGGCCATCGCCCGGCGTGAGGAGCTTGAACGAATCATGGGGCTGCGCATCGAATGTCTTATGGGCCGTGCCAGCAGGTAGGATGAACACGTCGCCCATCTCGGCCACAAGCTCGATGCCGCCCTCTTCATGTGCGCTGCCACGCGTGTTGGCTTCGGGATCTGGATCGGTATCCGCCACTCCGAATCGGATCTTCGCTCGCCCGGACAGCACTGCCATGCACTCATGTGCCTGCGAGTGGTAGTGCGAACGTTGCGTTTCGCCGTACCGGAAGATCCACTGCGTCTGCCATCCGTTGGCCGCGAAGACATCGTATGCCAGCGTGGCACGGCTATCCTTCCCGAAGAACCTAGGATAGTGCAGGAGCGGCCGCGGCGAGTTGGGTATCAGCGCTGTTGGAGGCAAGTGGTAGCGGTGCACCTCCGTCATTGTAACTAGATGTGCCCTTGTACTCTATAGGGTTAATGGCTGCTGTGGATATCGATGATGCCTCCAAGGGCGATATTTCCCAGCCGTTCAAACATGCACGATCTGACCGCCTTATTGAGTATCCACGCCATGGCCTCATGATGTGATTATCGGAAAAATTGCAGGGGAGCAGAAATACTCTTTCAGACGATGTTACGACTTCCTAATCGAGGTATCGGATCCCTGACCAACTTGGCGTCTGGGAAAGCGGACCCAACCCCGCCCTGGCGGATTCGATTACCTACAAGAATCACAGAGGGTGACACGACGGGATGAGCCAAGTGTGTAGACATTACAGAAGCATGGGGGAACTCGTTTGGAGTATTTAGATTACGTCTAAGTAGATTGCCACCAATCTTGTTTTTCAATGAGCTTAAACAGTTACTATTTCTGGCCACATTCAAAAGACTGAGGTATTACTGTGGTTCCTTTCCCTTCAGTATCTTCCCAACTGTATCTAGCATGGTTTCTTTGGCGGGCTTTTGGTATGCAAAGTCCGGTGCACTGTTGGGGTCGTGGCCTGGCGGCGCCTATATGGAGTTAGTCTGTGAATCTAGTCGCCACTCCAGCCGCCTGTGAATGAGCCAACACACCTTGATGCCCGCCGAATTGTCATCTGTATTGGCCGGTGTTGGCTCTGTGGATGATCCACCCGACGAGGACTTGGGCTGCGGGTCTTTATGCTCCCCACCGTGATCGTTATGAGCGCCATAGGCGTTTTCCTGAGTATTGTCACTCATCGTTGCTGAGCACGTGGGAGATGCGTTTCACTGCGTGCTACACGCCCTTGGCTACGTTGAATGCCGAGAGATTGAATGGTGCTTGGAGTTGCAATAGATCAAAATGTGGCAGAGAGCGATTTTCACAGAAAGGAAGCCTTTAAGTCATTGCATCGAGGGTATCAGCATGATGTCATGACATGTCGGTTGTGCCTGGCGTAACGTGCCGGACCCTTCGGAAGTGTTTTGACAGCTTTTGCATAAGTCAATTATGTAGCATTCTTAAATAGGATCTAACGACTACTCACACTCCTCAACTACGATTACTGGCCACAATTGCGTGTTACCTCACGTCCCCTTCGGAATGGTTCCATAAAGGGCCGGCTGGGTTATTGCAGAGCTTCTGGTTTTTCTGATAACCCTACATCGCAACGGGCGACGCTCGACCTTGCATCCCGTTTCGAGGTTTGTTCTTGTCGTTGCTGTTGACTCACCGGCCTCTAGACGAGTCACCCCTAGAAGCGCGAAAAAAAAATGAGTGGGAGCCTTTCTGCCTGGCGCTGTGTGTCTTGTATCTGGGCGACAAAAAAGTAGTGGGGGCCAAGGGTAGAAAGAGAGGGGCCCCGGTTTGACATCCCACTTGTGATAAACCATCCGACTTCAATCCTAACTGTTCTCGCCAAACATCACTCGCCATGGCGGACAAGTCGGTCCCAGACAGCGCAGGCCAGGCGAATGCTGAAGATGCCATGTTCAAAGGGCCCTTCCTCACTCGCGTCTACGAGGAGAACCGGGTGGGATCCAACGGCATCACCCAGGTTTTTACGCGGTTCCCCCCCGAGCCCAACGGTTATCTCCATCTGGGCCACAGCAAGGCCATTGCGGTGAACTTTGGCTTCGCACGATTCTATGGAGGCTTGTGCAATCTGCGTTTCGATGACACCAACCCCGGCGCCGAGAAGGCAGAGTACTTCGAAGCCATCGAGGAAATCATTGACTGGTTGGGTTTCAAGCCGGCCCGGATCACCTATTCTAGCGATAACTTCCAGAAGCTGTACGACCTGGCAGAGCAGCTTATCCAGGATGACGGTGCCTATGTCTGCCATTGTACGGAGAAGGAGATTAAGATTGGGCGCGGCCTCAAGGAAGATGGGAAACCCGGCGGCGAACGAAAGGGCTGCGCGCACCGCGACCGCCCCACGAGTGAGTCACTGAACGAGTTTCGCGCCATGAGAGATGGCAAGTATGCTCCAGGAGAAGCCTTCCTCCGTATGAAACAAGACTTTACGGATCCAAATCCGCAGATGTGGGATCTTGCGGCATATCGTATCGCTCCAGAAGGATCACCGCCCCATCACCGCACGGGCGATACTTGGAAGATCTATCCTACCTATGATTTCACACACTGTTTGTGTGATAGCTTCGAAGGCATTACCCACTCGCTGTGTACAACTGAGTTTGAACTTTCGAGACAGTCATATGTATGGCTGTGCCACAAGGTCAACGTGTATACCCCAATGCAGCGTGAGTATGGTAGGCTGAGCATCGGCGGCGTGGTGCTTTCCAAGCGGAAGCTGGCGGCTCTGGTAGATAAGGGGTACGTACATGGTTGGGATGATCCTCGACTCTACACCCTCATTGCATTGCGGCGGCGTGGCGTGCCACCTGGCGCCATTTTGTCATTTGTCAATGACCTCGGTGTCACGAAATCGCCCTCCATTTTGGAGATCCAGCGCTTCGAACAATACTTACGGAAATATCTCGAGACGACAGTTCCGCGGTTGAACGTGATACTGGAGCCCATACCAGTCGTTATTGAAAACATCGCAGATGACTATGTTGAAATGGTCGATTTACCTTTCTCGAAGGACCCGGCATTCGGATCACATAAGATTCCATTTACTAAGACGGTTTATATCGATCGGAGCGATTTTCGGGAAGAGGATTCGAAGGACTATTTTCGATTGGCGCCCGGCAAAGCAGTCGGCCTGTTGAAGGTCCCGTACCCTATTATCGCAACTGGATGCGAAAAGGACGCCAATGGTCGAATCGCGAAAGTCACCGCGACATACGTCCAGCCGGATGCGGATGGCAAGTTCAAGAAACCGAAAGCCTACATCCAGTGGATTGGGCATTCGCCGGAGAACAACAGCCCCTTGAAGGCTAAGGTACGGTACATGCATCCCATTTTCGATCGAATCGATCCGGATTCGCATCCGGATGGTTGGGAAGCGAGTGTAGATCGCAACTCGGAGCAATGGTATAATGAGGCTCTAATTGAGCCTGGTTTCCTCGAGATCAGACAAAGAGCCCCTTGGCCTGCGGAGGCAGGCGAAGCTCAGCAGCAAGGAACAAAGGCTGCACCCGAGACGATACGGTTCCAGGGACAGCGGACCGCCTACTTCTGCGAGGACAAAGACAGTACATCTGACAACATCATTCTCAACCGGATCGTGAGCCTCAAGGAAGATTCTGGAAAGCAAGACGAAACAGCCAAAAAGGAGGATCCTCGCAAGAAGGAGCCTAGTAAGAAGGGCGCAAAGAAAGAAGGTGGAAAGAAGGATGGCGGCAAGAAAGGGTCTGGTAAGAAGGGCGAAGCTAGTAAAAAGGAGAACGCGGGTGCGAAGGCCGATGTTCCTCAGCCAGCCGAATCGGGCAAGAAAGACGAGGCTGGCCAGGATGGTGCCTGGCAGCAGGATGTTTCAGTTCGATCCAAGGAGGCTTGATGAAAGTACTTTAGACAATACCATTTCTTGATTGAGTATGATACGAAACTAGACTTGCCTAATGTGTTCACCGCAATCATTTCCATATCTTTTGACCATTTTCAATAGATGGATGTATTAGTAAGGAGGGCTATATCTCAGCTATGGTAGAGAAAATTTTCGTTATGATGCGAATAGAGAAGGAACAACATTCGGCGAAAGCATGTCCCACCCACAGGGTTAGGCTCAGAACATTGTCATTGCTTGTGCTACTTTCACACTGTTCGCAGATTACCACAATCTATTCAGATTATAACACAATGGTGATCCACAACATTGAGGAAGTCGCCACACGGGCCGAGCTCGATGCTGTGGCGGAATGCATTTGGGCGGCGTACTACGAGGACACCGCGCACAAGATCTTCTTCCAGGCAAAGGCGGACCGTGCTGCATCACTAGCTGAGAGTCAGGAGCGCCTCTGGCGTGAACACACCAACGATGCAGCTAGCCACTGGATTTTTGTGCGCGACCTGGCCGCACCGTCTGATACACTGCGAGTCTTGGGCGCTTGCCAGTGGCGCTTCTACGAAGAGAATCCTTTTCCCAATGGAATTCCAAAATTTGTTGCGGACTGGTGGCCGGAGGGCGCCGAGCGCGAGTTTGCCAATGAATTCATCCGACAGAATCTGACGCCCCGCGCCCTCTGGATGGCACGGCCACACAGTGGTGAGGATCGCTATCCAGTCATCTCGTAAGATGCATTACTGAATCTATCTCTGCTAGGATTAACCTGGTGTGTGACTCGTCCTGAGTACCGACGCCAGAGCATTGGGCGGGCGTTGATGCAATGGGGGATCGAGCACACGGATGCGCTCGGGTTGGAGAGCTACATTGAGGCTTCACCCCCCGGGCGTAAGCTATACGAGTCGATGGGTTACAAGCACGTTGCGACGGTCGATACCGATATGAGTGGCAAGGGAGAGGGCGAAGACTGGGAGCTGCTGAAGCGGACCCTTCTACCGTTTCGCTCCGAGAGCATGTGGCGACCGGTGCGTGGCGTGTGGGAACCAGATGAGCCGGAGCGCACATGGCAGTCGCGACGACAGTTATAGACTACAGGAAGATGGCGATGCTGACAGAGCGACGTCGACGCGGCGACCTCGGTCAGCATTATCTTCACGTCGAATGCCCGATTACATCATCCTGGATTCCTTGCATGACAACGTATTCCTGAATCAAGAGCGTGCCAGTGATGTCTCCATCCACCGCCCGCGAGCGCCTACAACAACTTGAAGGAACGATCTCGATGACGACCTCGAAACCGAAGCCGTGGATACCGCTTGGAGATGACGGATGGTCGCGCGAAGACAGCGCGACCGCAACGTGCTACTGCGGCGCCGTTCAGCTCGCCTTTGTACGCCGAGAAGCCCCTTCCCATTCTAGACCGATGTTCCCACCTAGCACGGATGATTGACTGGATTTCTAGCCAGTGGAGGGCGATGGTTTGGTGGACACTTTCATCTGCAACTGCACCGACTGCCGGTAAGTTCATCGGAGGAGCAGCCGGATCACCCGGAAAGTGGGCGGGCGGCGCTGAAACCGGCATGCATAGGAAGATCACCGCGTCGATGTTCGCGAGCAACTTCATCGTAAAGGACAGCGCGCTGCGGCACGTGCGCGGGCAAGCGAACCTGACGCGCTTCGCGCAGAGCAAGACGATCGCCACGGGCCACGAGATGGCCAACTACTTCTGCACGACGTGCGGCTCGCTCATGTACCGCGTCAGCAGCGGCTTCCCGGGCAACAGCATCCTGCGCATCGGCACCGTCGACGACTTCACCCTGCACGAGACCAAGCTCAAGCCGCGCCTCGAGCAGTTCGTCAAGGACCGCGTCAGCTGGTTTCACGGCGGCGAGGGCGTCGTGCAGAAGGAGGGGAACTACTATGTAGGGTAGCGGGGAGGATTGCCAGATGGTGAACTGCGCTGTTCGCCAGTGCTGTCATCGACATGTCGCTGTTCTAGCAAATACTAGTAGGTATCTCCACAACACACTCTGCATCTGTTACCCCTACGAATGACCCTGACCATCCCGCCTTATGAGGCTCGCATCGTGTAGACTGCAGCGGACCCATAATGCAGCCCAACCAGCTCCTCTATCGCACCTGCCCGACGATTCACCCTACGAGCCAGACAGGCGAGGGTTGTCGAGGCCACAAAGGTTGTTTAAAGTGAGTTGAGCCTGGGTACTGATTCGTCAAGTTGCATATGACTTGCGCGCCTTACTACTTGTAGTCTTTAGGCGACGCGCTTGGCGTCGTCAGGGGTGTCCTCCGCTCTCGCCTTTGCACTCGATTTCGCCCCCCCCGTAGCGCCGCCTCTAGTCTCAGTCCTCTGCCCGTTTGGAGCTGCGCTTAAGATCATTCAAAGACGTCCCATACAGCTTGTACAGTACTATCTCCTTTCAATGTTTTCTGACTAAGGCCTAGCGGGGGCCGATATTGCCACCCACTGTTTCGCCCATAGGTCTAAATTACGTCACCAAAAGGCTTCCTGCAGAGCGTGAGGAAACATCTCTACGGCCCAAACAGCCCGGTGACATCTGCCAGCTTCGCGATATAGCAAAGTCGGACTCTCGGTTTAATGCTATTCTATTAGCTCTATTGAGTATTCAAAGATCTAAGACAGTGGCTAAAATCGTCATAATAGCGTTCGACCTATCATTACCTGGCCATTAGTGGGTAGGCTCTGCGACAGTTTGAAGCCCGTGCCGAAACAGCATGTCCCTGCTGAGTTTTTCTGATTCTTCTTCATATAACCGCAACCAGTAGTTATAATGTTTACTTAGTCTCTCCACGACCGATGAAGCTGTGCGATGTGTGATATACGTCTGGAACGGCTTGGACTCTCTGCGGACTCCATTTCTCTGGGTTCGACCACAACGGCTTCTTTGCCGTTATCTGAATTGCTCAGTTCCCCATCTTGCCCTTTTTGTTCCGATGTATTCATTTCTTCGTCGCTCCGTTCAAATGTGGGGCTTACCATCTCTTCATCGATGTTCTCATTGCCTGACTTCTCCATCTCTTCCCTGGCGACACCCGCGTATGACTGCGGTTCGGGACTGGGGTGATGTGGATTGACGGAGTGGGGCGGACGAGAGCTGACGTAGGAGGCATATGGCTTGTTTTGGTATGTCGATGAGAGTGGGTTGAATCTATTCCGAAGGTATTGTATAAATCTGGGGAAAACGGGGAGAGATGCACCCAAAAAACCCAAAGTAGCCTCTATTATGCCTGTGAGAGCAACGATATGGGCATCCCACGTAAAGTCATCGGTCTCGACAAGTTTCACACTGTAATATACACGCACTGCTGTGGCCACACACGCTCTACAAGAAGTTAGAGGAACATTGTGAGAGTTAACGAGGGTAACGTACAAACTCCCCACTCCAAAAAGGCCTGATAGACTGATCTTGTATTTTCGAGACATATGCAGCGTCCATATTCGCCTCAGTGGAAGTACCAGAATGATCATATCCGAGACAAAGTTCCAGATCGAGTGTGCGAGGAGCACAATGTTTTGCTCTACGCAGATCCCCGGCAGTAGCTGATCCTGGATGTCTCCACTAGAGGAGCAATCGAAGATGCGGACAAACATCAAAGTGGTGTAGGCGATGACGCACGAGATGAGCACGGCCCAATTCCCATAGAACATTAGCGGATCTGCGCGGCCATGCGGTGCGAAAATGCGCAGATATTGCAGGATAATGCACGTCTTGAGAAAGAGCACCATGATGTTGTAGAAGAGCTCCACGTAGAAGATGTCCTGGACGGATCAGTCGTGGAAGTCCATCGGGATCTCGAGGCGATCTTACCTTCAGCAGGGTGATTGCTGACCGTATTGTCATGTTCCACGTGTGCGCACAGCAGGTACTGGCTGTCGTATGGAACATGTACGCCGCCGCGGCCACCATGAATACCCACGAGATCATGAGGCTGTAGTCTTCCGGACGCAGGCGGCCGATGACGAACCGTTGCGTATACACCCGCATCATGGTTGCGAGGGTCATGAGAGGCAGACAGAGGGACAGGATCACGATCTGCGCCGCCCGCAAGTTCTCCGACGTATTGAAGTCGGGCGGCTTGCCGTCCGGGGTGGAGGACACGGCACTGTCGAGGAGGAGTTCCTTCAACTGCGGAGCCAGCGTCGGCTCCGCTTGAGGAGGCATATCGGCCACGTGCGATGCGCGACGGCACCCCCGGGCATCCCGTGCGACGCCGGTCCTGGGGTCTCACCGGTCGTAGTTGCTGTCGCGCAATGCATGGACTACCGCATCATCGTCATGGGGCGACAGACAGGCACGGAGAAGGAAAGAAGAACCCGAAGGTGCCACGAGTGCACGGTGTCTGAAGTATGTCCTCATGTATATACCCCGCCTCCACGTCTCCGTCACTCCTTTCCAGCCAGCCACCACCGGCACGTCCCTCCTCCTAAGCGCGCCTATCCCGATCAGCAGACGGGATTCTCCTTTCGCCGCTGCTGTTGCTATCAGTTCGTAAGCTGCATCTCTTGAAACGGTGGTGCCATGCAGGGCGGGCAAGACATTCACCAAGCAGCTGTGCCGTTCGCCCCCAACGCGCGCGCACCCCCACCCCCAACGCCGAACTGCCGGTTTATCAGCCTCCCTCCTTAAAATCCATCG
>JANIPN010002661.1:0-24912 GCA_027478595.1 Erythroxylum anguifugum
AACCCTAACCCTAACCCTAACCCTAACCCTAACCCTAACCCTAACCCTAAATTATCTTTTATATATAATAGTTATTTATCGTCTCAGTTAGAACTGTCGATAATATATAATCGTAATATTCTAAGGATTGGCGTCTATAGAGCTATATATAATCGTAATACTATACGCTTAACTAAATCTTCGCGTATTTATCTTCGACTAAATATCTTATATTACTATTACTATAAGAGTTATCTTCTAAGCTCTACTCGGATTTCGAGTTGGAAATTTTCGTCGCGTCTCGAACGCTCTAGAGCTATTCAATAATCTTAGCTATTCTAAATCGAATCGTATCACCCTTAATACGCGAAGTATATTAAGCTTACGACGTCGCGTTCCGTATATCGATTATAGTAACTATACTACTATAGTAGCGCTTTATAATTTATTCTTATTAGATCCGATTCCGATACCGATTCTATAAACGTTTATCGAATAAATATTCTCGTAAGATCGCTTATACTCGGATAGATATTATACTCGATAGAGACTAGGGACGCGAATTAATTTCCGAAATTTAAAATATAATCGCGTTACGCTAACGGATTTAATCTCTTACTCTAATTAGAAATTAACTAATCTTAGTAAAGTCGAATTATATACTTTAGACTAGTTCGCTAAATTAAGCTATCTACGATATTAATATATAATATTCGAGTCTTAGACTATCTTTTAATCTACGCGACTTAATTCGCGGAAAATAAATAGATACTATTATAGAAACTATAGATTCTAAAGGTATAATTAGAGCTCGAAGATTGCGCGGTATTAGTAAGAGATATATACGAGCGAGCTTAAAATCTGGGAATTAAGACGTATTATTTATAGATAGTTAATACTAGTCGGAAATTGATTTATTAATATAGCTAAGTCTATAGTTGATATATTCTAGGATTTAAATTAGAATAGATATAATAGGAATTTAATTATCGGTACTATTTAATGATCGAAATAGTAGATTAAAAGGTCGCGTATTGTTTGGGATATTATTAAACGCGGCCAATGTGCGAGAATTTTGCGCTAACGGTCGGTATAGTATTCGTATCGGGGTAATTAGAGGATAGGTTCGATGAAATAATTATAGTCGAGATAGATATAAATTATTATAGTATCCGTAATTATTTCGATATAGACGCGATAGAGATATATAGAGACGGTAGTCGGATTAATAGAAAAGAAATTAAATTGCTCTAGTCGATAAATTAAAATATAAAACGCTAATCGATTATTATAAATATAAGCGAGTACGAGAAAATTAAGACGCTAATAGAGAAACGATAAGATTAATTTTTCGAACTCGATTTCGGAATTTAAAAAATATATTTCGAAAAAGGTAATTATTTCTACTAATAAACGTCGCGGATCGGTATTGAGAATCTTAAAATAGATATTAATAATAACTATAAATAATTACCGATCGTATAGATCGATCGCGAGAGAAAAAAGAGATAGATTTATCGGGTTTCGCGCTCGTAAGAGGATATAGCGATTAATAATAGGAGTGAGATTAAATTGCTAAAAGAGAGATTATAATAGGAATCTATCTAAATTATAATCCGAATCGCGAGAGATTAAGACTATTATAGTCTATATCTCGGATATATAATTCTCGATTAAATCGTCTACGATTATATAGTATAGCTCGATCGGAAGGTCTTATATATCGGCGAGAATTAAATCTATTATAATTTCTAGTAAGAGTAAGCTAAAGGTCTTTATTTATCTTAGATTGGGAGGTGCGGATTAATATCTAAGCTTTTAGTAATTTAAACTTCTCGTATTACTCGAGTAAAGACTATTGCGATACGTTAAGCGAAAGAATCTACGGCGCGCGGATTAGCTATACTAAAGAATATAGTAGTATCGGTCTAACGAGTAGATAATAGCGTTTATTAGAGAGAATATAAGCGAGAGAGAAGAGAGTGGTTTAAATAGTAGAAATAACGAAGCTTAAATAGTGGTAGAAAAGTCCTAATAAAAAGTATTTAATTTGGATTTTAGAATATATTTATACTATCTTCTAGATATTAATTTATATTAATTAATAACTATTACTATCGTCTTTACTATTTTAGTTTATATACGTCTAAATATATTAGTCGTAAAATATAACGTTTATAAGTTCTATAATATCGTCGTAATCTCTTTATTAAAAGAGTTTAATATATCTTCGATATCGTCGTCTAGAAATTTAGCTAGACTCGTAAATTAGCGTATATAGAGCTATATCTTCTTACGAATAAAATCTTTCTTATCTCGTAAATCCCTACAATTAGAGTAGACCAGACCGAGTATATAATTTAAATTCTCTAAATCGTCCTTTAGATTCTCTAGATAATCGACTATAGTCTTACGCGCCAATTATACTATAGAATAGCGCGAATAAGAATAGAGAAGATCGGATATAAGTCCGATATAAGTTATTATATAGTATATAGTCGCTATTCTAGTCTTTAGAAGAGACTATATACTATCGAGATTCTCTCGTAGTATAACTCCGATAATTAGATTATGAATAGAGAGTACGAGAATTCGTATACGTCGAATCGTACGAACTAGCTTAGTATTCGATAATAGGGCTATCGCGAATATCGTAACTACAACCTTTATATTAGTCTAGATAATAGTACGATTCTAGAGAAACTCACTAATAGCGGTAGAGAGCTAAATACTCGATCTCCGAGATTTATCGTCTAGGTTCGATACTATATAGCGTCGTATCTTAAATTACGCGATTTAAGACGCGAGAGTATCGAATAATCGTAGCTAGTAGAAAATACTATTGCTATCTAAATTATAGATTTTAGAACGTCGTAAATAATATATTTCGATTTCGTCTATTTATAATTTAATTTCGAGTAGAGTCGGTTCGATCTAGATCGTACTAGATTTAAGTACTCTATAAATATTAAATCTCGGGAATTAATATCTCTATTAATTAGCGTTTAGAATATCTAGATAGTCGATACGATTATATAGATCGGTGACGTTAGTATTACTAAAAGGGCTGAGTTCGTAGTATGGAATATGTCGCTTATTATATATCGACTATAGATATTACGATAATAGATAGTTAAAGAGGATAGAGCTCGCGTAAAAATAGATAGATCTATATATATCGGATTATCGAGTCGGGATAGCGATACGGTTCCGAATCGATCCGTTCTCGGATATCCGGTCGAGTATCTAGATATATATTTACGAGCTGAGGTATAGATAAGCTTTAGCGATAGTAATCTTAATTATTATCTAATATAGATTGATTAGATCTAATTAGAAATAGATCTAAGAACTAATATTTTAAATCGAACTAATACTATCTATAAGTTCTAAAACTATAGACTCTACGCTTCTCGCTATATTAAAGTATATTTATTATAATCTCTCTTCGATTATAATCGCTCTCGCGTCCGTCTTTCGATATACTAATTTTATCGTATCTCTATTCTATTCGAGATCGATACTCGAATCTCTTAGTTCCGTTTCTTATTAGGATAAGTAGATTTATCGTTAATTTTACGCTTATCGGAATTCTTAGTAGATATTTTTCTAATAGTTATTAATTTCTGAGATTTCGGCGTAAGATCTTTCTTCGATATAGCGATCTTAGCTCCGCTCTTATTAGATAATTTCTATATTTCGCTCTTATTAGATAACTTCTATAGCGTCGACTATATAGACTATAGATCGGAGAATTTAGAGCTTTTCGCGATATTTAGATTAGATTTACGATCTATTTTCGATTTACGTATATTCGATTTCTATTTCTTCGGTTTCTATTTTTGAGATTTTCTAGGCTTCTTACTAGAGTTAGTCGATATAGATTATAAATTAGGGGACTTAGAGTTCTTCGCGACGTCCGAATTAGATTTACGATTTATTTTCGATTTATATATATTCGATTTCTATTTCTTCGATTTCTATTTCGGAGTCTGAGATTTTCTAGATTTCTTATTAGAGTTAGTCGATATAGATTATAACTCGGAAGATTTAGCGCTCTCGGCGAGCTTCTATTTAGATAGTATATATTTCGTCTTTAGCTCCGATTTTAAAGATCTACGCTTCTCTTTAGTAATTTTCGATAGCGACTTATTTAGTGTTTTCGGCGGCGGAGACTCTAGATTTCCGAGATCTATCTACGATAGCGATATACTAATATTCTCTATATCTTTTTTATATATTTTAGAGATAATTATATATTTCTAAATAGACTCCGCTTTCTTATTAGATTTCGCTTTTTTATTATTAGATTTTATTTTATTATTATTAGATTTTAGTTTTTTATCGTTAGATTTCGATTTATCGTTATTTTTAGACTACGATTTAATATTATTATCGAACTCACCTTTAAGATTAATTACTATACTATTCTTATAGAAGCTAGTCTCGCTAAATATCGATTTCTAATTCGTATCTAGTATATCTTTATTAGATTCGCCGTCGGATTCTTTCTATACGATCTAGAGTTTAGAAATATATTTATATTTATTCCGCTACTCGCGTTTCTTTTAACGACGCTTCGCTATCTTCGAGTCGAACTATATCTTTCGATCGAATAATTTATCTAGATTATACTACTTTATACAATCTAGCGCTTTATTAGATATATTATTCTATTTTTTCGTAATCTCTAGAGTACGTTAGTATATCGCGTCTTAAATCTCGGATATTAGTATATATTTACGGCTCGCTCTTTTAAATCTTTAATCCGTATATATAGATTCGATCACTTTACGCGCGAAACGCTCTAATCGAGTAATTAATAGACTCGCGCTTCGACTAATTACTCTATTTTAATCGGATCGTCTCGAATATCTATCGAGAGTTTAGCGTTTTTATAAAACTCGGATATATATTTAGAAACCGCGCGATATTAGATAAAGTAATATATCGTAAACTCGCGTATTAGAATCTTAATAATAGAGACTACGTTCTATCCGATACGATATATTCGTCTAATATTCTATTAATTAGTATTAACGCTCGAGAGCGATTTTACTATATAGAGATAATAGTAGTTAGATTAGAGATTAATATTCTAGCCGAACGTATAAGTGTTCGAAATAAGTATCGGCCACTCTATAGACGGCGAATTAAATTTATTTAATTAATCGACGCGATCCGAGTTACTGTATTTAGCGCGGATAGAAATAATCTAAATATCTATTATTACGATCGCGATTTCGATATATTACTAGATAAGAAATAATTCGATTAGAATAACTATTTTATAGTCTTTATAGCGATAAACGCGAATAATCTCTAGAAATAGATATAATAGGACTAAGAATCTTATAGTTAGCTATACGATTCAGTCGTAACGACGGCGTGAGCGAGAATTATAAAAATATATAGAGATTATTTTATATAGATTACTCGCTTCGTGATCGGCGGCGAAATTAAATTTCTTAATTTCGCGTACTAGTTTCGTTCCGTGCGTATTCTCGAGTAGAGCTAATTTAGCGGCGAATATATTAATTTATTTTATGCGGATCGATATCTAATTATTCTCTATAAATCGGTAAGAGATATAGATATTATTCTCGAAAATCTCGTCCGCGAGTTCGATAAGTGATATCTTTGGGGTGGGAATCTCCGCGTCTATAGTAATCTCTTCGTCGTCGATTACTATCTTCGAGATAAATTAGCGACGGATTAGAATATTTCTAAAGACTATCGGTAGAATAATAACGACGTACTCGACTTTTATCGTACTACGATTAGTAATAAATTAGTCGACTAAGTCTCTATCTAATAGATATAGACTCTTTATTTTATTATTCTTTTAATAGATACGAAATCTATCGTCGTTTAGCTTTTCGTTCGCTACTATTTTCTCTTTAAAGATCTTAAGAATAATATCTAAATCTGAGTTAATTAACTCGGAGTCGTATAGCGCGTCGGGAAATATAAAGTTAAATAGAGCGGAGAGATTATTAATCGTATTTAAGAGAGGGGTCGCGATTAATAGTTAGCGCGTCGCGCTCTTTAAGCGATTAATAGTAATATAGATTTTCGAGTTGAGATTCTTAATTATATAATTCTTATCTATAATAATACGGTCGAACGAGTTTAAGAATAGTGTCGATTTAAAGTGTTTCTTTTTATATTTAAAATCGTTCTCGTCTCGATTTTTAATATCTATTAGAGAATTCTTTTTCGCGATTCTTATACGCTTCTTATCGCGCTTTTTTAATTTACGCTAGCGCGTCTTCTCTATCTTCGATTTAAGATAATTAGTCCGCGCCGTCTAGGTAGTAAGAGATATTAAAATAATAGTCCGATTAGTAATTAAATCGTATAGATTTAGACTATCTAGGATTTAGAGGAGTTATTTATTAGTTTTAGTAATCCGATTTTTTTTTTACGTCTTCTAGATATTAGTATAATCGTAGAATAGAATAATCGATAGAAAATCCGAGAAGAACTCTCTAATTTCTCGAGCTTAGTTTATCGTTATCGTCGATAGAATTATAATAAATATCGATTTAAATATACGATTTTTCTGATTCTAGTAAATATTAGTATAGATTCGGTACCGCGGATTAAATCCCGGGAATTAGCTTAGAGATACTCTCGACTAATTTCTAGAATTTAGTTTAGAGAGGATTACGACTAATTTCCGAAATTTAGTAGAGAGTACGTATTATTTATATCTTTCTTCGAGACGTTAGTAAGATCGAATATTATTACTATTAATATAGTATTAGTCTTATTTAGTCTATAGATATTTATAATAATACTATCGTATAGTGCTAATTTCTCTATCTAGATAGTCTATATAGCGCCGTTTAGCTACTATAGTCGTAGAGCGTGTTTCTATTTCGTATTGAGTTTTAGTTCTTTTTTATTTTTGATTTTCTTAAATAGATTTCTCTCTATTATAGTATTATAATTAGAGAGAGAAATCGAGATAGGATCGCTCGCGAAGAGGGTCGCTTCTCGCGTCTATTTAGCGGATATATTCTTATTTAGATTATCGCGCTGGATCTCTATCTCTACGCGCGAGCGTTTATTTTTAAGCTTTTATATATCTATCTCGTTCTCGCGAAAAACATCGCGCGTAATAGTAACTATTTTCTAAAGACTCGTCTCGAGTTTTTTTCACTCGGCGCTAATTATAGCTCGTAGATAATTACGCGGTATATTAGATTTAATATAGATACTGAGAGATTTATCGATCTAGACGTTATTCTCGATCGTAAATTTATTTACGATACTCGATATAGTATTTTCGGGTATACGGATTTCGATATTTCGCTATTTTTCTATTTTCTCGGCGATAAAATTCTAATTGTCTACATAAATCTTTATATCTACGCGAAGAAAATTTGATATTATTTAGTTATTCGTCGCGTCTGAGAGCTCTTTATCGCTTTCTTCTATCGCGTCGTTATTTCTAGCGACTATTATATTCCGTCGCGCGCGATAATTAAGAGTCTCGGATATAGAAACGCGACGACTAGTACTTTGATTATCTATTTATTTAATAATATTATTCGCGTTTTTAAATAGCTATAGAACGCGATATTAGATCTTCTCTAATTTAGTATAGTTAATTAGTTCGACTATATTCTTCGATCGTTAGAATTACTCTAATAAATATTCTTTTATTATAGTAAATAGATATAATATATAGACGATAATATTAACGTTCGCTAATATTTCGCGACTAAGTTTTTTTTCTATATACAATTTAAGATCTCTTATTTAGATCGAAATCGATAGCTATTTATTAAAAATCTTTTTTATAAAGAGAATCTCTAAATACGATTAGATCGTAGACTGCTATACTATAGATCTACTCTTTTAGCTATTTAGATAGCGCTTATAGATCTTATAGATAATCTTATTAGTAATTAGATTATTTATAAATACCGTCTCTCTATCATAGATCGTTAAATACTATTAATAGTTCGTTAATTTCTTAAGACTATCTTTGATTTTTATATCGATTATATAAATCTCTTTAAATTTCGTTATATTAATCGAGATTAATAATATTAGTCTCGCTATTACGGCTTAATTTTTGGGCTTTAAGTCGCGCTAAAGAGTCGATTGGCTGTGATAGGTATCGATAGTTCGACTAGTCGGTAGTGCGTAATTGAATCCTATCCGGGAAATATATTCGGCGATTTGTGCGGCTTAATCTCTAGAAAATAGTAATAGGGTGTATTTATGGATATAAATGTGTTAGTATGAGCGAGTATAGGTATAGATAACGAGAAAGTAGTTACGGTCTCGTGACTAAAGTCCTATGTAGAGTCGGCTAGTTCTTATTAGAAGAATTAATCTAGTTAAATCGGGAAAGAGATATACGTTTAACGGCGTATAGGAAACGTAAAATAGAGAGAATATAGAGAAGAAAAGGATTAGTAGTAGGGTTAATTATATAGAAAAAATCGGCGAGCGTAATACCCGGTATAGATCGTAGCTAGTGAGAATTCTATACCGTATAAAGCTTCTTTATACGGTTTCTTTAACGTCTAAATATAACTAATTCGTAGAATTTAAGTTATTTCGAAATATCTTTATTAGAATACGATATATTACGTACCGAGCGATTCGTGACTATCGTCGGGATAGTCCGAGCCGTATCCGTCGAACGATTAAATAATAAATGTTTACTACGTTAAATATAGATACTCTCGTTCCGAATTCGCGCTCGGTCCGTAATACGGATTCACGCGGCGGTAAATAAAGAATCCGCGGCTTATAAATCTCTAATCGTAAAGATAATATACTAATCGATATCGTCGGCTCTAATTCGACTATTTATCGTAATTTTATCGTTGTAGATCTAATATTCTAGACTCTAGCGTCGCGTTAAAATTTATATTATACTAGATATAAAGTCTTAATCTCCGTTTACTAATAGATATATCGATTAGTCTCTAGATATCTCTTAAATTCTAAGAATTAGTTCGGCTAAGTCGATATTAATTACTTTACGGACGAGTATATAGCTAGAATAAAATATTTTATTATATTAAAGAACGAAATAAAGAGTTTATATTTAAAATTAGACTAAATCTTTATTAGAGTTTATTATTAAAATCTTATATTACGTTTTATTTATTAGTCGATATTCTTTTCGTTATTATCTAAATTCGATTTTAAGATTTATTTCTCGTTTGGATATTCTTTCCGCTCTCGGATTCGCGACCCGCTTTATTTATTTATTCTTTAATCGTCTCGCTCTCTTATTTTAGATCTCGCGCGCTTTATCTAACTACTATCTCTATTACGCTCTCTAACGATTTCGGCTTTAACGATAATAGACTCTAACAATTTTATAGTAGCGACGGATAGTTTTATAGTAGCGACGGTCTATTTCGTATCTAGATTTAATAAATATATCTTTATCTAAACGGGAATTTCGGCGTAGATATAATAGAATACGATCGTCTTTAGTTCGGGTCGAATAGCGATATCGATACTATAACTCGTCTAATATTTAATTTACTTTTCGATAAATTGATAAGCGTATTTAGTCTTTTGGATTCTAATAGACGTCCGATCTAATCTTTTATAGTCTTATATTTCTATTTCGTCGGAGATCGTTCGCGCGGGCTCGCGGAGTATTTTCGTTTAGACGGCGTAATCGTATCGGAGCTATTCGATTCTAGTAATATAGAGATCTCGAGAGATAATAATTTCGAGACGGAATCGCGTCTATTCGTCTTAAATTTCGGAGAAGAGAATTTCGACCGTTCTCCGAGTATTAATTATACTATATCGTCTAAATTAGAGCTCGTAATATACTCGATAATAGATATTAATTTTTCCGATATCTTAGATTTAGGGTCGCGTTTATATACTTTTCGCTTCGGAGTAGAAGATTATATCTTTCGCTTATAAACGAAAGATTATATCTTATACTCTAAAGAAGAGAATTACGATTTATTAGAGTCTCCGAATACTAACTATATTATATCGTCTAAATTAGAGACTATAGGATTCTCGATAGTAGAGATTGGCTTTCTCGAGATCGTTTTAGACTGCGAGTAAGATAATCGAGATATCGAAAATATCTAGTTACTATTCTTAGATTCTATATCTGAAATTTCGATAGATTTTTTAGTTAGTGAGTCGATAGGAGTAGATAGAGATAGAATCTCGATCGCTATTCTCGCGGATTTAGTAGAATCTAAGTCCGGCTTGTTCGGTGAATTTAGTAGTATCTACGACGGAATCTTGGTCTTATAGAGATCTTCGTTAGAGGGATTTATCGGCTGCGAGGATTGTCCGTTATCTATCGTACGTTAGTTACGCGCGATCTAAATCTCGGAATTTAAGCTATACTAGATATAATAAATCTACGCTGATATATTTACGCTTCGCGGCTTTCTATTTAATCTAAAAAGTCTTATATAATACGATTTATACGCGCTTAGTGTTATTTCTCGTATTTCTTATCTCTCTATTATTTAGCGTATAACTATAGTTACGAGATCTTATTGTATTAGAGTATATTATTCTATAGCTCTTCGTAATTCTAATACTCGTATTAATAATCGCGGACGATCTTAGACTATTCGAGATAATAAATTATCTATACTCGCGAGATAAATATAATCGAGATATTCTTTTTCTAATCTATATTAATAATCTTTTAGATATACTAGAGAGTAAGATTAATATACGCGGATAGTTCGGCCGAGACGATACTATAATATACTCGATAGATATTTAGTTCTCGATAGAATCGTCGCGAGGCCGCTACGAGCGTTATTAGCGTCTCTATAGCTCGAAATTTACTTATAATACGCGTCGTAATTACGATATTCTCGTTAGCGTCGAGTCGTATAAAAGAAAGTCTAAGTACGTCGAGCGTATAGTAGATAAGCTATCTAGTCGAAGCTAATTAAATTAAGATTACTAGATTACGTTTTTTCTAAATCTAGACGCGAATTACTTTAAGTAGTACTAATCGTAGATACGGCGATCTATTATAGAGCTATAGAATCTAAACTATTCGATCGCTAGATACTATCTCGCTCGTAAATACTCTATTTATCGTAAATAATCACTCGCACTAGAGGTTCGTCGTATATTAGTTTATAATATTCTATCTAAATCGTTACTCGAGTATAGTTAGTCGCGCGGAGAAAGTCGCCGTTAGTACTATCCATTATATAGATATCGATAGATTATTATCGATTTTATTATTAAAATTAGTCGATATATTTATTCGATTATATATCTAGTCGTATATCGTATTCTCTACTTCGCTCGCCGAAATCTCTAACGACGTAATCTTAAATCGGGAAAGCGCGTCGCTAATCGAATATCCATATAATTCGGTACTCTTAAAGGTACGTCTTATTACGAGCGATCGATAGATAAATTTTAGAATCTTCGATATAAGTATTACTTCTCTGTGGCCGTCTATAAATAGCCGAATACTATCCGAGAGAAAAAGGTGTCTATATATATTACGATTGATAGTCTTTTCTGTAAGAGAGTCGATCTCATTATCGGCGAATACGTTAATTATCTATAATTATTTCTCTATCGCGCTGAGCGAATTATTATCGCTAGTATTACGTAATATTAACGCGATAAGATTCGGAATTAGATAAGTGATTATCGTTAGTGGTATCGCGATAAGAACTTAGCGATATTTAGTTTCTACTATTCTCACCGTTTTATACTATATCGCGCTAATATTACTAGTCTCTAACGATTTATTATATATTACGCGCCCGAATAAATTACCGATCTTCTAAATATTATCGAAAATATTTCCGTTTATCGGAGACTATATATCGTCTATGATATTCGATAGTATTAGATTCGTTTATTTAGTATACGTAGTAATAATTATTATATATTTACGATTCCGTAGAGTAATCGGGAAACTATTTAGTCTAACTAGTAGAGAGTCGAGATTAGATACTATCTCGATTATATTATTATTATACGATTTATCTAATCCGATTACGGCGCTAAGAGAAATAAAGATTAAAACTCGAAACGAATTAGAATTAAAGTAATAGATTTAATTAGTTTAGCGAGCTAAGTATTTCTTTAGATAAAATACGAGATTAGATCGATAAGTCTTCTTAGATTTCTGAACTATAGTTAGCGATATTGTATCGCGCGTTCTAATTTCCGAAATTTAGACTACATTCGCTATCCGAGCTTAAATTCTAGGATTTAGAAGGATACTAACTATAATATTTACTATTTAAAAGATAATCTTTTATATTTAGAGAAAGAATAATAGATAGATTATTCGCGTACATTCTATTCTATATATATCGTTTACGATACTATTCCGGAGTTATAATCGTTCTAAATAATCTATACTACTAACTCTATAGAGCTATTAGAGAAAAATATTTATTAGATACGATATTTCTAAACGTTGAGAGTTCTTAAATTTTAAGAGTTTTACGATTTTTCGGTATAGATTTAGATATATCGGTACGATCTATTAGTATTAGAGCGATCGATAGAGTCTCCGCTCGTATCCGACGTTCGCGAGAAAAGAGTCGATAAATCGTATTCGTTCTAATAGGTCGTTTAGCTATATTATTATATATTATTTATAGATTATAGTGGCGCGTAGTATATCTAATAAACGATTTTAATCGACGAAGTCGAGTATAGAGACGGTATATTTAAAGACGATTTACGAGAAACTATCTAAATATATATTCTATTTTATTATATCGTTCGTACGGAGTAACTATTCGAGACGTATTAGAATACACTATATCGGGCGTATATATTCCGACTATATTTCGAGAGACGGAAAGAGAGATTAGAATAGTCGCGACTAATTTCGATCGTCTTGAAGCGGAGCTCGAGTAGACGTTTAAACTATCGCTAGAGAGAATAGGGAATCTAGTATAGATAGCGGCGCGATCTCGGATATAGAACGATCTACGCGGTGAGACGACTACGACGACTAATTAATTCGTTCGCGAATAGTGATATTTCTCGAAAAGATCGATAATCGTAATAGAGCGAGATATCGGTACTAAACGTCAAATAGCTCTTTCTAATCCGAGAGATCTATTTTCTTAGATCCGATCTTTAAATCTATTAACCGATCGTCGAATAGATATATTATAAACGCTAGAAGAATCGCGATATTAATAGCCGCTATATACTCGTTATCGCGCGAGATTCGCTAGTGAATATATCGAAGATTCTTAAATATAAGAGAAATCGATAGAAGTAATTCGAATATTCTTACGAGCTATTTAGACGTTAATATATTAAATATCTTACTATCGGACGGCTCGATATCTATAATCGTTTAATCGAATTACTTCATAATATCTTAAAACGTCGTTACTTTATCGTTCTCTCGAAAATATATTTTTTCTAGATTTTCGAAGATTTAGATAAATTCACGGATATCTTATAGTCTTTAGTAGCGAGTTAATATATATAATAAAACGTAGATAAAGAGAAATTTATTCTTAACTTTAAATAGATTTTTAGTTATTACGATTTAAATCTTAGAAATTAATTTCGTTTATTTACGATATCTTAAGATATAAATGAACGAAACGGTTCGATTAATTCTAACGTTTGAATATCGATTCGATTAATATTATTATTTAATTATATCGGAGTATTAAATCGTACGATTTATAAATAGATTTTATCTTTAAACTATTAGTTAGATAATAAGAGCGATAATAGAACGACGAGAATACGTTATTCTCGGATAGACGATACGAAGAGAGAGTTACGGAGAGAGCGTTAGAGAGAGAGAGTTAAAGAAAGAGAGAAGAGAGAGAGAGTTTATATAGATATAGAGACCGATAATAATTACAAACGCGCGACGCGCGATAATTAAGAGAATAAATATAAATAAATATAATAATAGAATAAATACGAACGTAAATACGCGATATAGTAAACGCGATCGAACGAGAACTTAGTAATTTATAACTCGAGATAGTAAACTATATCTCTCGGAATTTAAGCCGTTCTCGCTAAGACTATCTTTACTAGTCTCGGCTCGAGTTTAGAAATCGATAACGTTCGGAAACGATTCTATATACGGAATATCTTTATATCGACTTTCGATAGTACTATATATCTTTCTATATTTACCGTTTAGTAATCTATAATTATTCGCTCTATTCTATTATTATCTTCACTTCACTCTATTTCCGTTTAGATCTAAGCGGAATTAGACGAATCCGGAGATATTAATCTAATTCGAGTATTCGATTAGACGCTCTCGATATAGTCGATCTTATCGCGATTAATAGTGATTCGTATTATTTTTTAGAAATACTTTAGTTATTATAATAGATTATTACTATTATTTCTCGATTTAGCTCGATATAGCTTTTAACGAATATTAGACGTTCTCTAATTCGTACTTAGCGATTATAAGATATCGTTTAGTCGCGATAATTCGCGCGCGGTTTATATCTCGGGATTTAGTAATTTATAGCTAAATCCCGGGATATAGGCCGCGTATCGTACGAGAGTAGTTAGAACTAAGTGACGAACAAAATTATAAATTAATAACGATAGATTAATTATTAATTATAAAATTAAGAACTAAGATAAGACGCTCGTAGTATAAACTATCTAACGAAATTATAAATATTTAGTATTATTAGCGGAATAGCGAAAATTCGCGAGATAGCGAGTCTAAGATTAGATAGATTAGTGATCTTAACGATTAGCTAGATTCTAATCGATCGCTACGAGAAAGATAATAGTCTCAGACGTAATCTCTTATACGATAATCTCCGCGAGTGCTATATTTCGGGATAGTACGCTCGCGTCGAGTGAATCGGACTCTTAATAAATAGATAGAGTCTATAATTTTATAATTTTCTAGACGATATTTCGTATAATAGTAGGAAGATTATTAAGATTTTAGTTACAATTGAGCGTAGAGATTTAAGAAATCTCGTAATTCTCGGATCGAGAGACGATCTATCGGAAGCGAATTATATTCTATACGTCGCTACGTTCTTTATAAAAAATAAATAGTTTATTCTTATCGTATAGAGATACGATCTATATTCGTTACGTTACTCAATCTCGTAGCGTATCTTCGAATAAGATAAGACTCTATAGACCTAAGATATTCTCTACTAGACCGCGATATCGGTATATAAAGCGCCGATATAGAGTATCGTTCTAGATTCGGGGAATATTATCGTTATAGCTAAAGATATCTTCGATTTTATCTATCTAGAGTCTTATATTATAGATAGTAAATATTAAATAGTTATCGTATCTCGGACGATTAGATCGTAATAGTACGAATATAATAAGCTCTTCGTCGTTAAGATCTTCAAGTGTCTTTAGATTCTAATAGTCGAGTTTTTTAATAGTTAGTGGATCGAGAAACGTAGTAAAGTCGGCGAGCGTCTACGTTCGGCGATTATTCTAGAGACGCGAATAGTCGATTTCCGCTCGATTAAAGTATTTATTGATAGTATTAAGAATATAGACTTGAATAACTAGATTAGAGAGAATAGTATAGATAGAGTCGATTACGGATATCGTCTTAGGAGTAATCTCGCCCGCGAGCGAATACTCTATTCGGATGTTTACGAGACGCTTCTCGATTTAAAAATCTTCTACGTTATAACGGATTAGTTGGCTCGAATCGATCGTTTTAGCGAGAGCGGTAGAGTCGATCGCGAGGACGAGTCGCTACTAAATAGCGATTTAAAAGATTAGATTACTTTATTAGATTAGATCTTCCGGAATCGCGAGATAATTACTAGTTTTAACTATCTATATTACGTCTAGATCTATACGCGTCGATAGTATCTCGTCGGGATTCTCGCGTATATTAATCTCCGCCGCGCGCTGTACGCGCGTTTAGTAACGCGTATTCTAAAGTTCCGATATACGCGCTATAGAAGGACTATCTAGCTGACTATATATTAGTCGTATATATATCCGAAGGAATTACTAATTAAGCGCTTACTACGCGCTATCTATTACGAATATACTAAACTCTAAGAAATAAATCGTCTAAATAGTTAGATATTCGATTATATAGAGTCATCGCGCGATATTCGCGCGATAGAAATTATTTATTTCGACCGTAGATAGAATCTAGAAAAGTAGATAACTAATCGATCGAAGGCGTATAAATAGAGTCGATAAATCGACTTAAGTAAGGAGAGTCTCGGAAATTTTATCGATTATATCTAGAGAGTCGTCGTACCGAATATAGAATTCTATCCATATCGAATACGAAGTGTTTTAAATATCGCGTAGAGTTATCTAAATACGCTCTTTAATTCGCTAATAGATTACGAGAATTTATTCGCGACTAAACGACGATATAAAGCGTCCGAGTCGATTATCGCTCTTATAGAAATCGTCGATATCGTTCTAACTAAGAACTATATATTCGAGAAAGAGACTATCGAACGGATTACTCTCTTTTATCGGAATTACGAAGAGATTTTTATAGACGTTATATACTTTATTATAGAAGATTCCGTAGTTTTTCCGATATTCGTTTATAGAGAAGAGAATAACGATAAAAGAGCTAATATCGCGGATATTATACTAGGGATATATTTTAGTACTCACTCGATAGCGATCGTCGGCGTAATAGAATATCGCTTTTTAGTAAACGATATATACGAACTTACGTAATAGCGTAATAAGAGTAAACGATATAGAATAAGATTAATTCTCGATATCGACGTCTAGAATAATATCTTCGGATAGAACGATCTAAATATCGAGTCGAAAGATTCGATCGAGATATCGATAGAAGCGCTTATAGATAACGATAAGGAATCTCGCGCGTTAATAGAATTTAAGATCGTATCTATTTATAATTAGAAATATATCGTAATACTCTCGAGATATAGCTATAAGGCGGATCTAAATCGCTATCTATAATAGATCGAGATATTACTCGGCGACGTAATAGCGGAGATCGATCGGATTTGGTCCGCCGGCGTCTATATAGATTCTATACTCTATTTTAATATCTATTTTCGATTTCGCGATCGTAAACGATACGGGAATATATATATAATCGATTATAGAGACGACGGTACGGATCGTAGAAATTAGGGTGGTCTCGAGCTATATTTACTATTTGTGATTAGTAAGATACGTCTCGCCGTCTTTAGATACGGATAGATTAGAAAAGAAGATATAATAGGAGTAGTCGAATTTAGCGTCGGTAATCGGAATATCGAGTCGGAGCTATTTGAACTTATGGATATTATCGTAATTATAGAATGGAATTCGCGTATTCTAAGTCACTCGATATAGAAACGGAGATCGAAAACTGAGTTCGATCTCTTTCTCTAACGTCGCTAGGGTTCGGATTGAAATAAACGTGTTATCGATATCTATTTAGCGCTCGATAGTAATTATATCGATCTCTTTATCGATTAGGAATCTAGTTTAACTCTACTCGAACGAGAGAATCGGAATTCCGTTATCGAAGCTAAGAAGCGGTCGTTACCGTACTATTAGAGAGCTCGCGTCGATAAGATTATATATAGAAATACCGCGATCGAGAATAGTATCGATTAACGTAATATTATTATCTAAGATATCGAATAAAGAATATTAGCGATCGATTAGATTCGCGAGCGATAGCGCGGTAATATCGATCGATCGGGAATATATATAAGATTAGTATATATATTCTTATCGGACGAATAATACGATCCGAGACTATACGATTTCTCTCAAATAGAATAGACTTTATAGAGAGTTCGATAAATTCTCGTTTATCGCTAATTTAATATTATTATCCGTCTATATATTTATACTAGTATAATTCGCGTTTCTTATATTATTATAATCCGCTATACGTACATCCGCTATCTATACGGTCTCGAAATGATAATAAGTCGAGCGATTCGGTATAGATATAGATAAACTATCGAAGAAAGATTATAATATCTATAATCGTTAGCTAAAATAGAATACTATCGATAGTTAGTCGATATCGAGTATTTTATCCGATATATTTTAATTTATTTTCTCGGGTGAGAGAATAATTATATCGCTCGAGTTATTCTCGGACTCGATATCTAATTCGATTACGATAATCTCGCGTAGTTTAGTATATATAATAGTCGATTAACTCGGGCGCGATTACGATTCGGGAAGACTCGCTATATCTAGTTCTTCAAGCGATATTTTTTATTAACTAAAACTAATAATAGACGATATCTAAGCTCATCTTAGATAAAGCGCTCTTATTAATTCTCTTTAATTCGCGTTCTATTTTATCTTTCTCTACGCTTACTAAGCTTCCGTTAGCGATTATCTTCTATATACTATTATTATAATTATTTACGAATCGACGAAATAAGTACTTTATTTGGATTATTAGAGATATATTAGAGATTTATCGGATCTTATAGTTATATCCGACTCGATAAAGTGATTAGTGCTTCGTTATAAGCGACTAAAATCGACTAATTTTCTCTTAGTGGAGATTATTCGCGTTTTCGATCGATAATTAGTGATAATTACGATCTAGAATATTGATAAATAGTCTTCTATTTAGTCGTTTATTTAGAACGACGGAATCTTATTTTGATCCGATTTAAAATACGGAATATAGATCGCGCGCGACGAATAGCGGAATTAAAAGATCGTAGTTTCTATAGTGCTCGTACTTATCGCGTCTTAATTCTCAGGGTTTAAGTCGCGCGAGATAGATAGAAAAGATAGTTAGTTCTATAGATCGATCTCTACGTTTAAGTGTCGCGAATCTATATTATAGAATACTATTATTTAGCGTCGTCTATATATTAATTACGTATCCGATCTTATTTTTGCGCCGACTAATAGTAAATCGCGCTCGATCGAAAAATAAATTCTATTATATTAAATATCGATAGTAGTATATAAATACTCTCTACGCTCTAATTTCCGAAATCGTCTTAGAATCTATATATTAATCGGATCGATTAGAAGATTATCGTCTATCTAAACGATCTCGATTCGTAGATAATCTATCGCGTCTTTTTTAAGATTATTAGCTTTCGAGACGATTAGAATTAGATTAATTAGTATAGATCGGACGATTAGAGTCTAGATTTTAATATCTATATCTATATTAGTAGCTTTATTAAAACTTCGGGCGCTATCGCGGTGCGAATCGGCTTCTTTAGTAGCTTAAGCGGATTATATATTAGTAGAGCGTCGTGCGATATCTAGTATATATAGATTATAGCGATTATCGCTTTTTAGATCGAATAAAATAAGATAGTAGTAATTTACGATTATAATAGATATTCCGATCGATTCTCGCTCTATAGAAAGGATCTTAATATAATATAACGGTATCTATTAAATTATATAGAAAAGTATAGTTCGGCGCGGATATTTCTATAATCGGATAGAACGAATATAGATCGGGAAGAATATATATAGTACGCTCTACGCTAGATCTAGAAAATCGCGCGATACGATAATCTATCTATTTAGTCTAGCGATTCTAGATTACGGAATTATTATATCGTACATCTTTAGTAATAGAAATCGGATTAAGTTCGTCGATTATATACTCGAATTTTATTCGTCGAATAATTATTTTTAATTTAGAGAAATACTATTTACGATCTACGATTAAGATATATAGAGATAATTATTTACGTAGAAAGACGATCTCTAAAGACGATAGATTTAGAGATCTTTCGGAGAGATTCGGGTATCTATATTATCTAGATCTCTTCTCTAAACGTCTCGCTTTAGAATCGAGAGTTCTTTCGACGATATAATTAGAGAATATAGTCGTATAAGTATTTCGTCGCGCTACGAGAAAAGAATCCGATTATTTATAGTATCTACGATTAAAATTATTAATAGTTCGATTATAGTAATCGAAGAGTCGAAAATAATCGTCTCGTATATTAAAAACTATCGTCGAATCTACGAATACGATAATCGAATCGATATCTCGTAATCGTCTCGCTCGTATAACGTTCCGAAGATTCTCGAAAAATAGTCGCGTAAAATACTCGCGTCCGTTCCGTCGAAGATTCGCTCTAATCGACTAATCGTTATCGATTTCTAAACGTTTATCGTCTCTATCTCTCGGAGAGCCGATTCTAGAGCTAATCGCTATCGATTTCTAAACGTTTATCGTCTTTACGAGATTCCGTTCTCGAGAGACCGCGCGTTCGGCTAGTGAGAAGACGAGAATTTCCGTACCCGTCGCCCGATATCCGTCGCTGACCCTGACCCTTTCCCGGCTCTAATATTTTTATAGTATATATTTAATAGCTATATCTATAGATCGCGCTTACTAATATAGCGCTTACTAATCGAAAAATAACTACCCGCGCGATTCGAAGCTTTTCGATAACTTCGAAAATCGATATCTCGCTTAATAATCCATTTTTCGAAGCGCTATTTAGCTTATTATAGAGCTAATTTTGAGCTCGATTTTATATAATTTAATTAGCTCGATCCGAGCATTTTCGAGACCATTTGGGCACCGATTTATGCCCGAGGTGCCCAAATGCCCCCCCGGTCCACCCCCACCACTTTTGGCCCCTCATAGTAAAAAGTGCCCATAAGGGGCTTTTGGGCACCCGCTGCCCCGCTAGAAAAAAATCGAGTTCGCTCTCGCTCTTTAATTACTAAATTTATCTCGCTCTTTTATAAAAGATTTCGAGCTCTTTTATATTATTATTTGAATTCGCTCTCGCGTCTATAAGATCGACGAAAACTATACGTTCGATATTTCTCTCTCTTTAAATATTATTTATCGTAATATAAATTTTATCGCTAAATAGTCGAACTATTAGAGTTCGAAATATTATAAAGAGTCGATCTAATCGAATTAAAATTCGAAAATATAATAGCTATAAATATCGCGAACGACGCTATAAAAGAGAAAAATACTATATTAAAGATCGAGTTAAAAGATAATTTGAACGGATCGGATCGCGATCGAATCTTCGATCGAATAAAAACTATAAAAATAAAAATTTCGAATTTAGTTCGAAATTTAGCGATTAGTTTACTATATATTCGATAGTTAATAGTATATTAGATTTCGAATTAGTCTAATTTCGTATCTTATATAATCTTCGATCTAAATAAGTAATTCGATCCGATTCGAACTATAGTAGAATAGTTCAAACGAGTTCGAATACAGTCTTAGTTCTTATAATCGACTATATTATACTCTAATTATAGTCGCTCGTTAATTTTAGACGAGTCTAGAATTATAGTACTAAATCGATAGTTAAAGATAAATAGTATCGAGAGAATAGAGAGAGAAATTTAATCGCGACTAAGAAAAATTTCTAGATAGAAGTATAGTATAATTCTATAGAGTTATAGAATTAAGAGATTAGTCGCGAAAATATAGTATAATTCTAAAAAGTTTTTATTAGCGGCGGAAGACGATTTAGTGAAAATATAGTATAATTTCGGGAAGAATAATTAAGTAGATCGAATATAAGCTTCTAAGTAGAATACTATTTAATCTTTTAGCGATAAATAGCGAGCGATGTAATAAACGCGATAATACTATCGATATCGAAGTTAGTCTCTCTAGTTACGTTAGTCTATATATCGCGCTCGAGATATACTTAAGTAGATTCGTTCTTATTAAAACGTATACTAGAATAGATATATATTTTTATATTAGCGCTAATACTTTCGTTAAGATTATCGTCTCTTTTAGCTAATATAGACGAATCGAGAATATTAGAGAGATTTATAGACGCTAGATCGATTAGAATCTTATCTAGACGAGAATACTCGATATAATCGATATATTTAGACTATTAGATAGTATAAACTATAAAAAAATAGTCGTAAAAATAGATAAATTAATTAACGAGACTCTCGATTAGATCTATTTACTCTTATATTCTTATCTCTTTCTCTATAATTATTTTATCGCGGTTACTCTCTATATATTCTAAATCTATCTCTTTATCGCTTAATACGCTTTTTAACTCGAGAATTCTAATCTCGTCGAGCGAATTATCGAATACGAATAAAGAAGAGAGTATTTCGGTTTCGTAACTCGAGATTTTTTTACGTAATTAGTTTAGCTAACTCGCTACGATATATAGATTTATCGATATCGTCGATATCTAAAATCGAAATAATATAATTCTCGAGAGTTATATTCTAATCTATAGTCTTAAAGTAATTTTACTCTTTCGTTTATAATAGCTAAGCTATATAGCTTTCCGAACTATCGAATATCTCTATCGACTCTTTCGAATTTAGTAACTCGTTTCGACTATTTATATATAATAATAGATATCGAGAGATAGCGCGTAATAGTAATTAATTACTCGGACTATTCGATAATAGTATAATATTAACTATAATCTATATAAATATATCTAGTATCGTACAATAATCTTACGTACTCGAAAAGATAATTATAGAATTATATCGTTCGAGTTCGAATTTAATTAGCGATAATTCTAAAATATAGAACTATACGAAATCTTATTCGTTTAGCTACGAGAAACTCTCTTAGTAATCTTAGATCGTTCGTTCTCGATTCTTTCGTTTCCGATATTACTATATATATTTATAATTAGTCTTACGATATTTCTATTAAGAGTTATATTTAGTTAGTCGACTATCTAAATCTTTAAATAATATATTCGCTTAAAATAAGACTCTCGAATCTCGTTTCTAATTTATTATATTAGATTTTAATTAAAAAATTTAATAAAAAATAGAGTGATTAAAGTAAGAGTAAGAAAAATCTAATTCGATTTAGCGTATAAAGTAAGAAAAATCCGATTCGGAAGACGGTTTCGCGTTACTAAAAATATCCGAGTTTATAAGACTAATAGCTCGCTTAGTTTAGTTTATATAGAGATATTAAATATATTATTGGAATTAGCGAATCGAGCTCTATAAGATAATATTATTTATAGTATTTAATAGTCGATTTTCGAATCTTATATATACGCGCGAAACCGCTACTAGATAGATCAATAGTAGACTATTTAATTCCGACTACTTATAACTAGCCTTCTACTATCCTTCGCACCGGCCTTCCCGCTATCTTTTCTACTTCTCTAATAGATTAATTAACTTATCGACTAATTCCAGCTCTTCGATATCGAGATCCTTCTTTCCCACTAACGCTCTTAGTCTCTCAGTTTTATCTTTCCTTTTCTTTTTCGATTCGAAAAGAGCTATAAATATTTTCAATACGCGATCGCGTTTATCTCTATTATAATTAATAAAATCGTTCGGACGTATTAAATAGTTAATTTTTAGTATTTTCGAAGCGAGCTCGATAAGCTTTTAATTAGTAAATTCCGACGCTTTAGCTATTATAGTAAATATAGAGCTATTTAGTATTAGTATAGGACGATAAGATCGGAGAATACTATACTAATAGTAGAATTAAAAGTAGCTTATAAGACCGAGATCGGTATAGTATTCGATATATTCGATATATTATTAAGAAAGAGAAGATTTTATAGCGAAAGATACTAGCTTTATATTTTATAAATTATAGATAAAATTTTATTTATCTGATTTAGTTATCCGATCTAATTTAACTATCGGATCGTATATATAATTTACGTATATCCGCGCGCCGCGTATAGAGAGAAGAGATATCCGACTAAAATCTCTCGTCTTCGCCCTATATGAGCGCGCGACTATATAATCGTACGATCGTACCGATAGTTATATTGATATTATTATTATTAAGTACGAAGCTCTTAACGAAAGTAATAAAAACTTAAAATTATTCTAGAGATTAGTTAATATCGGATATACGAATACTACTATTTATATCTTCGACTTATATCTAAATATAGTCTACGATTTAGCGTTAAGACTAAGATATAGCTAGAAATATCTATATATATCTAATTTAAATCGATAGAGAATTAATTTAAATTTCTCGAGATTAATTTTTTTAACTATATTCGATTTTTCGAATTATATAATTAATTTAAATATTATTAATAAAAAAAAGAGATAGAAAAAAAAAAGATTATTAAAAAAATTTATTCTTTAAATTTCGAATTCTTAATATAATTCGATATTTTAAATCTAATATCTAATATAAATTATAAAATTAAATAGATAGATTTTTATTTTATTTATAATTAAAATCGTAAAGATAAAATCGAAAATTAGAATTCTATTATTTATATAATCTCTATAAATACTATCGATATTATCGATATTAATTATATTATACTCTAATTATAGTCGCTCGTTAATCTTAAATAAATTTAGAATTATAATATTAAATCGAAAATTAAAAATAATTAATATCGAAAAAATAAAGAGAAAATTTAATTACGACTAAGAAAAATTTCTGAACGAAAATATAGTATAATTCTATAGAGCTATAGAATTAAGGAATTAGTCGCGAAAATATAGTGTAATTCTAAAAAATTTTTGTTAGCGGTGGGAGGCGATTTAGTGAAAGTATAGTGTGATTTCGGGAAGAATAATTGAGTAGAAGCGAGGATCCGGCCAGAGCCCGAATCGGCTATATTCGGGTAGTTCGGGCCGGGCACTCACTCGTCTCCGCCTTATTTGTCCGGTTGTACAGTTTTACTAAGCGGTAGCAGCGATCCTTCTAAATGCCTTTAGACGATCTCGGACGATCTCGGACTAGGCTGAAGAGCCCTGAAGAGACGAATCGGACGGGCGGATAATCCAGCCGACTCGGCTTGAAGTGGCCGAATCGACGGCCTCGGCCCGAACGGTAGGTAGGTAGTACCGAGTTGTGCACGCGTTGAAACGGTCGGTATGCATCTGTAAGGAACACCGAGTGTGTATACAGATGCCGTGGGATTTATGTCGGATTGGTTTTGCGAAAGGAGTGCTCGGTATTCTGTAGATTTCCCCGATCTGGCTGGCTGAAAGACTGGCTCTAGAGAAAAGTATCAGTAGGCTAGGTTGCTA
>JANIPN010002740.1:0-100825 GCA_027478595.1 Erythroxylum anguifugum
TGAACTCTTTGGTTATGATGACGGGAAGTCATCTCAATAGTCTTAAAATTGTCTGTGCTTGATTGTACTTGGCGGAGTTCTACTTGAATTGCAAGTTGCTGAGACAAGTAGCACGAAGTCTTGTTCTCAGTCAAACTTATCCTACACCTGAGGTAATAGGCCATGTTCAATTTAGGATTGTTCCCCTGTCATTTGATGGGATCATTCTTGATCAATTTTCAGAAGAAGAAAACAATCCGATACTATTCTAAGCTGACTGAACCTTATTCAGACTTCAAGTTAAATCATACGGAGCCCACCAAAGTCACCATCAGCTCCCGTGGCTAACACGAGCTCCATACCACACAGGGAAAGGACACAGTTAATAGCTCATCTAGCAGAGCCAGATTAAGCAGCCTAGAACCGACAATCATGAATAAACATTTAGTAAGTAATCTATCATCTCACCTAAGCCCAAAATCTAGAGCAACGCCTTCTCGATCCGCCGCCCCGTCTCATCGAACGAGATCTTCTTCCCCGACCTCAGACTCTCCTGCAACGCACACCCAATCTCAACCGCCTGAACGGCCCCACTCAACTTAAAAGGCAACTTCTTCCCATCGAGCACAGCCTCCGTAAACTCATTCGCCTCCGTAACAAACGCCTGCCCAAACCTGCCATAGTAATTCTGCGGAATCTCCCTCCTCACCCCATTCGCCTCCCACATATCCACCAGCCCATTCGACGGATTAGCATTAACCGTCAGCTTCCCCTCGGTCCCAATAATCTCCGTCATATCATGCTGCCCACTAGCCATCATCCGACTCGAATAAAAATACGCGACCTTCCCGCCCCAAAACTCCACCACACCCCCCCCATTATCCACATCCCCATGCACCCTCAACCCCGGCTGCACAGCCGTAATCCCCACCGCGTACACGCTCTTAACAATACAATCCTGCCCGAGGAACCACAGCGCGAGATCGATATCGTGGATGGTGCAATCCACAAAAATCCCGCCGCTGAACTCGGCGTACGCCACGAAGAAGCCCGACGGGTCCAGCTTGTCGCAGGTCTGGGAGCGGAACACGCTGGGGCGCCCGATCGCACCCGAGTCGGTGCGCTCCCAGGCGTCGCGGTACGAGGCGTCGAAGCGCCGGCTGAAGCCGCACATCACTTTTAGGTCGGGGCGGCGGGCGGCGGCGTCGACGACGGACTGCGACTGCAAATATCCACGTTAGCCTTCGTTTTCGCCAGACACTCTGCAATGGAAGAACTGGGGGGCAGCTTGAAGAAGATATCACCTACCACATCCACCGTCGTAGCAAGCGGCTTCTCGCAAAGCACATGCAGCCCCCGCTCAACAGCCTTAATCGCCTGCTCGGCGTGGACCGTAGTAACGGTAGCCACGACCACGGCCTCGAGCCCGGGCTGCCGGATCATGGCGTCGTAGTCGGTGTACAGCTTCACGCCGTGCGGCTCCAGCGCCGTGCGCGCCCAGGCGATTTCCTTCTCGTCCGGGCTGAAGGCGGCGACCAGCTCCGCGCGCGGGACTAGGTTCAGGAAGTGCTGCGCGTGCCGGCTGCCCATTCTGCCCAGGCCCGCGACGGCGATTTGGAGTTTGCGGGGTGGCATTTTGTTTTTCTTCCTTTTTGGGGGCGTTAGGGATTGGGTGTAGAAGATAACTGGGTGGTGGAGGAGGAGGTTGTGAGGATACGGGGTCGAGGAGGACGGTTTATGGAGCTACCCTGGTATTAATACTGTATTTTCTTGAAAGGAAAGAATTGTTCTAGGATAGAGTAATACGCACGTTTCGGGGTCTGAGTAGAGGTAGAGGTAGAAGCGTGAGATGAGGAAGGATCTGCCATGGGTTGCTAAGTGGTCAGCTTTCAATCCAATAATTGCACTTTGTTAGAGCTTATTTTGATTTGTTGAGGAGCTCAACGTACCTATATACCAGGTATATATATCCTCGGCAATTTTTTTTTGTATACACGGATTTGGGAAGTGACTGTTGAAGGTTTTCGAATGCGGAGTCAAGTGTAAAGAGTATGAAGGAGCACTATATACTTCAGTTCGAGCTTCAAAACTATATTCACTCCTGTTGGTGGTGGATGGAGAGCATGTTGTCCGGAATTGAGCTCTCCATAGCTCTCTCGCTTTGCCGTTCAGCAATATTTTTTTTTTCTTTGCTCTTATCGGTTATCGTTTAGTGCAGGTTTGGCGAGCTTCCGTGGTTCCGATCGCCGAAACTTACCCTTTTTAACACTCCAGCGTCCCTTTGCGGGCCTTTTCTCCCAACCGGGAAAACATTCTCATTTTCAGGAGATCGTTGGCATACAAGAGGTTTACGGCTATGAGAAAAGAAAATGTATTCCTGAACTTACTACATGCCGAGCATTTGTTTTGCCATTAGACTTTAATCAATTAAGCTCTGCTTGTCGAATGTGGAAGGTTCATCACTGCAGGTGTTTTTACCCCCTCACCGAATGTATGCCGCGTGTCTTGGAAGCTATGGACAGCACCGGGCCATCATGAAGAGATATCACCCTCCAAATTTCCAAGGATGGTCTTGGGAATAGATGTAAAAGCTGATTTTAGTTTAAGGCCTCCAACACCCGCCCCAGTGCAGCAGTAGGATAGTATAATCTTGCGTAATTGAGGTGTTTTTTGAAAGACATGCATCATCATCATCATCATCCAGACACCTGTCAAATTCGCAGCCGTCTATTCTAGTTAGGAACTGACGTGACCAAAACTCTATAGGTCAACAAGAATTGATGCGGCATCCAATCTCAAGCACACCATATGCAATTGGACGCCTGACGCCCGCCCTTAGTATGCTACACCTATGCGGGAGACGTACGCCCGTCGAAGAATGCTTTCGGACCGCTTCGAACTCTTCATGCGAGGATCCCGCAGGATACATACAATACAGGCAACAGCAGGGCTGTGTCTATCCTATAGATATTGCGACAGCATTATCGCTTGTAACTAACTATTCATGACGACGATCCACTTTTGGTCTTCCTAGCCCGACCTTCAAAGTCTGCCTGCCCGTTAGCTGCTTAGATCGCCTTGCGCCCCTTATATCATCACCCCGATATGAGGCGGCGGACACACTTTGCCGCATCAACTATTAGTTTACTTAATGGATTTTTATTGATCAAATTTACCTACGAACACCATGACAATAAATTTTTCTACGACCCGTCAACTATATACACAGCAGGCACAGTTCAGCTACTTAGGCAATCGAGGACAGTTGCACTAGCGCGCGAGGTTGTGGCTTGTGCCCGCTAACTTTCGCCTAATTGTTCAGCCTCTTGGAAGTACAAGTAACTACTTCTTAGACGATCATCGAGAAGAAAGGTTTTCAGTTAATTCCAGCTATTCGGTATGGCTGTGCCTCTTGCCTTCACTTTATTTTGCGACCGGTGCTACTCGCTAGGCTGCATGGTAAAAGCTTCTGCGCTTCTGCGCCTCTACAGCCGCCCCAAGTGAAGCTTCTGACTGCCACAACCACTATCGATTACCTCAATCTTGTACGCGCGTTCCATATCACACTCACCGCCTGGGTAGTAATACCTATTTCATTTTTCAAGTTACCAGTGAGAAGCTTTTTTTTTTCTCCCCGCCTTAAATCTTCTTCTGGTTAGCTGGAAACGCCCGCAGATTACAATATGAGTCAGTTGCCTAAAAACCTTGCGCCTTCGCCCATGGTCTGCTATATGGCGCAGGTTGAGTCACAATGACACAAAGATATGAATAAACGGGCCTATGGGCAACCATGGTCACCACCGACATTCGATACTAACTAGGGCGCGCCTTCCTCAAACTAGCTATTTGTTACTCATGCCTCGACAAGGCAACCAAAAAGTGCTGCATGGTTCTCAAACTTCCTCAGTAACCATAGCCGAGCCTGGTTTTTCACTGGGCGGCAAATGCCTTGAAACAAAAAGCAATATTACATAAGTATATACGTTCACTTCACCAGGCCAACATCATCACTGAGGCTACCTTCGAACATATGTGTATATATTGCCACCGTGTCCTCACTGCCGAGTTATTGCACCCGTCTTGAAGCATCAGTGCTCCCCAAACTCGAAGCTGTCATCTCTACACCTTGATTGCCTCAGGATCAAGTTCAGTCGGCACAACATCAAGCCTTCATCTTTTCTTTTTCTTCTTCTTCTCCTTCTTCCAATTTCCCCCCCAAAAAAAACCATGTCCCCCCCGTACACCTTCGTCGAACCCAACTCAAAATCCCTCTTCACCCTCACCAGCGCCGTAATCGCCCTGCTCTCCGCAGCAAACGAAACCCTCGGCGTAGCCGAATCCCTAACCGCCGGCGGCGTCATGGCAGCCCTAACCTCCGTGCCCGGGGCAAGCGCCGTATTCCGCGGCGGCGTAGTCTCCTACGCGACCTCCCTAAAACAAAGCCTGCTCGACGTACCCGCCGACCTGATCGCCAGAGAGGGCGTTATACACCCGGAGGTCGCGGTGCAGATGGCCAGGGGTGCGCGGAAAATCACTAGTACTGCTGGGGGCGAGGGGGAGGAGACGACGTGGGGGATCGGGACGACGGGCGTGGCGGGACCGGCGGAGCAGGATGGGAAGCCTGTCGGGATGGTGTATATTGGGATTGCGTCGGCGGCGGGGGAGAGTTGGGCTTGTGGGCCTTTTGGGTTTACGGGGTCGAGAGAGAGGATTCGCGAGGCGACGGTTTTGGAGGCGGTTTGGCAGATGCATAATATTCTTGTTGCGAGGCAGAATCAGAGGAAGGAAGGGAATTAGGTGAAAACTTTTGGAGGTTCATGACCTTGGTTGAATGGTTGATGCCACTTTGTAGACGAGACCGGGTGTACGGTTCTATCGAGTTCGTCGTAAGAGGTGTTGGTACGTTTACACTTCTTCATATACGCACAAGCTACATACTAATCTTGGTGAAAAGACTAGAAACTCTGACTCAGTTCAGGAGCTATTGGGCGAGGAAGCCTCAAGAAATACCTTTGGTCCAAACAAAGACATGTTCCTGAACATCATCTCCAATCGCTAGAAACAGGGCAACAAATTACTAACTGACCATATCATATGCAACATTTTTCTCTCAAATATCATACTTCTTCTGTGTCCCTTGCAGAAAAGGCTCAAGGCATAACACCGAGCACACATTCATTTCCCAACCCAAAACTAGATTATGCAGTTACATCTGAGCTATCTATCAAACAGCTCGTTTCCTGAACTTCTAACCATGAACCCAATGACTATCATGTATCACCATTTGATCACTCGCTTCGGGAAGAACTCGTCGATCAGTTCCATATAATACGGCTTCAGTTCCTCCACACTTGGGACTTCATCGCTCTTGCTGTAGAGGTCGTAGGGATTGAACGCCTTAACAGCCTCGAGCATTTTATAGTCGTGCTCATTCATAAACTGCCTGTAAGCTCCCTCCTTATGCCACGGATAGAAGCTATGGTACCTGATAATAGCAAGAGCCTCGTCCGGCAGAGTGCTCTGATCCTTAACCACATGGTAAAGATACTCATCGTGACCCCACGACAGCATAACATTATCCATCCCACACCCAGGCGTATAAATCCCATTCTCGGTACTATACACCGGATCCTTCGAATCAGGATTATCCCCAAACGTCTCATGATAAATAACCCTCCGATCAAAAGCGCACCCCACAGGAAACGTATCCCCCACCACATCCCACTGGCCCTCCGCGCCCCAAAAAAACAAAAGCTTCCCCAGATCGTGGATCAGCCCCGTAAGCTGAAACCACCTCGGCCGCCCATCGCGCCTGATCGCCTCGGCGGACTGCAGAAGGTGCTCGATCTGGCCCAGCTGCGTGTCCGGGTCCGACTCGTCGATCAGCGCGTCCAGCCGCTCCATGGCCTCCCAGATGCCCATCTCCGCGCGCACCCCCCCACGGAGGAAGGAGTTGCGCGCGCGCAGGTTGTAGGCTACCGTCTGCTTGGCGTGCTGCTCGCGGTAGAAGGCTTTGACGCGGGAGCAGGCGGTGGCGTATTGCCGGAATTGGGTCTTGTCTTTGGCCGAGGAGAAGTGGGGTTCGGAGTAGATGTCGTCGTTGTCGTCGGCGGCGGTGGTTGCTGGGTGCGTTTGTTGGCTGTGCTTGTTCTTCTTCTGAGAAGAAGAGGCTTTTAGTTGGTCCTTTAGGACGTTGACGGCGTCGATGTGGTCTGATGTCTCTTCGAGGGCGAGGCCGTTGCGGAGGGTGGAGTTTGGCGGGTCTGAAAGTATCGCAGGTGCCATTTTTTGTTGGAAAAAAAGATTAAGGAAACGTAGTATAGAGCTGTGTTGTAATTTAGGTATCCTAAAAGTGCCTAGAGGTTAGATGGTAGTCGATAAAGGTATCTTTTCAAAACTATAATAGTATATCAAGGATCCTAATACATAAAATACAATTCAGCGGGCTAGAACTAGGAGTAGACGTGAATATTATAGAAAAGACGTAACCTAGAGGCCTTCATAAATATTTATGTGTATAATCCCTGATGACTTGCTTCAGCCACTCTGCCAAGGCTACGAAAACAGTCACGGGAAAGGCAATAACCGTCGAGAACCGCAGCTACACCCCAGTAACTCGCTCGTATACGGGTAAATAAAACCCTAAAGCGAGACAAAATGATGTAACAGCTATCATCAATGGGGCAATTACATAGAACCGGTATTGTATTCCGTGTGAAGAGACCAGGCTATGTAGATCCTTTGGCCTCCAGCCAGGACGGGCTGTCAGGACGTAATATCTAACCCATGTTCTCGAAGGATTGATAGCGCGGTTGGCAGGGTGTACCATAAAAGTATTACAATAAGGATAATAAAGTTCTCCGGAAAAAACTTCTAAATGACCGTGTTTATTTTGGGACAGGGTGGGCTGACGTCGCGGCGTACGTAAGATGCCTGATTTGGAAAGCCTAGTTCCGAGAGGAGCAATTCTCTCCGCACAGCCAGACTGCCTCCGTAGTACCGCCGGTGAAGCTTAAACAATCATCAAAGCACGTGGTGATTTAGCACATGCAGTCTGACAGCATTGATCTTCACCCAAGCGATACTAGACAAAACGTCTATTCCAATACGGTCGACAAATCGTGTTTGTTTCATTCTCAAGCTCTTGGCACATTTCCCTGCAGCAATTTTCCACACTATTACCCCTGGAATTGAGACGGAGTCAGACCAGCTCAATCTAGAATCTGATCTAGGAGCAGTCTATGAGGTTCTAAACAGAAGTTAAACTTGTATTTGATTTGACTGATTTATCTTCTATACAGATGTACCTCAGTTTTTGCTTTGAGGCCTTCTACCTGTGTGTTGAACTGAGGCAAAATCTACTTTTCCGCGCTCATTTCATGAGTCGTACCAGATTCTTTATAAACATATAAGATACCTTCATGATCATATTCAGCCACTTAACCAACACAGTCTCTCAGGATTTGTCTGGGAACCCAAAGTCCAGACCGAAGGGCGGAAATATGTATCTCGTTACTCCCTTATCCTTCGAAATCTTGTTTAGGGCGTCGACGTCCTCCTTGTCCAAAGACACGGCCTTAAGATTTTGCTCGATCCTGCTAGGCGTTACACTCTTCGGGATGACTGCAGTGCCCCTTGCGACTGCATAGCTGATCAAAGCCGTCCCCTCGCTCACACCATGTTTCTTCGCGACCTCCTGCACACCTTGTTCCTTGAATAGAGGGCCCCCGGTGCTGCCTAGTGGAGAGTATGCTGTTATCAGGATACCTTTGTTTTGGCAGTAGGTGACGATGTCCTGCTGGGGAAGATACGGATGCGCTTCGATTTGATTCACCGCGGGAACCACGTTAATATTAGGGAGAAGCTGTTCGAGGTACTTAACACTGTAGTTGCTCACGCCGATGGCTTTGACCTTTCCAGTATCAAGCAACTTCTCCAGATCTTTGTATGTATCCACATGGCTTCTATCCCAATCAATATCGCGACTTCCGTCTGGGAGCGTGGGGAACAGTCGATCGTTCCCGTTGGGATTCATGGAAAGCGGCCAGTGCACGAGGTATAGGTCCAAATAATCTAAACCTAGGGATTTGAGGGATGCTTCGAGACCTTCTTCCACCTTCCGGTGATAGGTGTTCCATAGCTTGGTCGTCACGAATAGGTCTGAGCGTTTACAGACTCCCTCATCGAGCGCCTGCTTAATACCTACCCCAACTTCATCCTCGTTTTGATAGCAGAGAGCGGCGTCTATGTGGCGGTACCCGGATTTTAGGGCGTGATAAACGGCCTTTTCAACCTCGCCCTTAGGCGACTGCCAGGTTCCTTCAAGTATATCAATAGACAGCTCGCAAGCACAATTGGTAGCCATACGATTGACCTACCTAGTCCAATTGCGGGGATTTGTGCCCCTGTGTTTAACTTGAAGGTCTTTTCCGCCATGTTAGATACTGAATGTGAACGATCACTTTATGCAAATCTGAACGAAGTCTCCGAGTTCCTCTCCAAAACCAATATCTATACAAGAAAAATACAAGTTTATGATTAAACAAAAAAAAAAGAGTGACAAGAGCTGTAAATAAATGGAGGGGTGTTGGACAACCAGTAAATTAATTCTCCGCCATTGTCCGGAGACCAAGCTTTCTCGATCGGCTAGTCGAACATTGCGCACTTAGTATCGCGACTTTCCCGGTTAATGACGGTATTTACTCGTCCAGTAACAGTCCACCTGCAAGGGACTCAGGCTTGGAGGAGAGGGGCATCAAAGTGTTCCGCGGGGAAAGTGCTTAGACTCACAATACAATGTGTTTATATTTGTCATATTTCCTATGGAGAGTGGGTGCTTTAAAGATTATTGTACCCATGGACCTTTTTTACAAGTTTCCGTGTCCTTTTCAGCTTCTACTACCAACAAGAGGGAGCGGAGGCCGAGGAAATGGGAACTCGGCATTTGAGAGTCGGCGATCGCGACGTCCCAACTCCGTCATCCGCCCGCCGTAGCCAGAACCAAAAGTCAGCACACTTCGCACAACAGCCTCCTCTCACAATGGACTATCGAGGCTCCAAGGACGTCTTCCGCTTCCCTAGCGCACGAGCTTGTCCGTCAACAATTTGCGCAAGTACGGAGTTCCGTTTCCTCGCTGTATCTCGTTGTCCCATTCCCTAGTAGCCGGACAAATGTCCTCACTCCTACCTATTTCCTACGCGTCGATCATCATTGGCTTCGTTTCTTTTGCTATCAGTCTCGCTACGTTGGTTCGCGTGGTCTGGGGTAACCTGACGACGCTCTCGGACGCCCCGGAACAGGTGCATTACAGTTTCGCGAACCTCAAGCAGGCCCTCTACGAAGAGCGGGCCGCGGTCCACCGAGCGTCCCGCTTCGCATCTCGGAGGCGGGAGCATCGGGCTATAGATTACGGGCCGCCATACGAGCATAAGCGGTCGTCTAGACATGGCGGGGGCTATGGAAGTGAAGACGGCTATAGCGGGGCGAGTATCAAAATCATGCAGGATTCGATAAGAAAGCTATGCAGAGATTTTAAGAGGTTAGAACGGCCTTTCCTTAGGGATGGGGTAAGTGGTAGGGATACGACGATGAATGCTACCTGGGAAAACGATAAGAGAGGAGAGGAAGAAGAAATCGAAAGATATCGGTATAGGGAGGAAGGCTTCTTAGGAGACTATAGCATGATGACGCTAGGCCAGCGGTTGACCTGGCTGAGATGTAAAAGCGATGTCAACAAGCTCTGGGTTAGTCTTGAGAGGCTACAGATAAGGAGGATGGCGCGAGAGGTAACAGCAGCCCTGAGGTACTTGAGTTCCTAAGTCCTTACCGCATCACAAGCGGGATACAGCTCATACCAGAGAGAGTTTCTGCACGCTAACGCATACAGGGATTTACATTACATGCAAATGAATATGCGTGACCTAAAGCTCATTCAAGATCCAGTCCCGAGGCGATCCTCCAGCAGGAAACGAGCGCAAAGTACTAGGCATGACTCTGGCGACGAAGATATTGACGATAGAATACATGTGCGACGAACATACCATGATAGATAAATAATAGAAAATATAAGGAAACCACCAGTGGTATATCTTTTATCCGTTATATCCACCTTCTCACCAGGCCCACTCGCAAGCCCAGCTCACCAAGATCAGGAATCGCATAATCGAGGTTTTACAGGTTTTCAAAGATGTGACCTCCATAACTGGGGTTTTTTGCTAAGTATTGGGAGGGATTGCCTATATTTATTCTTAAAACGCCAATGGGATTTCTGGGTAGATCTACTCCCGTTTTGAGGTTGCACCTGTAAGGACCATGAGCTGCAAAACACAAAGCTTAATAAGCTTTGTCATGTTACATCTGTGTAACGATTCATCTATGCAAGTCCTTCGATGCCCCTAGTTGATGAACCATCAGCTATGGCTTTAGCTTCCTATTTAGGTCTCTCCGTACTTCAAGTCCTTAAGGTTGCTATGACCTTCACATAGCCGCATTTTTCCTCTTGTACGTATAAGCCCATAGCTCAAATTTCTTACCAGGCCTACCCCAGTCATCTACTTCGGTGACGCCGTCCCTCTGGAACCCACACTTCTCTATGACCTGCACAGAACAGAAGTTAGCATCACCGAACCGGAAAGACGGAGCAGCTTGTGCTATGAGCACATCCTAAGTAGGCTTGCCTTTACGCTTGCCATGTTTGCAGAATTGACAACTGCCTTTAACTCGAATCGCTCAGTCGCAACCACAGAGTGCTCCCACTGGGCAATAGTCGCAGTCACAGCTTCCGTGGCGAGCCCCATGCCCCACCATGGTTCGTCGATAACATAGCCTAGCTCATCAGCGTCAGTAACACCAACGGTGCCAATAATCTTCTGGTCGCTACGATCGATATATGCTTCCGTAGAGCCCGCCGGTGGAGGATGGGCGGCCCACGCAGAAGGCTGCTGATGTTTAGGCAGCGGGACACCGGGTGGAAAGGCAGGAGAGGCTCGGAGCTCGATCGCGAAGAAAACAAGATTCGTGCGGACTCGGCTCTCTAGTATCGCTTTGACGGAAGCGAGAGAGGGGATGGGTTCAGAAGACGCATGCCTTTAACGAATTAGCTTTTTCAAAATCTGAGACCGGCAGCTCTGAACGGCCGTAACACAGCATAAAGCGTTGTAGTCTATGGGATGACAGCAACTAGCGGGCAGCTGTTCGAAACAACTCACAAGAACTTGGAGACTTGTGGGCTCGCTCGCATCCTTAGAACGTCCGGAGCAGCTTCATCAGGGTCTAATGGGCGGAGGCAAAGCCTTGGAGTCGAGACTGTGAGAGCCCATTCGGTGGAGTGGACCATCTCTGAGCGTTCAGAGCTTTCGCGTACGACTGAAAACTCGAACAATGTTCTGATCCTATCAAAAGACCAAATCTTGACTGCAAAAACGCTTTTCAAAGGTTGCTTTGTGGAAACTTCAAAGGCAAGATTTCAGACACCGCAGCGGGGACTATGTGGATAGTTATATTGCTAGTCTTATGTACATAAATCTGCAGACAGCGGTACACGCATACAGCCATCACCGCTGCCCATGTAATATTGTTTACACTACTTTGATCGCTTGTGACAAAAACAAGGGTTTCATAAAGGGCGACAGCAGTGTTCATCGGTCAAGCCGTTGTACGACAATAGGGGCTCAGTAAGTATCCATGCTGAACTATTCTTTCCACTTACCTACCTAGGTAGGTAAGAACAAGAATTTCAGTGAGGAATCAATATTAGGGAATCTTGGCATATTTGAGAGTCTGTAAAAATAATCACCGTAACTATTTCAGGTTCGGAAGACTGAATCGATCCAAAGATTTCAAGAGCAATTCGAAAAGAAGATGCCGCTTGTCAGGTTTTATGATGCAGATTGTCTGTATCGGAGGTTTATTTCTTCCGTTCCGGGAGTCGGTACTTCGTGCAGGGTTAGCGTCTCAAAGCTTCAAGCTTAGGTCCCACATCACTGAACTAGAACTACATACAAAGTCATTGAATGCTATCGAGATAGTCGCATTGGTCTATTTACGTTGTCTCGACTTCTATTAGCCTCTATCGGCCAAATTTGTCTCCAAAGACCTGCCGCGTCACCATGCCGACTCCAGAATCCGCCGCTTTTCTCGCAAAGAAACCGCAAGTGCCGCCTACGTTCGATGGAGTTGACTACAACGATACCGCAGCCCTGAAGGCTGCACAAGATTCGATCCTTCGGGAACAATGGGTAAAGTCTATGATGGCTAGACTGGTCAGGGATGAGATGGGCAAGTGTTATCATCGCGAGGGTGTCAATCACTTGGAGAAGTGCGGGAAGCTACGCGGTACATCATGAACTTTCCAACTAAGGATACAATGACTAATAGGATTGCAGAGCGCTACTTAGAACTTCTCAAGGATAGCAAAGTCCGCGGCTATTTGTTTGAACAACAGAACTATATTCCAAAAGAATGAGAGATGGTCAAGAATTAATCTGCAATATTGCATTCATGTATATAAGGGCGTTTGTGGGTTAAAGAACGCATTCCGGCTTATGTTTCGGACGAATGATTCATAAAGTTCAACTGAAAGTTCCATCTCTCTATAATTTTTTCGAATCTATTAGTAATATGCGGATTGGTTGCTTGGACCTTGCGGGAATGCGCCTGGAGCTTCCACGCCCGCATTCTCGGCATCGCTGTCTTCATCGTCTTGGGCCTCTTCTCTTTCTAATTCGCTTCTGTCTACAGGTGCCCTCATTTGTGCCAGAATATCGCCGTCTAGTAATGGAGGTACGAAAAGCTTTGGATCGTAAAATTTACGGCCAGAAGGTAAATTGGCTACTAATGGATCTGATGGAGGAACGATCTGTGTATTAATCTGGTCATTTGTTAGTGAAGATGCGTCCGGGGTTTCGTCAAGCGCCTCACCATATCATTCGACTTGGTCCATTTTCCTTCCAGGAATTCCAGGACTCTTCCCTCTTCGAGCTTTCCCGCATCGGTTCCCCACTCCTCACCTTTCTCGATCTTTCGGTCTTCTCTCCTCTCGGTCCATTCTTTCTTGAGCTTGGAGAATCCTAGCTTGCTTTTGCTACTGCCTTCTTCTACTTTCAAACCTAATTCCTTTTTCCCAGCATTTAACCATGCTATTCCTTCTCCAGCCTTTCCAACCTGCTCCACCTCGATGCCCGAGAACCTACAAGCCTTCGCTCGAGCTGTGCGCTGCAAATTCTTTGCATATCTCACGATTGCCTCGTCTGCGCCCGAAAGTAACGCATGTGCTCTACCCGCATGCTCAGCGGCGTAAATTGCTAATCGAACATACACGCCCGCTCTCGCCTTGGGGATGTCGGGAGCTTTGTACATCCATTCGTTGTCGTCCTTATTACGATCCTGAATAATGATTGCAGGATAAGGATCATGCCGCAAGATGGCAAGTAACGTAGCCTCTGCGAGGGCTAGATCTGCTAGGGCACTTTGGGTTTCTGAGAAGACGTCCTTTGCACTTTGGGGCGGACTGAAATCGGACGCTCGAGTGGAGATATGCGAGTGTAGTGAGTTGGCTTGAAGGAGGTGTTTAGATGCACTCTCGATGAAACCAGTCCTCTGCTCTGCTGTCGGAGTCGAAGACGCATAGAGATTGTGTATTTGTTGTCGAGCAAGGAGAGTATGAGAGTAAGCAAGGGTGGTCAGAACAAAGCATATTTCATAATCAAGACCTTTTCCCTTTACCTTCCTCAAGTCCCGTAGTTCTCGTCCGGGGACTGAGCTAGCAAGGCGCGGGACCCATGATACTTCGATTTCCTTTTCGAGGCACACATCGATCTCTTCGTCGCCAACGCTGTTTCCCGCCAAGCCCGCCTCGATCGCCAACAAGTAAGGGAGGTAGTCATTAACAGCAGATTGTACTGAGGAGAGATTTGATAGCTGGGATTGTGCCCCTAATTTGTTATGCCTTTTGAGAAGGTTACGAAGCACATTTCTCCGTGTAGTTGCGGCGAGAATAAGGGACGGATGTGTTTCGCAGCGGAGAAAGCTAGATATGGGTAAACTGGACGTGACAGGCAGAGCAAACGGGAATGGCATGGTTGCTAGAGAGGTGACGAGTGAGGTGATTCGCTGTTATTTCTAGAAACATAAATAAAATTTAGTACAATTAAAAGAACTACTTTATTCAGGCTAATAGAACCCCTTGCGGATGCTTCATGCTCAGATATATTGATGAGGGGTGTTCATTTGGGGCGGTGAAATAATGGGCCAGCGCTGAGACAACCCCAATCCTGTATTAGCCCGGGAGGCGATTTACGGCCCGCTAACCTGTCTTGTGTCACGCCTCAACTTAAACTGGACGGGTCCTACCCGTACTAACAACGCATCAACATGTGTTCTTTTGCGACGATAATAAATCGTCAAAGAAGAAACTAAAAGCTCAGTTATGATTCACAATGTTGGCGGCATATTTTGGAAATTTCTTCCCCAGTACCGCATTTACTTGATCAGATCTCTCAATCATCCCATTTTGCCGTTATGGAGGAGATCCAACATCTGGACTACAGTTGCAAGAACTGTACCAGATACATCGGCAACGGTCCGAACCTATGGGTAAGGATTAGCAATAATTCTATAATCGCTGCGGACCCGGAAAATTTCGACTGGGCTCAAGGCGCTTTCAGAGAGGATACCAAAGAGAGCCTAGGCGCGGGTAACCTCGAAGGTTCCATTCTGGTCACCCGTAGTTGCGCTGATTGCAATAAACGTCTTGGACTTCGTTGCGTGCGTGCACAGAAGGCGGAGATGGTTGGCTATGTGTAAGTAAATGAGTGTTTCATGTAATTTATGAATCACAAAAAGAGGCCTTTCTTGAAATAGTATGCATCATATCCTGTCTGACCGGTTCCCAGCAATCAGTATATTGTGAGAGCGCCTGCGATAACCGCAAAAATCAGGGGTACTACCGACCTGATACCGATTAATATCAGATCTAGTTCTCCAAGTGAAAGCGAGGAGGTCGGAGTAAATACCACCGAAAATGTAGAAATAGCAAACAGCACTTCGGAGGCGCCAACTCGGACAGGTAAAGGCGTCTCCCCAATTCCGCCCGCAACCCAAGCCTCCACCATAACACACCAAAGGGTCGAAGATCCCCGAAATGTCACGGCAGCGGAACTTCAGGACACCAACATGCTTTTAAATATCATCCAGCGTCAACAAAATGCAATTGACGAGCTCACCCGAAATTATGACAACCTCCGCAGGAATTACGACGGGCTACGGACGGAAGTTAACGCTTTAACATTGAAACATGTTCTCGGTCCACAGTCTCAAGCCAATAAAATTTCTACAAGCACTGCTAGAAGCATGGGTTCTTTACCATCCCGGCCTTCTCCTCTCAACCCTGCGTCTCGTCGTAGTACTGAAGATATGTCTATGTCAGATTCTCCACCTCAAAGTCCAGCCCCTCCTACCTCTGCTCAAAGGTACAGAAAACCTCTTACTTTCCGTTTGAATGAACTAAACCTATTCGTAGTGCTATCATCAAGTCCACCGAACAGCCTTTAAACAGTAGCAGCATTGGACTAGATACTCAACAGTATCTTCAAACTACGGTTCCAGACTACGACATGAAAGACTCTGATTATATTCCCCCAGGAGCAACCGAACAGGAGCCCTCAAAGCCTGCTACTTCTATGGTCGGTGGTACTGACTGGCGCGTCTCAGAACCAAGCACGCCAGGTCCCTCTTCGCAGCCTAATCGTGGCAGACCCTCCCGTGGTAGACCTCGAGGGCGACCGCGCGGATCTGGCTCTCCTAGAAATCGGCAGGAGCCTCGCAGAAACCGCAAAAGTACGGATTTGGGAACTCCAGAATGGGAGCGCGATAGTTGGGACCCAAGCAATTACCCCGACGGCTTTCAACCTCTGTCTAGTGCCAAAAAGCGCGATGGAAGTGGTATCAAGCGGCGTGGTGTCAGCACCATAGGAACAAGTCCAATGGGTTCGAGCTTCCAAGCAGTAGACCCCGGGCCTACGCAAAAGAAACAAAAAGTCGACAAGCCCGAAAAACCGAGGGATGAAGACGGATTCATACTTATGCCTGATGGGCGGCGAGATGGCCGCAGTCTCAAAAGAAAGTCTGGCAAGGCAGGGAAAGACTCAGGAACCGAACAAAGCCAGAACACAGAAACAATAGAAACACCCACCAGGAAAGATATTTCAACACCAATGGGAAATGAAAGTGGTCTTAGCCAGTCAACACCTAATAGCTGGTTGGCGGTGAACTCTAGGCCACAAACAGAGGGTAACACAACACTCACAAGTCAAGAAGCCATGATAACTCCACAACCTATTTCAGCTTCTAAAGACTCGACAACACTCCAAGGCTCTGAACAAACCAATGCTACAGCAAGCAGCTCTTCCATCAATGGAGCAAGCCTCCAAATCAAAGAGGAGCATATGTCAACTCCTCCGAATCACCAAAAAGTCATGAAAAGCATCTTCCCGCACAAAGGATATCAGTGATGCTCTGGATGGTGACCTCGCGCCTACCAGAAGATATCGAATTCATCCACACGCATAGATTACGATAGCACACCTACGTCTTAGTCTTTACATCAAGTCTACAGTTGGAGTAATGTTGGATGGGGAAACAGGTCGGTACGGACTACTCATATTACCTTTTCTTTGTAAAAGTCTAGATACCCCCAAGATGAAGTTTTCCCAGTTGGTCATTGTTTAACATCCCAAATCAGGTTCTGGGGCAGCGGAGGTATGTACTATTAGGACAGTCGACCCGATGGTCTTGATGCTATTGTTTGGAAACGCCAGACTACATGACGGCGACTAGAGGTGGAGGGCGTTTTGTCTTAGGTACAGACATATCGCTCGTCAAGTTACTGTGAGACCTGTAAAAACCACAAAATTCATCTCAACCGTTGTCCAAATTTACTAGCAGAAAGGCATTGTTGTAGGACGAATGGCGGGCACGCGACCCTATTGGCAAGAAGACAACGTGTATCACTACTCACATTTCAAAATATATAGAAAATAAAATTAACTGTATTCGGAACTCAAGCTATTCAGCTCTTCCAGGTGACATCCGATTTAAATAGAATTTTGCTACAGATGTACCAGTGCCGTGTAGCAACCCGAAACGTCCAGGCAGAGAGCTGTTGCATTCCGCCGCCCCCCTATGACGTGCCTAAGCACCGATGTAAGCTCCTGCAGCACAGCCCGTTCCTACCAGCTACAAAAGCCCAGAGGCACCCCTCGCCCAACGTGCCATGAAATCCAATCCTCATGATGGCCAGTTCTCGGCCGGAAGAAAGCCCCCTGAGCTCTGTCCTCGACCGCGAACAGAGAGGTCACCTAACTGTTCTCGTCGGCAGCATCACGCAGAATATCCGCGATCAGGCAGCGCTCGCGGTGAACAACCCCCAGCGCTCCCGCTCGATTAACTGGCTCGAAAAATGGCAAGAAGCCGTCATAAGACGAGTGTCCGAGGCGGCGAATACACGATGGGAGCCGCTCAAGACAAATAAACCCAAAGACTGGGACGAGCTGAGCTGGGACGAATCCGCGACGCCTAAGGAAGCGGAGGTGGACACGAGCTTACACCAGCTCTATCCCCCCCTTCCAACGCCACTAGTGACACTGGAGAAGGACAAGAGAGTACTGGTGCTGCATAGTGTATTGCTGATACTTTTGTCTCTTAAACACTACTATGCACCTTCCCGCCTCTTGCTCGTCTACCTGGCGTCCTCGCTGAACTTACCCCTCAATCTCCTGGATCGAGATGAAGGAGAAACAGCAGCTACGCTTATGTCGGCTGCGAAAGAGATGTCAGCCCAGGAAGAGGTGGACAAGAAAGCCAAAGAGAATCAGTCCTCGAGAAGGTGGAAAGTCGGGCTCGCATCCGTGGCAGGAGCAGCTGTGATCGGCCTCACCGGCGGTCTTGCAGCACCACTGGTTGCTGCTGGACTTGGGACAGTCCTGGGTGGCCTAGGACTCGGGGCTACAGCTGCAGCTGGGCTACTTGGATCGCTAGCTGGGAGCTCAGTATTGGTTGGAGGTCTGTTCGGTGCTTACGGAGCAAGAATGACGAGCGATATGGTCGATCAGTATGCCAGGGAGGTGTCGGACTTCAAGTTTGTACCTCTCAAAGAGGATTCCGATCGGCGATTGAGAGTCACCATTGCAATATCCGGCTGGCTCAATGAAGAACAGGAAGTTTGGGGTCCGTGGCGCGTTCTGGGCGACGGCACTGAAGCATTCTGCTTGCGCTGGGAGTTGGGGACATTGATGAACCTCGGATCTGGGCTCAAGCAGATGGTAACAAGCGCCGCCTGGAACATAGCAAAGATGGAGATCTTGAAACGTACTGTCTTTGCATCTTTACTGGGAGCTATGATGCTACCTCTAGGACTCATCAGGCTAGGGACGCTGGTGGACAATCCTTTCCGCGTAGCTAAATCCCGCGCAGACAAAGCCGGAGTTGTGCTAGCAGATGCACTGATAAATCGTGCCCAAGGAGAACGCCCTGTGGCCCTCATTGGCTATTCACTTGGAGCGAGAGTCATTCAGTCTTGCTTACTGAGTCTACAAAAACGCCAGGCATATGGGCTCATCGATACCGTGATTCTTCTTGGGGCGCCTGTTCCGAGTGACGCTGCTATGTGGCAGGCCATGAGAACGGTGGTATCTGGAAGGCTTGTCAATGTTTACAGCGAGAATGACTACGTCCTTGGTTTTCTTTACCGCGCCAATAGCGTGCAGGTAGGTATAGCAGGTCTAACCAATGTTGAAGCTGTTGGGGTCGAGAACAAAAACGTCAGCGATATCGTAGACGGTCACATGCGTTACAAAGTCCTAATCGGTAGGTTCTATCACATTCATGTTTCAACAATGCCAACTAACATAACTGTCGAAAGGTCGTATCTTAAACGAGATTGGCTGGAGAGATCTTGATTCTGATGAACTCATGAGGGAACATGAGGACCTAAAAGCTCTTCAAGAACAAGAGGCTGAAGCTATGAGGAAAGCGAAAGCCAAAAAGGAGAAGGTCTCAGAGGGCCTCGAAGACGATGACTTAATATCAGATATGGATAAAGAGGTTTCTGTGGAACGCCCGGCCTCAGAATCTCCGCCGCCAATGCCTCCTCGCCCAGCAGGTAATAAAAGCTCACAATTAGACTCACTGATTCGATCTGTGAGCATCTCAGACGGAGACCAGGCATCTGCTCGCCCTACCCAGGCACAAGTTTCCCAGCAAAGTGCTTCGAAGCAGCAGCAACAGACACTCATTGACCTTACGAGCGACACCTCCCAATCCGCACCATCTTCTAAAAGCACTGCATCCCCTCCACAGGAAGACCCACTTGCTCATTTCACATACGTCAAATACGGGAAAGCTTCTCCATCCTCCCCACCGCCACAGTCTCAAACATCACAAGATCCACGTTCCCCCGCCCATACGAAGGATAATGATGCTATCGTTACGAGTTCTTTTAAGCCACAACCATCTGTTGAGCACTCGGCAGTACAGAAGACTACAACAGAACATCCCCAGTCACTGTCCGAAGGAGGAGCACAATCCAAGGTTGTTCTTGGGAAGGATCAGTTGATAGAGACGGACCCACTATCTACAACCACATCTCACCCGGTTGATGACGATAGTGACGACGAGCCAAGTTTTAAAGGAATTCAGATGGTCGATAATGACCCTAATATACTATGAAATTGTGGTCATGAATTGGGAAGTGCAATCGTTGAGTAGATATAGAACATCCTATAAGACCGTCTCAATTATGGTTATAGATTAAAATTAGGTCGTAAAATGTTGAAAAATCTCATGCAATATTTATGAACGGTAATTTGAATAGCGATTTTCGACTACAAAGGCCGATCGTAAATGTCATTGGAAATTTTCTCAGGGCATAAAGCCTCTGAATTACGAATGTCTAATATCAATGACTAGTCGTCATCCTCTCCTTCCCCAATAGCAGCCTTTTTCCTCTCGAGGTCATCTCTTAGCGATCTGATCATCTCCAGCTTCTTTCTCTTCAAAATGACATTGTTTAGCCGCTCCATATCGGCTATCTGGCCTTTGATAGCGTTCTCAAGATCTTGAATTTCCTCGCGCGCCCGTAGCAAATCGGCTCGCTGCTCCATTGCGTCTTCATCGATATCATCGATGTCGTCATCTTCGTCAGATGCCTCGTCGCCGCTGTCTTCCTTAGATGTAGCACCAGCCGCGGGAGTAGCGGCTTCGGAGTCCGTGACATTCTGAGTATCGGGCGCCACACTCGATGATTCGGCAGGAGTCGCGGCTTCCACGCCTTCCATGATATCTTCGGAGCCAGCCATTTCGAATTCGGCAGCGAGGTTGGCCTCGTCTTCGTCTGCAATCTCGGCATCAAAGTATCCCCCTTCGCCAGGCACCAACTCCCCGTCCGCGTCGGCATCGATCTCCCCATACCCATCACTCTCGGGCTGCTCGCTATCGTCGCGCGCACTTGGGCCGCGACTAAGGCGGTCGAAGTCTACGACCTCGTACTTCACCGCTTCCTCTGCCTCGGCGTCCACCCTCAGTAACCGTTCCACCTCGTCTTCGACCGCTTCTATTGTCCTTGTGCTCACTCGTGGCCTGAACCTTCGCTTCCTCACCCAGCGTAGAGGTGGTGTTAGGCCGTGAGCATACGCGTAGCTATCCTTGTCAACCTCTTTCACGGGAAGAGGGAAGTTAAGAGCCTCATTCTCGGTTTTCACTGTGCCAAGCACAAGAACCATCTGGCAAATGTCGGCAGCTTTGTACCAGGCTTTTCGATCCCAGCTCTTCAAGCCTTCAACTATACATGGCATGTCCACAAGAGTTGCAGCGTAGATCACACCCCTCACCGTTAACGTAGCTCGTCTTCCATCCGTCTGTAGGAACTTTAAGCGTATGTCCGCGCCGCCCTGTGACCTCTTTCCCCATTTTTTCTCCTCTATTGCCTTTCGTATGTACTCGCAATCGTCCCCTGGTATCATCCGTAGAATGAATTCCTCCTCGATCGCAGGATCATCTTCACGATCAGATGCCTCACTATCATATGCTAGTCCGCTCGGGCGAGGTGGTGGTTTACCCTTGGGTTTGAGCTTCACGTAAGGAGTATGTGGTGTCTTCGGCTTGCTGACGAACTTCAACCTCTTTGGGCCTCCGCTTGGAGTCTCGACTTGTTCTGCATCTGCGACCGCATCATGGCTGCGCTTCTTCGAGATCTTGATCTTCGTTGGTTTCTCTTTCGGCTTCGTATTGAGCTTGATTTTTGGTGACGGCTTGGCTGGAGACTGAGCGATTTTTGAAGGAACTGGCTCGCCAGGCTCAGGTTTCGACTTGGAGCTCGAGACCTTCAGTTTTATCTTCGGCGTACCCGTGCTTGTAGGGGTCTGTGATGGTGAAGCATCTTTCGCACGATTCGCCTCTGCAAGTGATTTGCCTACTTTAAGCTTCAAAATAGGTCGCGTATGTTCGGGCATCGTAGCAAACGAGCGCAGGGTATGCGCCTACCTCTCAAAGCTCAAAAAAAAGAACTCTGACGCATGCGAGATATTTTATATGTGGTGGTTTCACGTAAGATACAGAAGGATGCAGGAATGTGAGTCCGCGCCAAGCCGCGCAACCGTGGGTCGCGGCAAGTGATGGGGTGCGGAACTGTTTGCTGCCTCCGCAGAGACTCAGAAAATCAAACAAGCATGCTTGTGTACAAATAGACGGCCTGCTTGTGCTGCTTGTTTTAGCAAGACCTCTTCTCACCTCCATCTCACTATGATAGATTAACGTTCTCGCCCAAGGCAGTCCATAGGAGCGTTAATATGTCTCAAAGCGCTATGTTCATGGCGCTGTTAAGGCCTCCGGTCATGCACATACTCCGCGCTGCGGGCTTTCATGCAGCTCGGCCAGCAGCTCTCGACTCCCTCGTGGATATATGCGCCAGGTATCTTCTTATAGTTACCAGCAAGACTGCCGAGATGTCCCAGCTTACTCACAACGGTGGAGAGCCGACCGTAACGGATGTGAGGTTAGCGCTCGAAGATGTAGGCGCATTACGGCCGCAAATTTCTGATATCGAGGGGCAACTGAATGACGATGACGATATACGTGGAATAGAAGCCTTTGTCGATTGGTTTTCAGGTGAATCAAATACACAAATTCGCAGAATCGCTGGGTTATTAGCTTCGGGAGACATGGCAGATGTTGAAGCCGGCCTGGAAAGGGAAGATTTTCTAGCTGGTATGTGCCCGAAGTTCTGAGTTCGGATGGCGTGCTGACATCTCCAGCTCTCAAGAAGAAACACAGCAAGACTGGGGAAGAGTCCAGGTTCCAAGGGACTATGTTAGGGAAAGATGCAGAGGAGCGAACCATTTCTATTGACGGTGGCATCGAATCAATTCAAGAATGGGAATCCCAACGCCACCAAGCAGGCAAGAATCCAGCAGAAGGTTCCGGATCCATAAGTTCAGCTCCGTTGAGCACTTTCAGCTCTCCACTATCGGATATTTGATCGCTCACTCTACGAAGTTAATCCCTATATGAAGTCCGATATCATGTCTCGCCCCATTCGCAGCAGAACTATGCTATCTCCTTCCGATTAGACCACTTTTAGTATCACCAGGCTCAATGAAACCTGAGTCAGCTTATTGGCATCGTTAATTGAGAGACGCATGGTTCTACGTCAATGGCCATTGACGTTAAACTAAGCCCGGAGAAGAGAAATCACTTCGGAGGGAAATTATTTCCAACTTATGCATGAAAAAGAGCATGCTCATGCCTGAAGCTTGATACTCATCCGACCATATGTTTTAGGAGAGCATTGGAAAGATGTTGTTGATCATTGTCATCATTGAGTGTTACGGTAAATAGCCAGCGGGGTGTTGTTCAAACATGATGAAGGGTGTTATTTGGCAGTAAGTAAGTTTACGAGCTCAGCATGTAAACAATGTGTAGGACAATGGGTATACGGAGATGACTCTTTTAGAAAACCTTCGTCTCGTGTACCTTATAATGAAACCACATGTTCCCATGCGGTAGTTACAACACACTCTACTGGTTATCCACAATGACCTTTTATGCCTTTGGTAATTTGCTAAGCCAATTAGACGCCTGTTATCTTTTGACTCCAAATGTTACGATCAAAAACTCCTTAAACACAAAGTAGCGCGAGTCCTCAGGAAGTTAAGATCCTGTTATCGGGTACATAATTCGTGGCTAAACGGCTACTGGGCTATTTTCGGGTTGCGCTACCAAATGAAGCTTCATATGAAACCTACAAACTAGTGCTAGTAAATTCCAACTTTATGTCGGTAATTGATGTGAAGATCTTCGTTACCCAGAGTGTCTCCTCGACGCGAATGCATTCAATGATGTTGCGAGTATTTGGTAGTATAATTCTCAATTCACGCATCACAAAATGATAGTATTAAAAATCAAATAAAACCCCAGTGGTCGTAGTGTAAAAAACACGGAAAGGAATACCAACAGCTACCACCACGACAATAATCACTAAAATTCACCAATGGGTTTTCCAACATGGGTTTTCCGGTAGTTAAGTCTTTTCGATTTACCTAGGTATTTCGTAGATGTCCCTTATGCAGGCTTAACTCAGTAACCCTTGGTTAAGGCGGAGATAGGGTTGCTGTAGACTTTCTGCGCGCCAACCACCAACCTAAATGCGGTTCCGCTTTGGGACTAGCAATGTTCGGGCTTGGCGCGCCGCGCTATCGACCAGGGTTTTAGGGTCAGTAAGAAATATTTCTTTCTGTAGTTGCTGTTCTGACGCGCATTCTCTTCTTTTTAAGTATAATTCCTCCTGTACACTATCGTGATGTAAGTTTACCAAACGACGATAGGATTCTACTTACTTACTCTTTATAGGTTTTCTTTACGACGAGCAGCACTTCGAGTGCTAACCCATTCATCCCCGTCATTGACAGTTACGGCAAAGCCACGCTCCATCACCACCCTGACTTCCTTTTCTTTACGAGCTTCTCACCCTGTATTCTGTGGTCAGCTCCAAAGAAGATACGTCAGCGACGATATTCGAAAGGCGGATATCGAACGTGGTCCACCAGATGAGACTGAAGCTGTTGACAGAGCTGTTGCTTCTGTCGATGCAGAAACTACTACAGCGTCTAGCTCAAGTGAGCCTGCAGCAGAGACTTATGCACCGGCAGAGACTTATGCACCGGCAGAGACTTATGCACCGGCAGAGACTTATGCACCGGATGAGTCTCCTGCAGGAAAATGGAGCATTCATGGGCCCCCTCGCCCAGATCCGAAGCCTTCCCCGAATCTCTATCTTGGGAATCTATACTTCGATGTGACGGAAGAGGACCTGAGGCGAGAATTTTCGCGGTTTGGAGAAGTGAAATACGCGAAACTCATTTATGACGGTCGCGGTCTGAGCAAAGGGTACGTTGAAATAACAGCACGTAATTCCATCCTAATGTTGGCGCTAGGTTCGGATATGTTGGGATGGCCGACCTAGCACAAGCAACGACCGCAATCGAGTCGATGAATCAACAAATGTTCGAGGGCCGTAGACTGTCCGTACAATACAGTCTTAATAGGCACAGAACCCGCCCACAAGTTTACAATTCGCCCGGCACAGAAATATCGCATCACGAGCCTTCCAGAACAATTTACATCGGGAACATGCCATTCGAGATGTCGGATCAGGGTTTAAATGACCTCTTTAAAGATATCAAAAATATTGTTGATGTTCGCGTGGCAATAGATAGAAGAACAGGCCAACCAAGGGGATTCGCCCATGCTGATTTCCTCGACATTGAAAGCGCAAGACTAGCTTTGAAATATTTAAGAGGAAAAGTGGTCCATGGGAGGAGGCTAAGGGTTGATTTTACCGGATCTTTCAATTCACAAACTCCAAAGAGGTCGGGATTCTCCCAGGAAGCTGAGGCTTCAGGAGAAGACTCTGCTAGACAGGAACCCTAAGAGGAAAGATAAAAGCAAGTAAATGGCGGAGAAAGGTGCCTCGGCCTGTATGGTTCGGTTCATTTCATTGTATACTGAATTGCATAATTCTACGTGGATGGGAACTTGCGCTATGCTCTTGGTCATATGGAGTAGTTGTATGATACACTATATTCGGGAGAGAGCATAACGACGAGGCGTTGCGTTGCTGTCATAATAAGTATTGCATAGATTGGTCATCTCCTCTTCTTGAACGTCTGTAATTTTGCACAGAGTGAAACATTAAATTGAAAAATGCGATTCCGATGCGAATGATCGCAAGCCGTTTGGTGGTAAGAAAAATTCCTTCGGAGCTAAAAATGGCTTTGATGTGTCCCTGATTGAGCCTCTCTACGAAAGTGCCGAGGCCGATTCGCCGCGGTTGGCCCGCCGGCTCCGCCTCGGGCACGGCTGGTATTTGTAAACTTCCTCCTTCCCCACTTGACAACATATTTTCCTCCGCCCATAGATTCACACTCCTCATTCACGATCTATCACTCTCCTCTAGTTCAGTTTGAAAATTATTCTTTAGACAGCGCTCGATTAAAAGTCCACATCATGTCATTTCTTGGCGGTCCAGAATGCTCGACGGCGGGCAACCCGCTCACACAGTTTACAAAACATGTACAGGAAGACAAGTCGTTACAGAGAGATAGGCTGGTGGGTCGGGGTCCTGCAAGTCAGTTCGAGAGTATGCGCTCGCAAAGACCCATGGGCCAGAATGACAAGGTACGTCTCTCGTCCGATCGCAAGATGCAACTGACCAATATCATGCAAGATGATGGATGATTTTCTACAGCAACAGCCCGTCATGCCCTCGCAGCCGTTCGCGATGGAACAACTTCGAAGGGACCTTCCCAACTATGCTCCCCAAGCCCCGCGAACAGGTTCCCCTGGTTGGGCGGCAGAGTACGACCCAAGCGAGCAGGCTCGCATGGAGAATGCGTTTCAAGCGAAGGGTATGCACAGCGGTTTCAACCCAGCCGAATTTCAAAGATTTCAGGAGAATAGAACTACAAACATAAGCCCAGTTCACGGAGGGCCATCTACGATGAATAGATTTCAGGGCAATTATATGGGCGGGATGGGCATGGGGATGGGCATGATGGGAATGAACAGCATGTACGGACCTTCGATGGGTATGCAGGCGCCAATGAATCACCAAATGGAAGGGAAAGGTAAAGGAAAAATGGTAGAGCTTGATGACAAGAACTGGGAGCAGCAGTTCGCAGAGATAGATGCAGCCGGGAAAACTGAGGATCTCCAAAATGAGGGACGAGAAATGTATGATGAAATGGAACGACAACTTAACGATATGGACAGGTCAGTGTCTGAGACCCTTGATGGAGACTTTGAGTCCATTTGGCGTGGAATACAAGCTGAACGCGCGGACAGGGAACTCACCCAAGAGCCCTACTTTGACCATCCAGGGCCCGACTTTGACATTTCAGGCCACATGGGAGACATGGATCCCTGGGAAGGCTTTGATACGATAAATACGCACCACGGCATGCGTGATCCGCAATTAGGTGACTATCAGTTTGAAGAAGATAATATCTTCAAGAACGTAAACAATCCCTTTGAGGAAGGCATGAAGATTATGTCGGAGGCCGGTAACTTGTCGCTAGCTGCGCTAGCCTTCGAAGCTGCTGTCCAGAAAAACCCAGATCACGTACAGGCGTGGAATATGCTCGGTTCCGCCCAAGCACAGAACGAGAAGGAAACTCCCGCGATTCGCGCCTTAGAGCAAGCCCTTCGATTGGATGAAAACAATCTGGAGGCGCTCATGGGTCTCGCAGTGTCGTACACCAATGAAGGATACGAGGCCACCGCTTACCGTACCCTAGAGCGCTGGCTTTCGGTCAAGTACCCATCAATTATTCACCCGGATCAGCTCTCGGTCGCCGCCGACGTGGGCTTCACAGACCGCCACCTCCTGCACGAGAAGGTAACCAACCTGTTCATCAAAGCCGCCCAGCTGTCTCCAGATGGTGAGCACATGGATCCCGACGTGCAGGTCGGCCTGGGCGTTCTGTTCTATGGCGACGAGGAATACGACAAGGCGGTGGACTGCTTCTCGGCAGCGCTCGCCAGCACCGAAACGGGCACCACCAACCAGCGCGCACAGGTGCACCTCCTCTGGAACCGGCTGGGCGCGACGCTGGCAAACAGCGGCCGTCCCGAAGAGGCTATCGCTGCGTACGAGCGGGCGCTCACACTGAACCCCAACTTCGTGCGCGCTAGGTACAACCTGGGCGTGTCGTGCATCAACATCGGCGTCCTGGAGCAGGCTGCGCAGCACCTCCTCGGTGCGCTGAGCATGCACAACGTCGTCCAGAGGGAAGGCAAGGAGAGGGTGCAGGAGGTGCTGGGGCAGCACGAGTATGGGGACGGCATCACGGAGAAGGAGCTGGACCGTATGATGAACATGAATACGAGCAGCAACCTTTATGAGACGCTGAGGAAGGTGTTTGGCCAGATGGAGAGGAGGGATCTGGCGGAGAAGGTGGTAGTGGGCATGGACGTCGAGCAGTTTAGGGGGGAATTTGATTTTTGAACCGGGGGATTTAATTTGGGCCGAGGCAAAGGAGCAAGGTCACAGTCGACACGAGAGGAACGAAACGGGGAAAGAAATAATAGCGAGGTCACTACACAAGTGGACGGATGCATGCTTAGGTCTGGATGCAGGTTACTTATTGTGTGAGATTATGGCAGACAAGTACGCCGGATATGTTTAGAACACCAGGAACGGCCTATGTACAAACAAAATTAGTGCCTATAGAAAGTATAGGTGCGCATAATACCCCTTTTTATTTTGTGAAATATTAATCCAAAGTTTGAAATCTCGGTACTTGATTACATCCAAAGAAATTGAGCTCATAATGATAATAGCCTGGGACATTTGTCTTTTTTTGAGACTCAACACCGAACAATGTATTCGTGTACAATACATATACGTTTTTACGGATAGTTATTTACATAAAAAAGCCTCACTGTGTCCCCCATCGCAGCCCATCTTCCTTTCCCTCGCAGCCCATCTTCCCTTCCCTCCCAGCCTAGCTCCCCCCCTCCAACGAAATCTACTCCCCTCCTCAAGGCGGCACGTCGGTGGTGCAAGGCGGCTCGGTAAAGGTGCTGCTGGGCGGCTCTCCCGGGCAGCTGGTGATCACGCCGCCCCAGGTCAGTTCGCCTCCGGGGCAGTCCTTGATGATGTCGATGAACGTCGACTGGCAGGTCTCGCACTCGGGCTCGGTGAAGGTGCTGCTGGGCGCCTCTCCCGGGCAGCTGGTGATCACGCCGCCCCAGGTCAGGTCGCCTCCGGGGCATTCCTTGATGATGTCGGTGAAGGTCGACTGGCAGGAGGTGGAGGGGGGCGTGGTTGCGGCCGTCGGGGCCGAGGTGATGATGGTTTCCTGCGGGGCGGCGGCCGCGAGGGTGGCGGAGAGGAGGGCGAGGAGGGTGATTTTTGGGAGCATTCTGAGTGTTCTGAATTGAAGGATGTTTTTGGGTTTGTTTTTGGACGGATTTGTTGGTTAAGGATGATTTTGATGTTTGCGGAGAAGGCTGGAAGGGAGAAGATTGGGCTGAGAGAGGAAAGCAGCTTCTTTATATATCTGATTGTTGGTGGGTCGGCGAAGAGGTATCATGGGTGGAAAGTCTTTGTTCGTCCACGGGCCGACAAGACTTTTACCTCCTAGTATGTGTAACCTCAAAGACTTACCAGGTAACTTGACACGAATAGCTTCTAGTCGGTTGTGGCTTCCAGTTGGTCGCCGAAGTTGCTCTTCACAGCTTCCCTTCCGAGCTAAGCGGTAAGTCGGTCTCGTAGCGGCGGTTTGGAGACTGACATCTTCTCGCACGGGAAACACGAGGTATGACATGGAAGTGCTGTATCCTCGAGATTCAAGAGCCAGTCACGGCTGCAGTTCGCCGTTACTCGTCGGCCAGGTAATGCCGCAGGTGTGGAGGAACACCCAACTAAGGCTTTAAGCTTATGGGATCGACTGTGCGGTTGCTGATGATCCTTCGTACTAGTACTCGTATTAGATCGACTGATGGCAAGATCTGCACTGGAAGGTAGCTTCGACTTGTGATGCCTTACCGTAAAGATTACTCATTCAAGAAAGAGCACCAAATTTGTCCAGTTACACTACGGATTCGCCGCTTGCGGTTTCCGCTAGAACTCCTGTCTTGGCCTAGAATAGCAAAGTCCGTGACTGCCTATGACCGCATAAGGCTTACTTTAGGTGAGGGTCAGTAGTAGTGGCGCTGGCTCTCACCGCTGCCGAGAACGCTTAACCAATGCGTTACCGCGCAAATGGCAGCCACGAACCGAACATCAAATCATCCTTGGGGCTTAAGCCAAACACCACCAGAAAGCGGTCTCGAGTGGCGCAGATAGAGTCAAAGCTGCGATGGAACTTCGTGGCTCCATGGTAAGAAAATGCCCCGGATTTCAAAGCAAGCCTCTTCCGTTTTTTTTTTCTTTTTCCGCGAAGTCGTTACTTCACCTAAAACAGCCCATTCTGCAAGCCACAAGCGGCGGCACCGGCTTGGGCGTCCAATCGACAAGAATGGCGGCTGTTCGATGTCCGAATTGGTCCGTACGAGAAGAACGCAATCGTATATTCGTATAACGCTGGGCAAGGCTATATTTCATATAATATCAAGTACTTGGCATCATTTGCAGGCGTTTCGAAGAGTCGAATTAACTTTCCTTGAGTACGATGATCGCCATGTGGACATGCATTGTGAAGTCGAATCGGCTGATCAGCAATATGGATTTTGAAATTAGCCCAGGAACGACGTGGCATTTAGCTAAAGACCGCGACACGAGGCTGGGGGCGGAAGGAATTGGCAGTATTCATTTTCTTTTTTTGGTTTCTCTTCTTCTCGGAATCCATCCGGCTACCTAAAGTAGCTACCCATCCGACCTACTTAGTATCTATCTACAGTGCACTTAGAACATTTTGAATACCAACTGAGCCATTGTCTTCGCGCCGCGTGACGTATGGCCGCAAGTCGCTTTTATCCCACATGCCGCCGAGAACGCCAGGCTTGCCGCGCAGTCGCTCCCGCAGGGCATCCGGACCAATAACAAAAATATTTCCGATCTCCGTAAGCACCTCCATGCTGGGCTGAAACGATTCGTCAAGATTCCAGTTGCGGAAGAGCTCGTTGTACTTGCTGATGTCTTTCGTTACCATGATGCCTCCCATCGCGCTGACGGTAAATTTCTTGAAATGCTCGAAGAGGAGGCTCCGAACGTTCACGGCAATCTCCGTCAGAAACGCCTTCAGGTTTGGCGACGGTGATAGGGCATTGTTCGCCAAGTTGTAGACTTTCGTCAAGAAAGAGAACACGGATAGACAGGTAGGCGTTTGGAGTTGTTCCAACCACGCTCCGCCACCTGTTGCAGCGTCGTCTCTAGGTCGGAAGTCTGTTTTCTTCTGGTTCGCAAGGAGTTTGGAGACCCAAGCGATGGTTGCATCAATGGTTCTCTGTAGGAGACTGTTGATCTTGTCTTCCAGTTGGCCAACGAAGGTATTCAACTTCTTTTCGATGTCTCGTCGGGCAGAAGTACTGTTCGCTGCAAGCGGGAGCAACACGGTATTAACAAAAACTGACATAAGGTTCATCGTATTTATAATACTGTTGACATGCTCGAGATGGTTGAGATCGGGCTCGTTCTTCGCGTTCTCCTGTGCGGCAGCAGCATCGTTTGCTCTATAGAGAGATTAACAACAATAGGATGAACTCGAGGCTTCACTTACGCATCCAAGGCAACTTCGACATACTGACGGCCCATGTGTGCGAGCATCAGATCCAGCAATGACAGGACATCACGTGGAACCTCGGCACCTCCCGCGATCTCCAAGCCACGTCCCACTGCTTCAGCAAGCCAACGCAACATGCGTTTAACGTTAGCGGTGTCGACTACACCATCCTGCTCGTTGAATTCGGCGTCCATTTGCTTTCTCGCGCTCTCGCCTTCCTTCAGACCAGCAACCCGAAGTAGACGAGCCTTTTGCTGGGGAGCTAGATCGGAAGAATCTAAACGTTCGATATAAGCCTCTCTGGCGGAGGTAAGGAGTTCACTTCCTGATTTCGCGAGCGAGGCAAGAATTGTCGTGGGTGCTTTTCTTCTTTTAGACTGCAATTTTTAGCGGGTAACATGCGTCATTTGGTCATACATACGTGATAGACTGTGAATTTGAATAAAAGAGACGAGTACAACTCTTCGAGATTTCTCCTTTCGCGCTCAATATAAGAAGAGCCGGCAAAGTATGGGACGAAAAGGTCGTCGAACTGCTGGTCCAAAATGTTGGCAGTATTTGGAGAGAGTGTATCGGGATGCTCTGTGAGGCCATGAGCTTTGAGATCGTCTACCAACGTATTTATACAGCTCCTTGCGGCTTGTAGTGATCGTAAAAATGCCAGGGTCGACACAGTATCGGCCTTATCTAAAACGGCTTCCAGTTTCTGCTGAATAGATTGTTGGAAAATTCTTTGTAGGAACCTCGCAAGCACAGTTTCGTAATATGAAAATGACTTTTTGATAATGACGGACTCCTCCTGGACAACGATTTTAACTTCATCAACTAAGGACTGTAGACTCGGCTCGACTCCGGGAGTGTCGGCATCAGGATCTGCTAGAATTTCCCAGGTCTCTGGCTCAGAAGCGACTTCTTCTGTGTTCAGTTGACTTCTATCGATGAAGAAAGAATGTTGATTAACGAAGCTTGCAATCACGCTGGCTCCACCACCAAAATCCTGTAATACGTCGGCACATTCTCGCATTCCCTCGAACCTGCCACGTTTGGAGAAGTCGTCGAATTGCTTCAATAAATCTTTTTCTAAAGTCTCTGCGAATTTTTCAATGATCTCACGCGTGTTGTGTTTCAAGGCGTGCTCATCAACGCCGTTTATACCGTTGATGCCGTTGACTTTCGTACCGTTGGGTTGGCCCCATCTCGTAGGATCAAGCCTTTGACTCAACTTAAGGAGCTGACGGGCAATCTGTGCGCATCGAATCTTCTGACTACCGGCGTTCTGTCGTCGCATATCTTCGAGCAAAAAGAGCTCTCCCCGCTGACTGACCTCAAACCAACAATTGACCAGAAACCTCGCATCCTGAGCACGAAGTCTCTGGCGATCGAGCTCTTCCAGCCGCTCACCAATCTTTACAGCTTCACTTCCTTGGCCATCCCTGCCACCAGTGTACCCACTTAGAGATCGGTCAAGCTTCCTAAAGTTATCAAGGGAACTCTCCAGCCGCCGACTTAAAGATTGGACGTTCGACTTGTGCTGAGCTTCAGCTTTCTTGACCGCGCCAGCCTTCTCCGTCTCAGATTCCTTTAGATCTGCTGAAAGGTCGTTGATACGATTTAACGCATGTTCGAATGTCCTAATCAACGGCCGGGGATCGAATGCTTGTGAAGATTGATTGCCGGACCGGCGGCTTTGAGGAACTGCGCTATCGGAGAGAGATTCAATAAAATCTTTCACAATAAAATCTTTGCTAGAGAAGGTATCAAGAGTGAAGCTCGGACCCTGAGAGAATAGAGCCCGGGGTGCATAGGTCCCTGAGAGAGGTGATTGAGGCCGTGACATGCCCGCTAGATAATCGGGTTCACCAAATGCGGCAATATGTCATCGATGTATTATCACATATCCGTATATCAGAAGAACAAAGAGGCCCCGCTTGCTTCCAATTATAAAAACCCAAACGAGTGGTGCGTGGAACTCGACGGAGCAGAGCGCGTTAGAGGCCAGTTTCACTGTGGTTCGCTTGTTGAGGTCCGATCAGCCACAATGCCAAGCCGCAAATCCCATCTTTCTTCTGCCTGCGAGCTTTCTGCTGCGGCTGGGGTCGTCACCTCGTCAGGACTTTCGATCCACGAATATTTACGCGTGGACCAAAGAGGCGCAATTTTGCGAGTTGCCACTTTTCTTAGAATCATTGCGATAGTCATTCGTTTATAATAGACTGGAAAATAATGCTTCTCATACCCACATACTAATTTCAAGAGAGTCGTTGGAAACTTGTATATGGTCAAATAGAACACATTACATCACGAGACAGCAGCGAAATTCACACGAGCGTTCCTACATACCCATTGAACCCAGAATGGTCTCGCAAGACTTCACAGAGAAATATCGCAACGATGTTTCTGCTTCGGGGAAGCTTCTCACGGCTCAAGAGCGTGAGGCAATGCTGAAGCCGTACCTTCCACCGCCAGCTCCAAAGGCCGGCTCCAAAAAGAGGTCGAAACCTGTCAGAACTTTTCTGAAGACTCAAATACACCTCCTCATTTTCAACATTATACATATATTCTTCTCTGTTTACATTCGTTTTCGCCAATTTTACAACTTGGTATGCTACCGGATCGCATCGATCGTTCACTACCACCATCGATCACCTGAACTCATTCAAAAGGACGTGAAAGGCTTGAAAAGACTACCTAAACATCTGAGTGTGATACTAGAGCTACCGCGGGACGGTAGGCGGTCGGATGGTTTGGATACGTTGCTGGACGACGTCGCAGAGATATCGGCATGGTGTGCGTGTGCTGGAATACCTATGTTGAGCGTCTATGAGAGGACTGGTGCACTGAAGAACTTCGTTCCGAGGACTCATGAGACGGTGGCTTCAAAACTCCATGCGTATTTTGGAAAGCAAAGGCCGACTTTGCAGGTCCGTTCGCCTCATATGCCAACGTTCTTGAATGGGGATGTTTCGGAGGAAGAACCAAACTCAAGCGACCTAGGTCAGTCTTGTCAAATGATAGGTTGAAGATATACGACTGACTTTTACTAGGACACCTTTCTCTCCTCCTGTTGTCTGCGGAAGATGGTCGTTCTACTTTAGTTGACTTGACAAAAACATTAACAGAGATGTCCCAGAAGAACAAACTCGCTCCGAAAGATATTTCACTCGAGCTCGTGGATGCGGAAATTAGCGAAAGTGTTGTGAGCGACCCGGATCTACTTGTTCTGTTTTCTCCGCGCGTGAAACTGGACGGCTATCCTCCGTGGCAGCTGCGGTTGACCGAGATATATCACGCGCGTGACAACAATAGCGTGGAATACCTGGTCTGGCTAAAGGCATTATATCGTTTTGCAAAGGCGCAATTCCGATTCGGTAGATGATACTGGACATACGCTTTACTAGATTATTCTTTTCTTTCAGTTCTTTGATACCCAGGCTTGACGCCACGTGACAAATCCGGCATGTTTGCGGACACATAGAATTATGTCAAAGAAATTAGACTCACTTAATTCTCAAAGAATTGTTTTGCCGTTCTTAAATTCAATGCGAGAACCTAATACGATGTGTTGGTACAGGATATTCTGATCAACAAAATTCATCACAATGGAAGTACGGTGCTCTGGAGGATCAACATTTTGGTGCTGCACGAATGGATTCAAAGGATGCTGTCCATTCAATCCGTGTGATTCAGATATGCCTGAATGTCCATGTAAGGGGCTATTTGAATTAGGGAACGGATCTGATGCTGGAACCGTGTCTCAACCTTCTACTGTCTCAGTGCCTTCTATTTCTTTTCCACCCAACGTTCCCAGCTCCCTTACAGCGACTGCCTCGCTATCTACCGATCTACCTGCAGCAGAATCTCGAGATTCAGCGAACGTGGTTGAAGAATCCTCTATAATTTCAAAAACCGCCTCCAGTAGTGTTACCATTTCGCCAACCTCAACACCCACTCCCTTAATCTCTTTCCCGACCCCTACCTCCTCTAGTCTCTCTATCAAAGATACTGCAACTTCAAATACAGCCACTGCAACTCCAAATACAGACAACAATGACGGCATCTCCCCGGGACAGACTGCTGCCATCGGCACACTTAGTGGTCTTACGGGTTTGGCGCTTTTGGGGGCCCTACTCTCGTTCCTACGAAGAAGAAAAAACCAGCATACCGTGAAGCTAAAGCGGGAATCTAAAAAGTCAAAAGACAGTGATGACGAAGAGCGGGTGGGAAGGGGTATCGCGATGTTTACGCACGCGAGCACGGCTCCAGCTGGTAAGGGTTAGCCCCTGGGAATGCAAGATGGGCGCCGATGCGAAGAGCTTTCCTGGCTGGCAGCCCTTTAGGCCGATCCATACTTCGATTCGATGATCTCTAGGAGCTCGGATTTACAAAGCAAGGTGTTCTGGTTGTATTTGTTTGCTTCTCGTCGGCTGGCTCATTTTGTATATTGGTCATTGGATGTATGGAATTGTTTAGGAGGTCAAGGGATAAATACCCCTGCAATTACGTGTCTGCGTAGCGATGTAATGGACTAGAATTTTTGTTTTTGTGTCTCAGCCACAAACTGTTTTATCTTGTTCATAGAGCTATATCGCATGATCATCTTTCAATGAAGAGCTCGTCTTACCCGTATCTTTGCGTCTTGGCCTGTTGGTTAGCAACGATTAACAGAAGCTGCTTAGCGCTTTGCCTGATTCCAGCATGTGCTAACAACTCTCATCAGCAACGGTTTAATCGCCCGGCTTCAAGTGAGATTTCATAACATAAAAAGATTAGGGGCTTTTTTAGTCGTCATCATCTTCTGTCCCAAAAGAAGAATTCAAGAATCCTACAAAAGCCTCTCCCACCCTCGCGATATCCAGTCCCTGCCCATCACCCCCGAGCTTCCCAAACTGGCTCCTCTGTAGCTGCAGGAACTGCCGCCGGAGCCTCTGAAGCTGAGCAATACCAACGGACTGTATAGCCGGCAACCTGACGGGTACCTCCGACCCGTCGACCTTGACTTCCGTAGCATCGGGGTCGTCTTTCAGGATTCCCTGTATGGTTGCTATGATTCCACTAGTCATTCGGTCGATCTGCTGTAATTTGTCCGCAGGTTGGGACTGGGGGAGGACAGTCGCCATGTTGGGCCGCACGGCTTTCTGGGTCCCGGGAGAGCCGATGAGGGCGTCCCATATCGCGTCGAAGGGGGGCTCGGCGTCGCAGTAGGGGACCGTGAAGAGTGGAGAGTCCCAGCGAGTCATGCCGTTGGGCTCTTCGTAGCGGAATACAAGGTTGTCGAAGAGTGACGGCTCGTATGGCTGCGGTAGGACAGTGGCAGTGGGGGGAGGCGCTGGTGCCGATGGTTCTGGCTCGGAGCCTGCTGCCGCTTGAGACGATGTATTGGTGGATGGCGGAAGTTCCTGATTTGTTGAAGAGGTTTCGGAAGAAGCTAGTCGTTCTTCATTGATGCCTTTACACGTATCTATTGGCGTTCCAACGTGTATCTTAGATTTATTCGTCAGTCAGGTTTGAGTCGTAGGGGAAACACTTCATCCTAACTTCGGGGTAACCTCTCGAATGGTAAGAATACGGCCGAACACTGCAATGCTCCTCAAGAAAGATTAACAGAAAACAGACTCGCTTACTACGCAGTTTGTGGTTTGGACCGCCTTTGCTTCGCAGTACATTTGGTATCGATAACCCTTAATGTAATTCATACCATCGCAAATGACTACCGTATCTCGCCGCAGATTCCTCTTAACAGCGGACTCCAACGTTGCCCTGGCGTCTTTCTCATCGCGTGCGTTGCTGTAAACATTTCGCGAGAGACCCAGAGTGTCGTCTGATACATGAAAGACGCTGAGTCGTTTGTGTTGTTGATCTGTTGCGGACTCGATGCGGGATTTGAAGTACTGCTCCAATTGAGTCGCACGGTACGTTTTCCCGGAGCAGGGGTACCCAGAGAGGAGCACCAGCTGTGAATGTCAAATCATGCCTTATTTGAAGTGCTTCTACGACTCACAGGCATGTTAGAGGAGCTATAGACAAATTACACCAGTCATGTTAGTTATTGAGTCGAACTTGACTCTTCTTCCACCTGCATATCCACTGCTTACTTAATGCATCAAAATAGCGTTTTATCACATCAGCTTTTCCTACTGGACTCTTCACAGTTTACATTGTACAAATCACAGTTCTTACTGTGTACTGTCTGCTGTGATGCTGAACTTTTAGATACAATTCCAAAACTATACACTGCCCTAATTGAGAGTAGCTGCTCTATATCATATAATTCTACTATTCGTCTTGAAAAATTATGTATCATGTTTCAGTATGCAGTGCTCATACCTCAGCTTCGTATGTAATATCACATCTATAATCACCGGTAGTTCATTCTTCAACGACACTAACTTCAATGTCCCCTATCCCTCCGTTCTCCATCCAGCGTTCAATAGTGTCAGTATAGTCCTCCGGCCCAGCGCCCCAGAGCCCACTCTTCGCAACAACCATCTGCGCCTCAGGAGGAAGAGCATCCAACAGCCCCTCAACATTAAAGTACCCCGGCGTACACCCCGCCATCGCAGCCGTCGAAGCAGCCCGCATGAGGATCTGGTTCCCCCAATCCTCAGCAGCCTTGTCCGTAGGCCTAACACTGAACTTCTTCCCCCCAGCAACCTTTTCCGCTTCCCTCAAGACATACGCCGCCTCGCGCGCCAAGTTATCGATATTGAACAAATTATTCCCACTGAGAGCAGCCTGCCACGGCCCACTGAGGAACAAATTCGGAAAATTCGCATCCAAAAGCCCATGCAGCGTACTCGGGCCGTGCTTCGCCCACTGGGGGCTCATGACGACGCCGTTGCGCCCCGTAATGGTCGCATTGGCCTTGTCCGCAGGGCAACCGATGAACGGCGCGCGGAAGCCCGTGGCAAAGACCACGACGTCAACGGGGAGAGTCCGGCCGGCCGCAACGACGGCGTCACCCGTGAGCCCGTCGAGCCCCTTGCCCGCCGTATCGACCAGCGTGACGTTCGGCCGATTGAAGGCCGCGAGGTACCCGTCGTGGAAGCACGGCCGCTTGCACCAGGTCGGGTACCACGGCTGCAGGGCCGCCGCCCACTCCTTGTTCTCGACGGTGCCCGAGACGCGCGCGCGGATGCGGTTCTGCCGCGGCAGGTCGAGGGCGTGGAGCTCTTGCATGTAGGCTGGGAGGTCGGCCAGGGTTCGCGGGCCGTGCGGGTTGCCGTTGATGGCGACCAGGCCTTCTGAGTGCGTCCACTGGTCGTCGACCAGGTTGGTGGCGGGTTTGGCTTTGGTGGTGAAGTGCGCGTGCCAGTTCCGCATTCGCTCGCGCTGCCAGCCCTTGCCCGTTGCGACTTTTGCCTTGAACCATTCGGGGTCGGTCTCGCGCTGGTCGCGGTGGTCGATGCTGGAGGGTGTTCGCTGGATAACGTAGAGATGCTTTGCCCATTTGGCGACCTCGGCAATGATCTGAATGGCAGAAGCCCCGGTTCCGATGACTGCTACCTTTTTGTCCTTGAGCTTGGTGAGAGATGGGTCTGTAGGACTTCCACCTGTGACTTCGTAATTCCATCGAGCCGAATGAAAGACGTGGCCCTGATAATCTAGTATGCCTGGGAGATCTGGAAGTTTGGGATAGTTCAAGACCCCATTCACGGTTGTGACAAACTGCGCGCGGATATGAAGGGCCTCTGGCTCCTTTCCATTTCGCACCTGTTCAATCTCGACCTTCCATTCTTTCCTTTCATCATCCCAATCTAGCTTATTGGCCTTTGTTTGAAAAACGGCACTGTTTGCAAACCCCCACTTTTCAGCAACGAGATTGGCATAGTTGCGAATCTCCTCGCCGTACGAGTAGCGGTGTTTTGGTACAAATCCCGTTTCCTCGAGCAATGGCAGGTAGCTATAGCTTTCAACGTCGCATGCAAGACCTGGAAAACGATTCCAGTACCAAGTTCCCCCAAACCCACCTGCGCTATCGATGATACGAACATCGTCTGGATGAATGCCTCCCTGGTCGATTAAACGCGCCGCATAGATAACCCCTCCCAGTCCAGCACCGATAATGAGAAGCTTGCACCGGTTGTTAGGGAACATCGCTCGTGCATCCTTGACCGAACTCTCGTCGACCCATGGATCTTCTTGAAAGTGCTTAAACTTGTCAGATAGAGAGATGTCAACAAACTGGTCGTTCATGTCTTCCCGCAATCGCCTGACACGCTCCTCGCCATAGCGCTTTTGGGCCTGGAGAAGGTCGACTCCATCTACGCCCTCGTCCTGATAAGCTTCTTCTGATCCCGCTACTTTAAGAGCGGCGGGGTTGGCAGTTTCGTTAGGTGCGGACATTGTGAAAGTGCTATACTATGGACGAAAACCCCGGTTGTACAAGTATATAAGAAGAGCACGTTATTGAAGTTGCAGAGACCTTCTCCTCATCATATAGGTGCTTCTCTGACCACAAGCAAGGGTCAGCAAGCACACTACGCATTATGAAAAGGTGGAAAGCCGAACAAAGTGGAGCTGAACTGCGCCATATGAGCAGAGCTGAGCCAGCGCACCCAATGTCCTCTATTGGGAGTCTTTCAGGTTAGGAGCCCGTAGACCGGACCGCCCGGAAGCGTCGAGATCGCTTACGTGTGAATCCTAGACTCGTGCTGAGTAGAAGCTGGAGATCCGCCTGAGCTTAGTGGCGTGTAGTCCGGGTTGGATTCGCGGTGCTGGTTCCTTGGCGTCTTTCCATTTTCTCACTTGTCTCCAGTAAACCTATTAAGGTCCCAAGGTCAAAGGGGGAAATGTAATAGCAAGTATAATAAAACAATGTTGGAGAATTTCGCACAAATTTTTCGTGTTATTTACCCTCATTGCACAAATTTGCGCAAGCAACTTGACGATGTAATCTTTTAGGGGGTTGTTGCCCGCACTAGAGGCCCCTATCCTAATCATGGATCAGTTCCACGTGGATTCTAGCTGATGTTAGATTAGATTATACCATTTTATGATACAGTGTTATTACTTACCTACCTACCTAGGTACCTAGTTAAGATGAAAAGCAACATTGAAAATATTTCAATCTGAAGCCTCAAAGCTTACACACTAATGAATGAGGGGTCCGGGAGCTTAGTATTATGGCCAGGCTGCAACGGCTTCCGCATTATTTTCGGCGATTATTTCGCCTACTCAGCAATGCGGTGTACGACAAGGCTGCTAACCACGTGAACGTAGCGATCGATACCTATCGTTTATTAGGCAGTGCTCGCACAAATTCCTAAGACGTTGACGTATTTAGATGAGAGCATCATAACTATCTTCGTCCTTCCTTCCAGAACTTTGGTTTTTTTACACCGTGCCAATCCGTGTTTCAGGACTTTAGACCGTATTTCGCTTCTTCAAAGAGCTCAAATTTCCCCTCTTTGGTAGTACGAGCAGCAAAAATGGATGCGTCAGACGTTCTCACGGCGGTAGAGCACCTTTCTAATGGAGATCGCACCAAGTACATGGTAGAGCTAGGACGCAGCTCTGTTCTAGATAATGACGCCCGGAATGCGATATCCCAATTATGGTCTGGGAATACATACACAAAACTCCAGGCGCTACGCACTTGCTATGGGAGCCGTGATGTATCTATGGCTCTGGAGATAACGTCTCTTTGTCCTGTTCTGACGCCGCAAGCCTTACGTATTGTTGCGATCTTCGGAACGGACGATCAAGTTATTGAGCACGGTAGTCAGCTTTGTGTTGCTTTGCTTTTGAAGCTCGGAGGTCTGATTCAAAAGCGACACAAGGTTGATGGAAGAATGTCTCACGGAATGCTCATAGACGCAATATTGTGCAAAATCCGCTCCTTGGGGTCTCACGGAGCAAAAAACGTGATGGCGATTCTTCCTTATGCTACAGAAACTACGGTGAGAACGCTACTGCCAGAATTCAAGAGAGATATCACCACCGGAGATAACTATCGGTTTTGGGCTCTTCTGATCAAACGACACCCTCGCACTGTATATCAATGGTTGTTACACAACTTGGAGGAATTCGAGCGAACAATACCGTCTTTCCACAAGATGGAGAAATATTTGATTGACTTGCTGTTACGCCAACTTTTAAAAAGTGAAGATAACGCAGATAAGGCACTAAGGCTCTTTGATCTTATGATGGATATCAATGGCGATACATTAGCAGCGAATGTACAAACGCTGATGATACAACGACCGGTGCAAACAGCACAGATTCTGATTGACTATCAAAAATTCTTCAAGATAAGACCTAAGAAGTGTTATCGTTTATTACCACCCGATATACTGTTGGAGCTTCTATCGATACGTTCTATGGATTGTAAGAATAGATATAGCTCTAACTTACGATATATGACAGCAAGTCAGAAGGACGCGTGGTACCTTGATGATTTACAAAAACCACATTATACGGTTCCAATAGAGAACGCTACATATCTAAAGCCTATCCATCGAATCGAACAGGCACGTCTAGCTGTACCGAAAGCTGAAGGAGACGCAAAACTTAGTTGGGCATCACTCTTACCTTGGGACGAGGCAATGGATGTGCTTTTACCCGCTTTGTCCTCATCAGAGTCTGGCAGTCGCCAGGGTGCTATCGAGTCCATAATTAATGCAGTCACTTGCCAGAGCTCTATGCTAAGCGAGGCTTTGGATATCATTCTAGGTCACAGGCTCATCGGGTATCTAAATTTCGCAAACGTATTTACTAGCCTTAATGATATTTCAGCTAGCTCTTGGAAAGAAGAACACCTTGGAAGGCTCGAAAATCTCATGCAAGTAGTACTAAGTAAGGAAAAACCTGGTTTAGAAGAAAGCATCGAGCTAGGTTACTTGATCGAGCGCATTGGTTTGTTTCATCCCACTTGGGCTGCTCCAAAACTGTTGCAACTTATAGATCTTGTGAATTGGGATCTAAGACGGTATAGAATGCAGAATAACAACAGTGTGAGACTTTGCATTAAATATATCGACGACATTTTGGACGAATGGTATGCAAAACAGAATATCTCGGCTCTTGCTAAACTCGCATGTTATCTCAACAGCAGTATGAATCTTTGCCTTAAACTTTGTGACACTATGGAACTACTACTGAGGGAAGAGCTTCCTTTTGAGACGCCCCGTCTCGAAGACTTTGTGAACACCCTACTCTATTTTAGGCCAAAACCAACCGCCGCTATCCTCGAATCACTTCTTCACAAGAATATTCTATGGGCCAATGTTCCTTGCGTTCGAAAACTTATCTTGACCAAGTGTACTCATTTCATCTCCCAATCCAAACTTTTGCCGGTCGATGATTCAAATCAGGATATCTACCTTTTCAAATGGCTCTCTGATACGAGTATAAAACGAAACTATTCATGGTGGACAAGAGTCCAGCAAACCTTTCTTAAAAACCTGCTAGTACGAGCTATCGAGGATCCTGAACGGTCTCGGGTAAGTCTTCGGGATTTGTTTTGGAACCTCGAACAATTGCGGTTTATCGACGTCGCGAGCATCACGCAATTTCTTCCCCACGAAAACTCTACCATCTGCAAAATGGCTTTAGAGTCGGCGGTCTATCATTCTCCAACTCAACTGGGCAATATCATCGATCCGGATCACGGGAAGTATATATCACAGGTGTTGCAATTTTTCCCAAAGGCTCTAGATTGGCTACCTTCTACCTCAGCCTTTGAGATTTTGAAGCGTATTCCGCTTAGTGATGTCAGATCAACTTCACAGGCTCTACATTTCGTCTCGAGGTATAAAACTCGTAAAGTCTTTGACTTCCTCTTAGAAACTTACTCCAAAAACCAGCACGAAACAGTAGGGCTATCTTGTCTGAGGTGTCTCTCACTATATTATTCACATGAGCCCCAGACTTACCAACTAGTGATGAGCGCGGCAGCTTCCAAAGAACACGGGCCTTTGACCGCGACTGCATTACTGTATCTCCATCCCCGTGGAATTAGAATCCTGGACTCAGACACTCGGGAGCTCGACTTTCTGTGTACTCTTCTTGGGAATTCCAACCCTGATGCTCAGTTAAAAGCCCTCAGAATGCTAGATAGAACAGAGATAGAACCTCCATCATCTCCCCAGCTAGCAAGATCTGTAATTAGATTGTTAAGCTCTCCATACAACAATATCTGTGGGTACGCGTCCAAGGTATTCTTCATCGCCTTTCCACGACTATACGCCGCCCTCTACATTCAGGAAATTGCAGACGCTTTCGCTTGCTCGCCATCGCTAGAACAGCTCAAGATCATAACTCGTTGGGCTATAGATGGCCTATCAAGACATAAAACTATTTGTATAGACACAACAATTGCGATTATGGCTGCGTTGGAAAGGGCATCAAAGAAACTTAACCAATCTACAATCCATGTTCAAGCTCAACTTGGGGTCTCTTGCTTACCATGGCCAGGGAATCTTTTCGCAATCGTCAAAGTCATTGAGGAAGCGCCTCCAGATATGTTGATTGATGATTCCGTTAAAATTTTTCAACGTGTGAAGGGTTTTGGGGGTGGAAATTTAGCTGAGCTGGAGCAGGCATTGTACGGGCGTTCCTATGACTTTACATCATGCTCTGAAGAACAACGGATCCTTAAAGTTTCTAAAACACCCGACTCGGAGCTTGTAACCAATGAAAAATCACAACGTGATTTATCATCCCAGGAAAAGCTGCCAGAGCATGCAATGAATATCCGCAACCAGTTACAAGACACAGGGACTCCAAATCCCCTTCAGCGTCTGATTGTCCATGGAATGCTCCCCAGTACACAGAATTTAACAAAAAGACTTTCCAAACTTCATAGCAAAGAGGAAACCAGGACGATCCTCCGGCGCTTAGGGCTATCAGCTTTGTATGTGATCGCCACTCGTTCACAAAACATTCCTAGAGACGTGGAAGCTCGCTTCCAGGTTTATGAACGGGATACCAACCTTTTGATCAGAGAGGCGGCCAGATCATACTATAGGTACTACTACAGATCGCAGGTTCTTGGACATCGTATGGTGTACATGGCGCACACGGATCCAAATGACTGGCCAAAGGAGGATCACTGTTGGATTTCGCCCCTCTAGAAAGTAGAGAAAACTATGTCCTCACACCCCTGCCGTCGATCAATGCAGATAGAAATTGCCAAGAAGTAATGTTTCATGCGCTTTTGAGACTTGCATAGGCTGACAGAGCGGTTAAACGTATCTGACATGTCAATCTAGACGCTTTCGGTTGATGGCGTGGAGATGTCTTAGGTTCCTGTAGCCAGCGACTTGTGCTATGCAAGGTGTTTAAATGGAACACAGGATCTCTAGATGCTGTGTAACACAGATAAAAATATCATATGTGTACAACGAGCAAGTGGTATTGTGCCAGGTAGTGGGGATATAAGATTGAAGATTGAGTGGATCACATTTTGAATGCCATGGGAGATTCAAAACGCAGCTAAGACTAGTAATGGCACTCGGCGTCAACCCTAAGTATATGTATGCAGTTTCTAGGAAGTTTTGTAGAATTAGGTGAAGACATGGTGCTAGTGGCAGAGTGGGTCAGTAGAATTTAACATTATTCGGTTAAACTTGAAACTTTCGACACGTACAACAATGGCAGCAATAGGATCCAACATTCTCTGATATGTTGTGCACCTTCTACATCTTATGAATAAATGGATCGTAACCAAGACCGGCATGACCAATCGGTATCTACCGAGATCGTGTAGGACAAGGTGCAAGCTCTAGCTGCAGGCACATGTGCATACATCGGGAATGAATGCATATATGCTATGTAGATGGGGAACGAGATCTGGCGCTTCTGCATGATGACTAGAACGTAAATGACAGGTATCTCGAAGCTGTCACCAGTAAAATCTATTAATATAGTAGTGAAACAAATTTCACGTTTCTAAGAATTCGGTAAACGAATGCAGGCCATTTTTGGTGGCCAGATTCTGCCATTCTTATGTGACGACTTATAATACCCCTATAGCTACCTAGATAGGTAGTCTCACGTTGTTACGAGCTACTACATATCGTGTCCCATGACAGAGCTAATTCCACATTTTGTCCTATATGTCCACGAGGTTACTACCAAAGTTATATCTACCGGGCACTATTAATAAGGCAATCGACGACACCGCTAAATCACACAAGAACTACTATTACCGGTCGAGTGCTCATCACATGAAACGCCTTGTGAAACCCACGGAATATTCTCACGTTCCACAAAACCACCTCGCTGTACGTCAGACTTCATATCAAGCGCCGTGGCTCCAGATCAGGCTTTGCGCCCGTGGAACCAAGGTCGTGGAATAACACACGCACGAGCACAAGCCCATTGGTAAACATTCCCCACCGCTCCATCATTTCCCAGCCCATCCACTACCACCACTAGGAGCCAGCCAGCTAGCCAGCCAGCCAGCCAAACATTTAGCCAGTGTCCGCAAACAGCAGCCGGCCAGCACGGGCGATAACCGCCGGTATGAGAATCGGAACGACGTCAGTAACCACGAATGAGGGTGTCATGATACCCCTTGTAGACTGCCCAATCACCAGCCTCAATCGCGTTCACGCATCCCACGAGTCACCCCAGCCCCATTCCTTCCAATAGATTGTACCACAGGTAATCCAGGAGAGTTCATATCGTGAAGATAAAGCAGACAGGTGTACAACTTGCGGAGCGGAGAGTGAGCGGATATGTAGGCAGCCAGATGCTTAGGCGGACATGCTCGCCTCGAGGCATTGGTGATCAGAGGTGAGTGACAGACGTAGCGCCCCGGCTAAAGAAGGGATTCAATCTGTTGTACTATGTCAAGCCTGTAGATCGGATGAAACAGATGAGACAGTTAATCGAGACATTCGTTTTGCCTGCCATATTCGCTGTTGAAGCCCCGTGAGCAAAGGGGTAAGGGTGCCCGAAGGCACGCACTGACTACCTTATCTCGCCACGATGGGTGGAGTTCGCCCCAAAGTTCTCCAGACTAACCACACTTTTTGACATCCCTCGAGTCCAAACCGGGATTTCATATGTGGTTACGCGCTCCACAACAAAAAGAATAGCGTAGGACACCACGACGGTTATTGTGGAGAGTAAGACATCTCCAACCACGAATGCCGAACCCCTCAGGCCAGGCTACCGGTAACGAAGTTTGAAATCGTCATAGTAAGGAAGACATGAAATCGTCACGCCAACTCAAAGACAAATGAGTGAAGTCCTCTCGACCTATCGCATGTGACCCACCATACTAGTTCCAGCGAGTGTCATCTATCGACCAAGAGCCTCGCCCTCCCCAGACCCCCCTTAACTCCAAGTAGGTAGGTACGTACCCACTCTCATTCCATCCGCTCTCACATACCTGAACCCACCATAGCACGAGTCCAGGCTCCCTCAGCCAGCCAGCCAGCCAGCCATCCATCAAGAGAAGCCAACCAGCCAGCAGACCCATCGACGCCGCACACCGTCCGCCAACAAAACAGACCAGAACGTGGCCTCGCAGCCGCCGGTGTACAAGGCCAGTCAGATAAAACAAAGGGGAGAGGGGCGGGCGGCCACGTCAATACCTGAACTGGGGAGGGAGAGGACAAGAGGTGGAGATCAGACGGAGCAATCAGTGTTACGGGTAGGTGTGTTTAAGACGGGACGAGAGGACGGACGGGCCTCTGGGGAGGACCGGGAGGGCGTACGCACGGCTGAGTGCTGAAGTAAGTAAGGCTACAACGTATGGGACCATATGGACAGTGTAGATAGATAGACAAGGCAGGGGGGGGGATGGTTTTTTTCGTTGGGCGGTGAGTTGTGGAACTCACTGACCTGGGGAGTAGAGTAGAGTCTCTCTATCAGGTGAGATTTGATAGGGATGGTGATGGCGATGGGCTGCAGGATGGGCTGGGTGAGGCTACAGCGGGGGCTGTCTCAGAGTCGCGTGCGTCGGAAAGGAGTGGGTGGTGGTGGGTGGTTGTTTGCTTGCTGCGGAGAGGTTCGGTGGGCTGTGGTGGTGGTGATGGTGGGAGTTCGGATGCAATTATTGGTTATAGAGAGAGCTTTTGTGAAATCGATGTATTCAGATAGATGTATCACTGAAGTAGAGTTGTAGTATCGTGCTTGAGTGACGATCGGCATTGAGATGTTGTCAGGCGGAGCGAGGACACGGGAGGTAGCGGTGTGGCGGAGCCTTTTCCATCGTATCACAAGACGCATATAGCAAGGTTCGCGTGACAAACCTTGCAGATAAGAAGGCTATGCTAGATAACTTCAGCGTGCAGATTACAAATTTAGTATAAAGTGTATCTGACATGTATTTGTTGACATCAGACAAGTGAGTAAGACTTGACAACATAACCTCATAAAATAGCTTTTATCGAGACTGTAGGTTCATAAGGCGTTTAAAGGCTGAAAATAAAACCGAATCTTCCTTGAACACGTAAACACAAGAAAAAAACTTAAAATCTTGAAACATTATGAACTTAGGTAATATCCATTGACCATGCGCATGAATTGGATTAAGCTCATGGAAGATACACAAGAATTAAACCCCGTAAAACCTCGTGGGAACGCTGCAATATCCCACTCATATGTAACTTACATGCCGTCCAATTGCAGATTAAAAAGGGCATCTTTGGTATCTTTACGCCCCCCAAATCAAAATCAATTCTGTGCCCAAGGTTCTTTGACCTCGTGGCCTACTTCTAGAACCACGCTCCTGCATCATATTAGCAATCAAACTTGAGCCCTGGCAGGTATCGGATCCGAACTACGCCGTAGACTACGGCTCGCAATCGGCATGATAGTAACCATGATATATACACGGCCACTGAAGAGGCCACACTGTTCGTCTCACAATGGAAGCCAGAAAACTCCAGTGCCGCAATATTCGGAGTGCAGGTTGACCTGTTGCCGACCTGAAACAGGACGCCTCTTCAGGGACTTATCTAAGTTTATCTGGGGCGGCACTTTTTTGATGTGCCACAGCCCATCATCGTCATAGAGGTCCAATGATCACTATCACGTTTTATGAATTCGCTCAGTGAAACAGAAATATGCATTCTGTCCATGTACCCCTTAAGAGACCTCTATCACCATGTTGGCGACTGACGTTTAGCATTAGTCTTAAAGAAACCTAACATGCTACATCGGGAGCGACCCCCATACAGTCCCGCACCTGTCAATTTCCGCCTGGTAGCGACAACAGCAATGCTACCGCACACAAGCATCCCCCAAATGACAAGCATGGCATTGACTACTGAGCCGCAAAGATGATTGCGGCAGCGTGCCAACGTGGACGTATCTCTCGCATATCCCGAAGCCAACACGAACCCTTTCAACATTCGCTTCTCCGATTCGACTGATATACTTCTCCCTAAGCACCCTCATCCTTCCGTCCGTGCATTCTCCCCCCCAAAGCCCCCATTTGTAAAAAGAAGCAACCCAACCACCCCTAAAAAAACCAGCGTCCTGCAATGTAACGTTCGGCGGAATGACGTTGGACCGGCATGCTCAAGCGGCACAGCACACAAGCAAAAAAGAGCAGAGAGAAAAAAGCACAGCACGGCCATCGAGGGAAGGCGTAGTATCCTTCGTATATCTCGTGTCAAAATGGTAGAAAAAATGCAAAAAAAAGAGACAGCAAGGCAACAAATCCTGTCCCTCGTCCTCGATACATTTTTCTCAACCGCCGTGCCATCGCCATGTGTATCATGCTCTCTCGGTTGATACCCGCCCTCGCCCTCGCCCTCCCCACGCGCATGCATGGCAGGAAGCCCGCTGTAACCTCAACCCTAGTTGGCCCCTTCAAAATCTCTATCCTCTAGTGAATTAAGAAAAAAAAACGTGTTGCGTGCGTGAATACGTTACAGTGCGTGCTTTGCTTCCGTGCAGCTAGAAAACTAGGCCAGGTTTAAACCAACAAGCCTAGCTTAGCCCAGCCTAACCCAACCTGTTATAACCCCGGGTCAGCAACAGCTTCGACGCGCAGGCGCGCTACAGATAGCTATGGGTTGTTGTCGGTGGCTGTCTGTGGCGGCCGCCAGGCTGTACATAGTACGTTGCCCAGCCCGGCCCTAGATATTAAGCCGGCTGTAACATCAGAGGGGGCGGCGGCCGATGATACGGTCAGGAAGGGTTCCTACGAGGTGCGGCACCGGTGGGATTTTTGAGGCTCCTCGGTAGTTAGCTACTACTTGGTCCGAAGAAATGAGTGTGAGCTTGAAGGTGGTGAATGAGTGGAACTGAATGAATGAGTTAGTGAGTGAGTGGGTAGGATGTCGGTAGTGGAGCTTAGGGGGGGAAAGGAAGGGGGTCAGGGGGCCAATGGGGGACGCAGAACGTCGATGTGGCGGCGGAAGGCGGAGTGGAGCGCGTGGTGGTCGCTTCGCCCTCCTTGTTCCTTCTTCCTTCTGCAAGGCTTCTGGAAGGCCGGAGGGAAGCAGCGCTGGCCGGATTGGGTAACATCTCCTTTGTCGCGATACTTGGTCGCTTGCCAATGAGGAGTTGGGGATGCGACTGTGGTTTCTCAATGGATGCGCTTGATCTGGTCTGTGCTTTTTCGGTCTGTCGCAAAAGAGTTCGGAGGCGAAAACAAAACGGTGGTGTTTTGTTCGACTTTGAACTTTGGATTTGGCAAGAGGCCCGGTGCTTGGCAGATAGCCTCGTCTCTTCTTCTCCTCTAACTGACTGTGCCTTTGAGATGAGAATTGATATGTCGGCGGCTATATGGTACTGAACGAATCTTGGGAGTTGGATTGGCTTGCTTACGAGTCACGTTGGTCGCGTGCGCGATCCCTTTACTCTTCCTCTACTCTTCCTCATCGATCCAATTCGTAGTAAGTCTGTCGCTCGCTTCCTCTTGTCGTTTCTAATGCGGTCTGCTATCGATTTCGAGCCATCGGCTGCTGATGCCTGTTCTGCGCAAATACCCGTTGTTGGATTGAATCCTTCGTCTGGGACCCGATCGAATAGTATGGATGGCCGGTCTTTCCTCTGGGAAGGGTTACTGATTACCCAGCCTTTCCTTGCGCAGCGATGCCCTTAACTCCTAGCCTCGCCAAGAGTTGACATCGGTTGGTGGCCCTAGAAGTAGCAGGTCGGAGTCGAAAAGAAACTCACGTTGACAACAGCCATCATCCTTGAGAGTCAGTGGTAATAATGCTAGGGTTCTGTGCAGGTTGTTGAACCTCGAAAACAACCCTCTCTAATAGGGCCCAGGAACATCCAAGTCAATCAGTTCCCACCTTTGACTCCCAACTCCCTCGCCGCGTCGGGTGAAGCAAATTCGGCTCCCTTCCGAAAAAGCTAAACACTGCCGAATGACCCTGTCAAATCCGTCCTCGTTCTTTCTTCAAGACACCAAGCGAACATGTCATTGTAGCGGTGACGATCGCTGAAGATCCGCTTGCAAAAGCCCGGCCTGGCTTGCTGTTTCCTTACTATATAACTGGGTCATCCCTGGTTCGAGCTTTGGGGGCTTGGCGTCTTAAGTGATACTGTTGGCGGTGTCAGTTGGTAGAGGCGCGGCCATTGGGCGGAGGGCGCTTGAGCACACGCGTCCGCCATGTGGCAGGGCTTCCTGGCTTGCTTACCAGCTTACATAGTACATTTTGCCATGTTCTTGTGGTCGGATGACAAGGGAAAAGTGTACTACGAAAGTATGCGAAGAGTTAGTGGTTTAAACTACTGAAGCCATGATTATTCACAAGCATAAGGGTATGTGCCTAGGTAGTTACTATACTGGGCACGTAAGCCTTGGCACGGAACCCAGTGTTGTTCAATGTTGAGCACAGGGTAGACCTAGTTCCAACGACCGCAGCGGCACAGCGGGGCTAATCTTTTGTCTCTACGGATGCGTACTGGGGCCCCAGTTGCGGTGGCCTCTAAACGTCGGGGCCCCGGGTGCTCACTAGCTTATACCCCGGGTGGTGCTTGGGTCTCTGGCCCGCTATCTGATCGGAGCATCCATCTGAGCCTGTGCCCTCCGCCCTCTGGTCCTGTGCCGCTGATGCTCCCTGGTAAATAGTGCCCGACACAGATATCAATAATCACTGACCAAGCTCGTTTAACCATCCCAGTATCGCCAGGATTCACGGCACAGCAAACGAGCCTTGATAGAGGTCTCAGTTCCTTTTGCGGCAGCAAGGACAATACGTCGAACCTGCGCAAAACTTTCACCTGCTGCTGTAACCAATGGAAGTCTTGCCCACAGCACAATTACCTTTCTGTGCTACTCGATCTCCGCTGCAGGCGACAAGCCAGGCGACAAGCCGATCAGTTGCCGCCCTCTGAACGTGATACTTCCGGTGCGTTTCCGCGGCGGCACGGCAAACCATCAGCTATCGGCATTTTCTACCTGTTCCGTTGAAGCTGAGAGTCCAGTCGAAGACGTTCGTCCCCTCCCTTAGCGGCCCTTGATGGTCTGTACAGAGAGAACGGCTACGAAACGTGACTGCTTTGCCGTAAAGCGGCCCCAAGCCTGAACCTCAAGGCACTCCGGCTTCAGCGCGAGGCGAACTTCTACCGTTAATGACGTTATACACAGGACGCTGGTAACTCTATTCGATCCCTTGGTATTTTCCAGTAATAATGAATCCGATTCAGCTGTTGTGCAGAAATAGAAGCCCGGCGACTCAAAATCGACAATAGCAACCTATCGCATCCGCTTTCCCAACGGCGGCACATAACGCCATCCAACACTCATTAATGCCAATGACTCTCCAATTATATGCAGAATCTACTTCAACGTGCAGAATGTCAAATTCTCAAACCCACTTCTCCCGTATCCCCGCTCTACCGTACAGGCTGCGCCTACTAACTGGGTATCCACCCTCCCCCTCCACACGCATATAAAAAGGCACATGCCCGCGCCGCCTCAGCCCGGCCTTGGCGCAAACGCGGCACAAAGGGGGTTCCGTTCGTCGTTGTCGACATCAACGAACCCATCGATGCCCTAGTTCCGAACACTCTCTACCTCACATGTTCTCGTCCGTCGAGGCATCGCGTCGCATAACATAGGTACGTACCCAAAAGCGAAAACACGAGTGTCAAAGATAGAAAGAAGGCGGTGGGGCCACCAGAAGCATTGCATTGCCACATCGGGGTACGTTGGATGTCAGATTAATTGACATTATTGACACCTGCCTGGCGCATGCATGCTTTCGTATTTTTGTTCAAACCAGCAAACGAGAGCTCTCGATCCGCCCTCGTGCACGTCTGTTGTACCTATCTATCTGTCTGTCACCTACGGATCCGTAGTCTTTGACCTATCTGATCCCGGGGCAGAATTAAACCGAGGAAGAAAGCATGCAAGCTTCATTCGAGGTTTCTTATCGCTCCCTTGTTGGGCCTTCCTGTTCGGATTGCCTTGCAGGATGCGCGCTCAAGCCTAATCAAAGATGGGATGAGGAGAAGAGAGGGCGAGGGCCCGAGGGTTTGGAGATTCGGGGCAGTAAAGTAAAAAAGTCAAGATGCGGGTCCAGTGCTGCCTGCATCCTGGGACGTCGGCTTGTGGGTATTTTTTTTTCTTTTTCGTCTCATTTGAGAAAGCCCTGAACTTATTATCGACTTTGACTTTTCGCAATAAATGAGGGGAAAAGCGCATGTTGCTGGCTGCAAGGGGCGGAAAGAGGCTAGACTTTGCATGGGCGATGATGCCGAACCCGATCGATCACATGCGGCGGGCGGTATATGCTCCGGAGAATAACAAGAAGCTTTAGAAGAAGCAAAAAAGAAATATTGACACTAAAATGTAAGAAAGCGGAAGACTTGCCGCGCTTTCCTGCATATGTAACGGCATATTTGCGCTTTACGAACTCGAATACGCGTGTGTACGTGTCCTGAGTCGCGAACAGGTGAGTTACTGACCCGTGAAGTCGTCGTTAGGGGTATAGCTCTCCCCTAGCCCACTACGGATCCTCAATCAACTTCATGACTTCTAGAATAGGTAGTCGAGTAAGAATTCACCGCCCGTTCCTGGCGCAAGCCTGCTCCCCCAGGGTTGCCTGGGCTAGCGTTACTAGCCCAATATGCCGTTGTGTAGCCTAATCTAATCTATCCTATGGCCCCGTTAGCCGTCGCTCAGCCTAACAACCAATACGAGCCGTTACTAGACGCTGGTTTTGAATGCGACGTGAAATACCTGTTGAAATGTCAAATTCAACATTGTCGTCATGCACTATCGTTCAGCTTCGATCTAGGAGAATATATCTCTACAAGCCGCGCCGTGCGCAATTTCATCATCTCAGCTTACTTACCACCCTTCGTATCGTTTACGTAGGTTTGGGAGATTTCAAATCCTGAAACTTACAACGATGCCGCAAGCTTTAAACTCAATCTCTTGAAGCCCCAAATATCGGGAAAGCTTCATTCATACTGACACACCATCACCCACCTACCTACCAACCAACCAACCCAACCTCATTCCGAATCACCGGTCACGGGTTACGGGTCACAGGTCACGGGGCGTCAAAATGTACCTACTAGACGACTTGCCTAACTTACCCGGAGCCAATGCAAGGCGCCTAAACACAGTCGCCGCGCTCCTACCAGCAAAGTACTGTACCTCGTCCGTAGTCCCTAACCTCCAACCCTGCTTAAAAAATCCCCAGTATCATCAGTAGAAAACGGTAGCAGTACGGTGTGAAGTAGTAGCACAAAGCAATCAAACCAAGTAAGCGACGACCGAACCCCCCCATACCGCGCGGCACGGGTGCGCGGCTAGAGGATCGATGACCTTGCTTGCTTTCTTTCATTCGCCCTTGCCCCAACGGCTTGCCATCCTTGTTCTCCCGCCCCCCGTATAGAAGGCAAACAAGTCATCACGATCATCCTCATCCTGTATTCCTCATCCTACTCACCCACTCGGCGTCAACGTTAATGTCAGCTTCCCCTCTCCCCCCCGTCGCCGATCCGATTACCCCCGGGGGGAAGGAGGATTTCATTCTGAGGTCCAAGGGCGCTCGGGTCGAGGCGCTCGGAATAGAGATCCCGGGTATCAAGTGAAAGTGAGGTGAGGTGAGGTGAGGTAAGGTGAGGCGCTCGGGATAGTGGTGGTTGTGGATACGAGCGTTGCGGGGCGGTAGAGGATCCGCTCTCCACTCCTCTCTCCTCTACCCTGCTGTGCCTCTTTGCTTCTTCTAAGCTACGCTGATACGATGACCGCCTCCATGCTTTAATTTTGTTCTCTTTTGTCCCCGATCCGATCGATGCCTTGTTGCTCCGCCGCTGCGGGATGAGATGACTAATTGATGACTGACTCAGTGACTCTGCTCAGCTTGAGCTTTGAGCCCGAGCCCGAGTCGTGAGTTTTGAGATGGGATAAGCGAGAGGATTAGCTTTCTGACGGGGATTTCAGACACTCAATAGATAGATAGAGAGGCAGAGAGCTGACTGTGCCCGTCCTAGAGTACTATGGGTCCGCCACGCTCAGAGGTAGGAGAGTGTATTTCGTGGATTTCCGCATCGCACTTTCATTTCGTTACGCGTTCGCGTTCGTGTGTGAGAGTGAGCGGAGTTTATTACCGAGTGGGGGGAGATAGGGAAGAGTGGACGGGGTGGGGAAGCGGAAACCCGGGGGGCCCTGGACGTTTACTCTGTGTCTTCGGTGTTCAGAAGGTAGGAAGGACAACGAAAAAAGACGTTGGGGGAGACGAGACCGCCCGAGTCATAGATGTGGACCGTGAGCTGGCATCGTGAGGCAGAGTGAGGTCCTGCCGTGAAACGCGAAAAGAGGTTTTCCTTCCTTTCCCCTTTCGGGCTGAGTGAGACGAGACGACGTGAGGTGAGGTGAGGTGAGGTGAGATAAGATGAGATGAGTGAGATGGGGCGCGTGCGTGTCTGCGTGTCTGCGTTGTGTTTGGGCGTTAAAGCAGGGTAAATGCCCTGCTGACTGGGACTGGGACTAGACTAAAGTTCCTCTTTGTAATTACATGTATTGTTCACGAGGAGCTTCGTATGAGTCTGAAGTTTAATCCTGGCGGCTTAAGGGCTTAACCCGATAGGGCCAGACCTGGTATTCAGCAGCAGCCAGGGTTGGTCGTCGTCTGACCATCTCTCGCAAATCGAGTAACTAAGGAAAGTTTAACAGTAAAATTAATAATGAGTGGATAATGAGTGGGTGGCCGTGTTCGATTCAATTGATTGAAAAGTGCACTCAGCCCCACAAAAGCATTTACGATGTATCTTCAAACTTATATCCGACATTTATAAACGTCATGTTGAGGCTCGAGCGCCTGCCAAAACTGTCAAACGCATGTACTCGTACTCTAGGGTACTCTAGGGTAGAAAGTAAGGGTCCGGTCCACGTAGGATAGAATTGCTGCGTACATGCGTACATGCGCCTGAAACGTAATTCACGACCCAATATATCCCACAGCCCCTTGAATTCCCAAGTTTCAGCAGGCGCCCGAGTGTCTACCTACTAAGCCTCGAGTCAAAGAAGTAGGCTAGCTAGGATACCTGCAGTCAAAAAAATTTATGGACAGTGGCTGGTCTACAGATGCTTCGTAATGGGGCCCAGAATCCAGGTTTTTGCAGTTGACATGCATCAGTAGCAGTAGCAGTAGCAGTAGCAGTAGCAGTTGCAGTAGTAGCAGTAGCAGAACCAGAACCATCAGAACCACCTGAAGCCAATGCAGGCAACCGAGGCGATTGCAGCAGGTCGCAGTACGGTTATCTGTTAATAGACTGGCAACGTGTCAAAGAACACGCATTTCATGGCGACACCAGGTCCCTGCCTCAATTTGCCTGAATTGCCAACTTGGTCTGGTACAGTCATATCTGGTAATGCCCAGTGACGCTTTCGCCGACGTCAGCAATAACGATGTGAAAACTTATCATGAAGTGCAATACAACTGTGAAGTAGAAGAGAAAAATTCAAAGCACTGACTGCATCGGCGCATCCGAGTGCAATGAATTCAACATCCTTACCCTTACCGCTGATAGTGCCGAGAAGAAAGGAAACCATCATCAATCATCAAAATGTACAAACAACATGCACCCTCACCGCTCGCTCCTCAATCTCCCCCAAAAACCCGCGTACGAACAAGCCCTCCCTAGGGTCCACCAAGCAGCCGTAATAGTCCCAAACTCAACTGAATTCAAATCACAATCACAATCACAATCACACTCACTCACCCCCTACCCAGCCTACTCCAGGCAACCCAGGGCAAAAACCCACCCACCCAACTCCACATCAAAAGAGGCAGCGAGCCCAGCCTGCCCATAACCCCATCGCCGCCCCATCGGCCCGCCGCCGACTAGCAGACGCGGATGCGGCGACGACTCAGCGGCTGGGTCCCCGGGGTCCGCGCCCAGCCGGGGAAGAGCAGCCACCGCCAGCCAGCTTACGCAGCCCCCAAGCCCCCCGAACGCGTGGTTGTAAGATGTGCGAGTACGGTACAAGTATAGTGTTCTAGGCGGGCTGCCTTATTTTTCTTTTTTTGTTGCCCAATCTAATTCAGCAATTGAAGCGGCTCAGGACGCCTCGTGGGAAGGACTTGGCGGCGGTGATATGTGAAGACCAAAGAAAATAAGACGATGATGATGGCCTGGTTGGTGGTCGTTTTGGTGGTTGTTGTGATTGGGGATGTCCTGGCGAGCGGTGAGGATTATCGGGGCGGGTTGTGGTGGCGTTTGTTGTGAGCCGCGAATGATGGGATTTTGGTGGTTTTTTCAGCGGACTTGCTCGGGGATGAAAGATGTCCGTCGTCTTCGTTCAACGAGCTCGTCTCTCCCGTGGTTGTACAATTCGGCTTATGTTACCGAACTGTAATTGGAACAACGCTTTTCTGAATCGAGGTTTTGATATTTCAGCTTTTCTGCAGTTTGCCGTGTTCTGGTTGATATGGGGAAATAAGTAAGCCCTAGCAGGTTCAACTATTTTCGTGTCAAAAAAGCAAAGAAGTAGCTAAAAAGAAAAACGAAATCTCCACCAGGCGCTGCAAACTAGACTGGAATCGTACATTGCTCTGGGTTATCGGAATCCTTTCAGATTCCTCAAGGGTGATTATCTGCCGTCTCACTCAAATATGCAGAACACTTCATTGGGTGCATACTGAGATCCGCATGCAACCTCACAACATGTCAATGAAGATTAACGAACTCAATAATAGCAATCCATCCTGCCATTGCCATATTCGCCGCTGTCTCATTTTGCTTTTTTCCTCACCCGCAAGAAAACTCACCGACGTCCAACCTAACTCCGCTCCTCGTCCAGAAGTAACCCTAATATAGATCACTTCCTGAACTCAAAGCAGACAAGAAAAAACAAAAGTCCACAAACGCGGCTCCCAGAAACCCTCCCATGTGAAACACCCCAGCATTATTACCTACCTAGGGCATGAAAAATGAGTACGCCACGACGTGATCTCCCCTACCTCAACTCCATCCGCCCATAGCGCGGCACCAGCGTACCAAAACAGCGTTTTGGCAGTTCACTACTCCTCCATGGGGAAAAGACCCTTCAGGCGACTCAACTTTCCTCGCTTGCCGGACCCCATTCCGTCCACTCACATCACCTACCGAGAAACACCAGCAACGAAAGATGCCGCAAAATCTGTTTTAGCATAGGGATATATATCTAGATGTCCAAAAGCGGTGGTGCTTGACAACCCGTGCATACGTGGCCCCTCCATTCACTCGCTAACTCACTTCGCTCGCGGCTGATATCTACTTCTGTCTGAGCCCTGTCTGAGGCATGTCTGTCTGTGCGTGATCCAGACAGCGTGCGCAAGACAGTAGACGCAAGATCGTGGATGAAAATCTTTGTTGGCGTTATTCTAGATCGAAGCCCGCTCTTAGTGCACGATCAATTCTCGCTTGTTTTTCCTCGCCGATGTCTCGTTCCCAAGAGCCTGAGGCCCTGAGAGCCCCCTCTACAAGCGGGGAACTATCAAAGCGAAAGGTTTTGAAAATGAGGCTCATGCAGGACTAACGGGATGAAATTGAATGTTTTGAAAGCGTGTCCCTTGCGTATCAACGTCACCATTCTCTCTCCATACTCTACACCCTGTTTACACCTTTTCTTCTCTTAAACGTGGATTTGCATTTATCCTGTAGCAGGCTCACGCTTTGCCTGCCGCCCAAGCGGTAACCACTCGTGTTCTACGTTGCCTGCCCTACCCTGCAGGCTGGCCCTGAAGGGCCTCTCGCGTGCGCATAAAAAATCAACCGAGTCAACTGAATCAAGTCCGAGTCAACTGAATCAAGCTCCAAAACCCTGCCTTGTTATCCCCGACGGTCCTAGCTGGTAGCCATGGGGAAAAGCAGGTACAGAAAGAGGTATCAACCGGCTATCAATTGCCGTGTGCGCCCTGGTTCTCCCCGCCTAGTTACCTTTCGCGAGTATCAATTGATTCATCGTTGATTCAAGAAAGAAAGAAAGGCACATGACCCTTGGTTCCGAAATCAAATCCTTTTGTGGAGAAGTTTCCAAACCCATACTTCGGCAGTTTGATGTATGTTCCCATGTACGTCGCGTGCAGAATTAATTGCTAATGGAAAATGAAAGTAAGAGAAAAATAAGTTCCTCGGCTTGGTGGTACTGCTGCTCCGGCTGCATCTCGTGCGACCCCAATGGCCCCATCAAAATGGCGCCGTCGGTCGTCGACCTGCAGAGCTTGCGCAGGGGCGAAAAGATCGAGTGTGCATTTTTCTCCATAAAAACTCAGAAAAAAAGACCTTGGCGTCCCGTCACTCTGTCCGTACTCGTACATTGGGAGGCTTCTTTTACGCGGTATACTAACTACCAACTACTGCAGCCAGCTGTGCAAAGCGGGGTCTACTGGGATACTATTACTACTACAAACTACTTCCAATGGGTAATCCGAAAAGGGGCATCCGTCATCATGATCATTTGCTCAAAGCGACACTTACCAATCAGTAGTATCAACCTTCCCTCTCCGTCTAAGATCTGGGGGTGGAGCAACAGTAGCAGCGGCGTTCTGGACACTTTTTACTCCACACACAGTAGTCAGTTAGTCAATTAAATGTTCGCCGGATTTGTCAAGTGCCAGTCATGGCGGAGCTGAGTTGCGGCTCCGCAGAGGTTGGATTATTAAGACCGTGAGCAAGGCGGTGGATAGGTAGGTGGTGTTCAATTACTATGGCTTACGGTGTGGTCTTGTGCACAAAGTAGCAACAAGGCTATCTAGGTACCTACCTGAGTTGGTTGGTTAGTTGGTCGTGTGAGCGCTTTTTTTTTTCTCTAAGGGTCTTCCGCGTCACAACGTGACATACGGACAGCACAAAATAAAAAGGAAAAAGAATATCGGTTCCTGCAACACGCCCGATTGGGTCGGTGCGTGGCCCGAGTTCTGCTAAGTTTATGAGGCTGGGGAAGGAGGAACTCAAGGGACTCGAGGGACTCGGGGGACAACGTTGGCGATGGCTTCACTTGGCTTATCTCCGTTCTTGGGAAGAACAGACCGCTGGGGGGACTTTGAGATGCAGGTCGTCAAAGGAGAATTGGAAGTTTATTCCCGAATCCTGCCTTATTTCCACGGCCTTTTGAACGGGCTTTATCTTCTAGTCTTCTAGTCTCGCAGGTTTGCGCTTTTCTTTTTCACTCGGTGCCCGCTAGTTCTGTCCCGTACTGGCCACTTCTTTCAACTTTGGGACGGCGGCCTGGGGGAGCACGGGAGGCACCAAGCATGAGGATCGCCACCCCTTGCTTTGCTGGAGAGCACAAGCATGCGAAGCGCGATATACTGAGGCATGAGCTGTCGATCACATATCTGGCACGCATCAAATTCGCAATCCCGTTATCGCATCGTCAATCCTACCGGAACGTAAAACGCTTCTGGAAAAAGGGAAAGTAGAAAGAAATTTCTTTTGGTTCTAAAACGTAAGCCCAAAACAATGCACTTTTCGATCACATGTGGATGATGCGTGCGCGCGCGCGTGATACATGTAATCTGAAATCTGGGGTCATCCAAAACCTTCTTCAGGTTCCTCTGAGCGAGCGTTGGAAACTTTCTCCACACCCCCTTCCGACAGCGATTTCAGAGACGTTTGGCACAAAAATAAGTGCACTCACAACATGCACAGACTCCTCGACATGTACAAAACCAAGCCCCCTAACATTTGACACCCGACGCTTACCGTCGCCGAGAATTCTTCTCGTTATGCCATCCGCCGGCGCTCCCTCATTCTTAGAACCATTAAATTAATCTCAGCCACACGTGTCAGAGATGCACATCAAAAGAGGAGGTGGGTGTGGTACACTGGTAGGTAAGAGACCAGCCAGCCAGCCACGATCTCGCAAATCGTCATTTCGAATCTCCCCCTTCGGAGCAAGTCTAGCGCTAGGGGAAGAAGGAGCGGCCTAAGATTGCTGGTCTTTTCCCCAAAGCGACTCAAATCCGGATGCAGCTTGTCTTCTAGAAGCAGGCTTGCTTGCTTGCTTGATGATTGATTGAAGGACTGATACCAGCCCTGCGCGCGCCCCCCCTGTGCCGCCGTTTGAGGTCATTGCTTTTCTGTTTCTCGTAAAACAGCTATATCCAAAACCAAAAAAAAAACTATCATACGAGTCATGATAATTTTTTTCAGCCCGTCGCTGACCACCTCCCAATCGTGGCCCGTCGACGAGAGGCTATTACCCGCAAGACATGTTTCTACGCCCGTCGCCGCCGTCGGCGCGGCCACTATACACGGCCGCCGCAATCGAGTCAATCCTCCGAAGAGGCAGAGACAGAGCCTTGGATCTGCACTTCCCGTGAATTTACCTCCAACGTATCACCAGCCCGTACACGCGTATTCAGCCTTTCTATCAGAAGATGAAAGGCAGTCGTGACGAGTGCACACTCATCTAATCCTACCTTTGCCACAAACGCCATGTTCATCGTCATCATCATCACCGAAGCTGGCCGGCAGAGAATACGGCATTAAACTTACTGAGTACAAGGCTGTCAGCCTACCTCGGCGCACCCAAGCCAACGAGACAGCCCCGAACGCCACACGCGCGCCGGTCTCAAGAAATCACGAGTCATGTAAGAAAGGTAAAAAACGCCCGCCGAGGCAAACTCTCTCTGACAGGTAACGCCTCCAAAACACAAAATCAAGGGTAAGCAAATTTAAAAAAAAAAAAAAAAATAGAAAGTAAAAAAAATGAGACAAATTCAGCTAGGAACCCGTAGGAGTTTAAAGATGGGGTGGCCTGTCATCCTGCACGAGGTTTTCAATTTGGCGTGCAATTGGAAGGGTGAAGGGGAGCCGGGGGGAGACGGCGCCGACGAGAGACAAAGACAAGACAGGGCTTGCAGCGGTGGCGCTCGATCGGCGGTTGCTGACTGGCCGCGCTGGGTAAATTGAGCAAGAGCGCCACGCGGTTTTCGATGGATGGAGGGTGCGCCTCCTTTTTGTTGGCTGCCACGATGTCAGCGCTACCCTTTTGTGCGCGCGAACAGGGTTGGTTTTTCGGGTTCGAGTCGAACTGGCTGGCTGGATGGTGATTGTCGTATGGATGATCGTATGGTATGGTGTGGGCAATAAAAATGGTAGTTCTATAGCTTGAATCGATGCAATGTGATGTGAGTGGTGTTGATGGTGAGTTGAGCTCAGAGTCAGTCACTTGTTGGTGTGATGAGAGAGTGCGCAACCACAACGAGCACACAGTTCCTCAGGTGAACAAAGCTGAAATGACGCGGACTTATGTGCGCACGCTTGGAGCAGACAGCTGTAGCTCGGACAGAGACGGCTGCTGGTGATGGACAAAGCTTAAGCTCTCGAGATGCAAAGAAACGGGATCTCCGTACCTGCGTATTCCGATGCACAAGTCCTCAGAGTATCCACTCAATTGTGTGAAAATGGGCAGTGAAAACCCCATTGTCATACTATGTCGGTTGAGGGTTTTTACAGGTCATGCCTAAGCCGCAATAATTGCATCAGGTCCCTGGACAGTGGACAGTGGACACAAAGCAGTCACGGTATTTTCGTTCCCGTAACAATCCTAGGCCTCCTGCCGAGCCTTGGAATCCATCCATTTTGAACCTCGTTAACGCAAAAAGCTCAATGGACATAGGCCGCCAAAACATCATAAAAAAAGAGCTTCAAAAAAACGCCAACATCATCATCACTATGCTACCATACTCTAGGCCCCGAGTAAACCAAAGGAAAAAGGTCGCGCTCTTGTAGCGCTGTCAATCAAAAACCGAAGGGCTTCCAAGCAACGAAAATGCCCCCATAATAAAAACGCCAGAGCATCATCGCGCGTGGGTCTGTCTCTGACTGCTGCATGCACGAGCGCCAAGCTGTGAATCTGAGGTGACATCGCCAGGTTGGTTAGTTAGCGCGAAATAGTTTTTTTTTGAAGCGAGCGCCAAACACAGGCAGGCAGGCAGCACAAAACAGAACCCATATATGTACCTAGTATACAATCCTAATCCTACTATGGATCAGGTCAAACCGTTAGATCTTGCCCAAGCGCTAAGAAGCAGTGGCTGGCAGGGTGACAGAGGCCAAGCGTTGGGGTCCGTTTGAAATGTCTCGAGTCGGATAACAGGCTTATTTCGGGGACCGAGAGGGAATTTTGTTATTTTTTTTTGAAGTGGAGGTGAACTGTTCCATGTAGAAGCCAAGCTGGCAGGTTGTAAATCCGTGTTGGGGTAGATGATAATCCTAGCGACGTTGGAGTACTATAGTAATAATGCTCGCGAGGACCACGAGTCTGACGGCGGGAGAGGCCGAGTCCGCTGGATGCCTGAGGTTTTTTGTGCTCACGGTTGGATATTTATTGGAAACAGCAAAGATATGCGTTGACCTGACGTGAGATTGGCTCCCCGGGCTGTCCCCTAAGCGTTAATTTCAGTGATCATTTAATTGGACCAAACGCACAGCAGAGTTGATATAATCACATTTCAAGGGAAGTTTGAGGCGAGACAGAGAGTTACCTAGAGAGAGGGTGAGAGGGGCCTCGGGAATGCAACACTTCAGATACGGAGAAAAGAGAGACCCCCAAACCCCCCAATTCAGGAAAACGACGATATCTCTCTACCGTCGTCTCATGCAGAGAGACCGGTCCTCGATGTAGTTTCGAAACATCCAGATCCACCAGCCCACCCAGCGTCCCGTCCGTGCAACGGCCACCCTAACGAAGCAACATATTCCATGGTAACTCAACGGAACCCAACGACGGTTGTGCCACGTCACACGCGCGCTTGAAGAAAACAAAAAATTGAAAAAGAAAACAAAAAAAAATCAAAGGGAGCCTTTGTTGTTTTCTCTTGTCTCTTTCATGTGATGTAGAACTGTATGTGTGCGCTCTGACGTGAAACCCAAGGTAATGGGCGCTGCGGCGGTTTCGGACGTTGGCTCATTTGGAATTCTCATTGTGAAAACCCACCCCCGCACGGTTGGCTGGTTGGAACGGTCCTGTCAATCAACCACTCAACGTCCGATGCACACGTCAACCCTATAAACACAAAGAGGCAATATATCGTACCTTCAAAACAGCTAGAAATGAGCCAAGTATCAGACAAAAAGAAAGGAAATCATGATAAAAAATACCAAGACGTCAGGCTAAACTCAAATTCAAACAAAGACAAGGCTACTGACCCGCGCGCGCATCACCTCTTTTTTTCCACACCCACCCCCACCTGGTGCTAGTTTCGCTCGCAGGGATGTCGCCGTCGCAGCAAGAACCTTATTCCCAGGCGTAGACTATCCGCAATATCCACGCTCTCGTCAGCTCCGCGGTCGCCTCGACTTCTTTCACCAAACCAAGCTCCTCATCCGCCCCTCGTATCCCTCGCCCAATTCACGCGTGACCCATGGGCCATGGACAGCAGACGTGTATCCGCTACCGTCATCCCTACCTTTCATATCCCCCTTTCTCCTGCTCCAATCATCCGTTCCCGGAGCCCAGACCGAAATACTCTTTGTCTCTGGGTTCTAGCCCGTGGCTCGACTTATTATTTAGCCCTCCGCGACCCTGAAGAAAATGAGGCTCCCGCACGGATCAGTTACGGGCACGGCGGGCAGCGTCATCGGGTCGTCGGCGAAGATAGGGTCTTCGTAATAAAGCGCGTAACTTAGCTAGTACTCTCGCTTCGTCACTCGTACCTGGAATATGCAGGCTCGTTGGGAAGAAAAAGTCAAAACGGGGTACATTGACCTGTAGATGATAGCATCTGCGAGGGAAATCTTACGTGGTCGACGAGAAAAGGCCCACTGGTTGGAAACAGCTGGGTTGGGATGGGAAGTGTTGTTGCTACGGTCCTTCCTGCAAGGAAACGTCGTTTAATTTGTCTTACCGTGGCCAGCAGAGATATAGAGAGATCTCGGGCCTAGATGTACCGAGGGAGTTCTGAGTATAGTGCCTCTTCATCTTTGTTCTCGTTCCAGCGATCTCGGATGGCCCTGAAATCGTTTGGTACGATACTCTCCCAAAGAGCGCTTCCGTACATCGAGCATACGCCAGGGTGAAACAAAAGCCCGTGAAGTGCGTATACGAACTTCGGAAAGCCCACCCGTCGATATATTGATCCATTACGTCGGGAAAGGAATAGTCCGCCCCGTTCCCGCCGCCTCCTGCATTTTCCGCAGAATCCGCAGCGACAAGCATATCTGCCAAGGCTTATAGAGTTCAATGTTTAAAGAATCAAGGCCCACATGCACGCGCAAATCAACCAGGCTCAATCCCAAACCAAGAAAACGTAGATTTGAAATAGTGTCTCAATCGTGATATATCCTTGTCCATAAATGTACTAGTCGTCGACACCAGCACAAAAAAAGGCGAAGAACCACAAAGCCCTAAGTCTCGGGCGCCAGTCGGCACAGGGTCCACCCTCCGAAGCGATAACGGACGCACTACCCTCTTGCAAATCACCTGTTTTCATTCGACCGTTTTCCCACGGGCCCACGGGCCACGCTTAAGATCGAAAAAGGTCTTCATGCCAGGGACCCCGTTCCCGCATGACGAAGTGCGTGGCCCTCTGCGATGATCGACAGGCTAAACACACACACACACGCACACACACACACACATATGCCATTCTTCTCTTTTTGCCTACCTATCAAACCTACGTTTCCGCCTCCCGTATCAGCCAAAGTTTTGCCTTATCAAAGTGCAAACTCAGCAAGCGAAAAGTTGCAGAAAGAACGAATGCCCTTTGAGCCTCGTAGTCCTCGACATTCAAAGGGACCCACAAATCAATGACGCACACGTTGTGTCAACCGGCCGTTTTACTCCCTTCGAGTAGGTATCAATGGATGGATCTGCTCCGAGACTCGAAAAGCCTCCCCACTCCGAGACACGAGGATCGGAGCGCCGGTAGAGAGTTAGCCTAGCCTACCCTTCCAGTTGCATGCGTGAGCACGCGTGGGATTCGAGAGCCCCCATTTTTAATGAGTTAGTGTCGTGAGCATCTCAAATTTTGCTTTGCTGACTTTGGCTCACTACTCGCCATCGTTTCATCTTTCCTTTTGGGGGAGGGATTGAGATGGCGCCTTCAGTTTGGGCTCGGGCCAGACGCCACCGCGTGTGTGCGTATATGGTCCATGTGGATATTTCCATTCTCTACTACTACTTAGTACTTACTGCTTACGTGCGTAGAATGACCTTTCATTCATTTCCTTTCCTTTCTCCTGCCTTTGCCTTGGGAGACCCGAAACGTGATGATACTAAAGAACCTTGGAGAAAGAAAAAAAAAGATAGGTCCCCACCACATCGGGCCTGGCCCGCTCCCGGCCGCTCAGCCGAGGACTTTGTAGCTTAGTACGGTGAAGATCGCTTTGACGCCGTTCTGAAATTCTTGTACTAGAGTATATAGAAAACTGTGGAAAAAAAAATTCGCTGCCCGCAGCTGAGAATCAAATGCGTATGGGACGAAGGTTCTGGACCACCGGTTCTAAGATTATAACGCCCACAGACCAGCAATATTGGTCTACTGTTTGGGAATTTGTATTTGAAAAAAAAAAAAAAAATCAAATGCACAGCTTTCTCTACTCACACCAAAGAAAACCACATACCTAGGTAGGTCAGCTAGACATGTCACGCAATCGCGAAAAACGAGGGAGATCAGCGCGATGGGCGCCTGTGAGCCAGCACTACCACCACCCAAGCAGGGCTTCCTCACGAAAGTGCGTCCCTGTCTGCCTGTCACGCTCTCGGATCTTTCCTAGGGGGAAGGGGAGTAGTTGAGTGATAGGGAAGCGTGGGGCCCATCGATGGCTGGCTGGGCTGGCTGGCTGGCTGACGGGCGCGCCAAAATCCAGGTGGGCAAAGTATAAAAAAAAAGTGGGTTCCGCGAAGAAGGCCCGGCAGAAAGCAAGCAAAGCGCAAAAAAGGCTTGCTGGCTCTCGAATAATCTATCTGTCTGCCTGTGTATGTCTGGCCCTCGGCAAGGCGGCTATGCCCCGGACTCTTGGACGGAGTCCCTGCTTCCCCTTGTTTATTGCTTTTTGTTCTCTTGTCTTTGGATGTTTGTTCATCTTGTCTCGGTTTGCGTGGGATGGGACTCCTGTCTGACTGATGGTCAGTCACATTCAGTCAGCCATGAGGGGCGTCCTGGCCTCCTACTTTCCCTCGGGTTGTCCGCTCGTTGCTATCACCAGTTCCGATGGGTAAGTAAGGTAGAAGTAGGCACCTCTACCAAATACATAGGTAGGTCAGCTGTGAAGGTTGCCACCACCTCTCATCGGATCCGATGCGATGGCCGCAGAGCCATCGGTTACCACCAAGGGGGGTTTTGGTTATATAATTCGTATAAGCAAGGCGAAAGCACGCTCAGATTAAGCCTGACCGGCACCAAATGGAATGCACCCTCGCCAACCAGCACGTAGTCCGAACAAGGGGGGGCTGGAAAGCACTCCTCCACCACCCTCAAGATCAACCCCGTTATTGATCCATCCATCCATCCATCCAATCGAAGCCCAAAAGAGAAAGGAACTTTAAAACTCAGTAGATACGAAGCCCTACCGGCCGGCAGACCGATCAGGCGCAGTATGCCCCAGTAGACCCACGCAGACATTCAAACCAAATAGGTCAAACAACAAACAATGCACTTTCTCGCTCAATGTGTCCCAAAGCGTCCTTTGCTGCTGACACGACGGCTTGGGTAGGTTACACTTTTGTTAACGCCCATTCTATCTCTCTTCGCAGCCTCCAACGCGAAAGATAGAGGGCAATAGAGAGATAGGCCCCGACAACGGGCGATCAAAAGCAGGCAAGAAGCCTACAGAGTGACGATCTAAGCCGGCGCTTGACCAAAAGAGGCAAGGCGCAACCGGGCCATTCCTTGAAAAGCGTGCGCAGGACGCTAGATTGCGTGCACATGGACACACACTTAGGAACTAGGAACACATGGACATCGTTTAAGAGGGAAAAAAAAGGTGTGTTGAGATGGAGTGGGTTGCTGCTAGGGTTAGGCGGCCGAGCCGGCCTCCGGCAAAGAAACGGCTGACTGACTGATTGATTGACGGGCGGAGTTTCTATGTTTTAATTTTTTGGGGTTGAATTATCTTATTTTGCCTTTGGAGCTACGGTAGGTGGGTCTCGAACCATAGGCTGTCAACTTGTTCAGATGCAAACGAGCTGAGATAGCTGGTTGCTGTGGTGTGTCCTTTTGGGAACGGGAGGACACGTTCTTCAATGCCTTTGAGATCAGAGTGGGGCGAGAACGACCTGGACGGAGGCTGTATAGGTTTTTTACTTGACTGTCCGTGGGGCGTTTCTGGACTGGGAGATTGTTTTCCACTCAGAGCCCTATGTGAATGGGTCTTGGTAAATATTGGATCTGGTTCATGGCCCTACCCAGTCTGAAGTGGCTTGGTTTTTTCTTCCTTTTCTTTTTCTTATTTTTGCAGCTTTGGTTTCCTTTCCGATCCCACCCCGGAACGAGCTCCGAATTTGAATCAAAGTAACGGCGGCTGTGTTTTTGGCTGGTATCATTCTCACGACGGTGCGCGCGTCCAGAGCAGGCGCATCATCGACCATTGAACTATTGACAAACGGGGCGCGGCCTCGGTAGGTCCGTCGCTGCTTGCGGTGTACCCACGGGCACAGCGAACTAGTATGTGAACGAGAGGGCAATTGAGTTTGCATGCACAAAGTCGAGCTTAACAGGCTCCATCTCACTCTTTCCCCTCTTCCCCATCTCCCAATCTGTCAGACACCATACAACCCAAAACCTTGTTTATGCGCCGGGAAGATCGACTAGCATCGGGCTCGACGAGTAGTGGAGCGAAAGCGCAGTGGATACAAAAACTTAATGCTACCAGAGTTACGATAAACTAGAGTAGCCCATCGCCCACGGTCCCCGACCCCTCTGTGCACGCACAACGAGGCAACGGCATGGCGATGCTAACGATAAATGGGCCTAAAAAATGAGGGGCAAGAACAACGACATTGGTTGCCATATTTTAGCATCTCTCGAGGTTGCGGGCGAGAGAGGTAAGTGTGCGATGGTTTTGTCCGCCCATGCAGCACACGCACACAAGGGAACGTTCGCCGAGTTAGACTGGTGTGGTTGCTCTTTAACGGCTTTTGGCGGATCGGCGAGACAGGATGAAAATAGGCTTCCTTTGACTGCCGCTGACTGGCCCAGCCAGGACGCCAGGCCCTCTTCGGCGGTTTTTGGTGGGTGCATGTGTTGCGTCTTCCTGCCATCGTTCCATTTTCAGCGTTACTGCCTCTTGCGACGATACCGATATGAGCGTTTGCGTCAATGGATGGCGCCACCAGTTTCCGAGAAGAGTCTGGAGTAGTAGAGAAACGAGGTGCCATTCTGCGACAGAAGCAAAGCCGTATTCTTTTCTTCTTCAAACACCTCGGCCTCGCGGCTTTTCGTTGGCGATGTTTTACACATTGGACGAGAAGACAACTAGGGGTCTCGAGCGACACAAGTTCGCACGCTGTGTCGTCTCGCCATCGTTGCGCCTCTGCGGTGCTGCATTCGTTCGTCAGACCTGTGAAACTGGGCCCAAGTAGCATGAGAAAGCATGGCACCCGGGCCTCTTGAAAACCGAAAACAACTACAGAGTAAGCCCAACCAAAAACTGAAAAAAAAAAGAAGGGAACCCCAGAAAGACGCAATGCCTCAATGCTTCGGCAAAGTAGTTCCCGCATCCTACCCGATTCTGTTTACGAGCAGTGGCTTCTTCCTACTACACAGAGAAACACATTATTGGCTTGTAAATGGACATGTCTAAACAGATGGTGACAGTAGCGATGATGTTGGTGGTGGTGGCGGATGGCGTTTGCTGTCCTGTGCAGCAGACAGGTATGCAAGGAATGGACCCCAGGAAATAGGAAATAGATTGATGCACACTCGGCACTGTAGGTTTTGCATGTACTCTCCACTGGTAGAGGACCGCTGAGGCAGGAGTGGAAAGCGATGGCGAATTTCTATGCACAAGGGGCAAGTAAGAATGATCCTCAGGCGCCAGTGCTGCAGTTGATGCTGCTTCTGTTTCCCCAATTCTCCATACAATGGGCGGCGCATCATTAGTCGCTTGCATATCTCTAAACACAATGGCTGTACTCCGTATGTAGGTCGGTACAAGATATTGTACCAAAAAGTCCCCCTCGTTCCAAAGGCCACATTTAGCCAGATTTCGGTTGTCGCACGCACGGTGGATTTTTGCGCACGCACCGAGGTCGGCCAATGCCACTGTGGGTGGCAGTCTGGCGGCCACCCGGGGAGGGGGGCGATTATCTTTATGGGACGGCCTCAAGGTACGTATCTACATGCGTAGTGCTTTGACTTTGTTCCTGCATGAACCGGAGAATGAAAGAGAATAAGAAGAAGAAAAGGAAGAGACAGTTAGCAGTTTCGTAGCTCTGGGTTAGTCTGCAGGTTAGCATAAAAAAGTTTAAACGAGTTTTGGAAGAGAGGAGGAGAGGCACCAGATAACTCAGGCCTCAAAATCATCGTCTTCTAACTGACTCAGTGACTCCAACAGCGACCAACAGAACCGGGTGGCGCCTCGAAGATTAGTAGCAGCAGTGGAGCTCAGGAGGATAGGATGAATGGATTGATTGATTGATTGACTGTATTATTTGCCCCAGCCAGCAAGAAGTTACAGCCTCCTGCTCTCAGTGGACAGAAATGCGAGCGCAGATGGGGAATAATGCTAAGCCGGCTGGCGACGAACTGTGGCTGGCGGACTAAGGAAGCGCGCGTGGGCTGTGGGTTTGTGGGTGGAGGTGGATGTGTGTTAGCTAGGGTGCAGAGGCACAGAGGGAACAGAGGGAACAGAGGGGCGAAGGGCCGGGGGAAGACGGCGTGTGAGGGAGCGAGTCGAGCGACAGTAGTACTAAGTGACCACAGGTGCACAGGTCATCGTCGACTACGCAGCCGGTTTGGGACTAGCGTTCGATCTTGGCGCGTCGACCACGCCTGAACAACGACGGAGGGCGAGGGCGAAGGCGTGGTGACAGGGGTGCAGCAGTGTGTCTGTTGCACATTTCATAGTAAATTATTATTATTATTTCCTTCGTTTTAGCAGGATAGAGAGTGAAAGGGTATCTTTTTGCTGGGTGCTCTGGGCCCCCCTGCCCTGCCCTGCCCTGCCCTGTCCTGCCCGGCCTTGGTCTCCCCCCCGGCTCCTGCTGTTTGCTCCTCCCGCCTACACTCAACCACCTAACCCACTAAGTCACCACCCAGTGACCCGCTAACCACTCCTAACCCAGCCAGAGCAAGACCTCCCTCCTCCCTCTCTTCCTCTGGTTCCTCCCTTCTGCTTCTCTGCTTCTCTGTCTACCCTGCCCTCTCTGCCCTCTCTGGCCTCTCTGGCCCTTCTCCCTAGTCTCGGCCGGCCAGCCAATGGCCCTGCACCCATGTCCGCCCCCCTCCCCAACTAAAACCAAACTAAAATCAACTGTGTTCTGTGCCCCTTCTTCCCACGCACGCACCCACGAGAATGCCACCGTCCACTAGCTAAATCCCTCCAGCCAGAAGTCTGCTCTCGTTCGCCGGCAAATCCACACTTGCACACTCCCACGCTCCCTCACGCACCGCACTACCGCTCTACCATACACGCCGTGCCTGCTGGCTGCCACCACTCGACATAGCGCCCTAATAACCGCATCCTCCTCGCCTCCTCTCCAACATCTGTTTCTTCTACACCCCGACTGATCTCTGCTGGTCTGCCTGCTACTCTTTATCCTCTTCTCCCCTCCAGTGCTGGACAATCTTGAGTAAGTGAACATCATCCCTCTGCTCTCCTCTTTTCTTCTCTTCCTCAATCGTGAAGAAGTGGCTGGTCAACCTCCTCTTGGCTGGTCGCCGACGCCTGATTTCCTCTTCTTTGTCTCCCTTCTCTCCCCCCCTGACAAACAAACCCAATTCCTCCCTTGACCTCGGCCTTGACACGGTTCCTACTAGATACTAACTTGCTACCACAAGGTCTACGGACGCCACGGTTGTCTCTCTCTCTCTCTCGCTACATATACGAAGACGCACGGAACGCAGTCACCGGTCACCTGCCCCAGTCTCGCGCATATCCCTTACAGCACACCTATCTCCGTGTCCTCGGGAATGCTCTGCGGGTTGTGACCGTCAGGGTAAAAGCAGACAGAAAGAATCAGACAGGAAAGGACCAAAGAAACTTGCCACTGGAACGGTTCAACGTTTCGAGAGCTTGGGTGTACAGAACGAACGGGTGTGATCGCACAAAATTTCCGCACCACAAAGCGGGACTCGACCCTTCTACTCCTCGTGCCCATTTCAACCTACCGCCATACTGCGGTAAAAGACGGAAGTATCTACTGTGCAATTGCAAAGGCTACAAATTTGTGCATAGAAGTCGTATTCTCTGAACCGATCACACTGGCGCGCATCTCGCACTTTCGTTGATCGTGGACCTCGCTCAGATCACTGCCTAAGCACACAGTCTCGCACACTTGCGCAGACTATTCAGCTATACTCACCGACTCAAACCTTCACATCTGAAATCATGGCTACTATCTCACCATCGAGACCCTGGGAGCCGATGGACACCTCCCAGCCCGGTCCCAATTCGAGTCCACCGCAGAAGCAGCTGCCTTCCATATCCGCACTGACAAACAATCTGCCTAGCTCTGGCGGACTTCCCTCGCCGGCGGCGAGCACGAGTACGAGGGAAAGGGACTCCGGAGCCTGGTCGCAGCCTCAGAGCACTCGTAAGTCACCGGATCTTCCAACACGTTTGTACGAGACTCCCCCGGTGGATTCCAGCTAACAAATTCGAAAGGTACTTCTGCCTACTCCACCAACACGAGCAGCTTCGGTCTGTCGTCGGCTACCAACTCTTATTACATGTAACCTCAGCGAGGCTCGACAATGTCGAATAATAGCGGATACGGCGGCCAGCAGTCGCACGCCAGCGCTGATTACTCCTCCCGGGATCTGGGCTCTCCTGGCTTCGCTCCTAGCCAACAGCGGGACAGCCTTCTGCCTTCAATAAACCAACATCACGATCCTAACCGAAAGAGTACCAGCTCCGATTTCCCTCCGCAAGAATCTCGTCGCAGCAGCATCGGTAGCCAGATGAATCAGGGCATAAGCAGTCTGCAGATCAACGGAGCGACCTCTCCATACAGCGCCAGCGTAAACCACTCCTCAACCTCAATTGCTCAAAACCTGTCCAGAGAGCGTGGCATTACTGGAGGTGCACTCCGAACTTCGCAATCCTCGGCACAGCTACCTCGTTCGCCAATGTCTCCTGAGAACCAAGACTCGGGCAGACCCACAACGGGGTATGGTGGTCGCGTTGCACCCATTATCGGCACTAACCCCCGTCGCGATGTCTACAATGCTCACGAACCAATTCCGGGTCAGGCCTACGCTTTCCCCGATACCGTAGACATGGAGCCTGGTGCGCTTCCACCGAAATCTATTCGTCACATGTCAAACGCGAGCGATTCGCGGCCATCATTTTCTCGCAGGGATAGCGGCCACACCTCCATCGCTAGCAGCGTCTTCACTACCGATTCCCGCATTCCGTCTGGTCAGCAACGCCTCGATGACGCTCACATGCCTGGCACGCACCATCACTCGCTGCAGCAAAACCAGATGAGCAAGTTGAAGAGCGAGGACGATGAAGCAATGACCCCCGAAGAGGGTGCACAGCCTTACAGCCGAACTCCTGCTCTGCGAGTCAGCCACAAGATGGCTGAGCGGAAGCGACGAAGTGAGATGAAGGACTTGTTCGAAAACTTGCGATCGCAGATTCCATCGAGCCAGGGATCCAAGTCCAGCAAGTGGGAAATTTTGACCAAAGGTAAGAAACAACCATATTTCCAATGATAATAGTCGTTGGCTGACTGATTCGCAGCTTCGGAATATATCTCTCAGCTCGAGAAGTCTGCTGCACAGCAACACGGAGTCGACAGACAGCTTCGACTGGCGTGTCATGATATCGATATTGCTAAGCAGAACAACGACAAACTCCAGACTGAAAATAGCCGTTTGATAGCCGAGCTACAGATGCTCAGGGCCCAAGGCGGTGGCCAGCCCGCTCAAGCCGCTCCGGCACCATCGCACCAGCCGCCACCACCACCACCGCAAAACGGTGCACCAGCAATGTATCCACACAACCCTTACGCGCCTCCGCCGGCTCCAGCACCAGCGGCGATCCACGATCCAAGCCGATCTCTTCCTCCGTTGAGTAGCTCAACTGCCGCTCCATCGTCGTCCATGCAAGGCGTCGAATATGGCAGCGGTCCGCGATAAAATCGCTTTGAATTGCACTAACAAACACACGCTCGATCAGGTCGCATCAAGTCCAGGGGGCGTTATGTTTCAAGACATTTAACATCACTCGCATGTATCAAAAGCGTATTGGCTTTATCCTTTTGTGACCTCTTACGGACCGAGGATACCCTTCAACCATCGTACAACAAGCTGTTCATTTTCTCATAACTTCTGTCTCGCTCACAATTCTAGTATCATATCGCCTATAGGAATACTCGCAACGGTTCCCCGCCATCCTAGATACCCCAGTTTTCGCTTTAGCGACGGATGAGCAAAGCGCCGATGCGGCTCCTTAGGACTCTTAGTTTGATATAGTCAATCATATCAAACCTCACATGACTACTCCATTTCCTTATCTTTTGCACAAACCTTTCTTCTACCGGATGCATATGTTATCAGGCTTCTGGGTTGTTTGCCTTCTATTTCAAAAGGCAGGCAATAATCCATTTGACGACCGGGGGGATGTCTATTGATTTTCCGACGATACGGCTCGACGCTATCACCGAATTTTGATATCGGTGTTTTTTTTTTTCCCGCTTTTTTGCTATGCAGTTAACTTTTTTTGGGGAGAGGTGGCGGCTACTGTAATTCTGACTTTCATGGGGAATGGGTTGCAATGGCAAAGAAGTCGTACTCATCCAGCTGGCTCTGACTTCGGATATCTCTATTGGATCATAACTTTTCTTTATATGCTATTCTCGATCTCGACCGATACATTATCCATCGAAAGCTGGTGGAAGGAGTTGTTACTTCGACATTTTTAGTCGGCTGGGCTCTTTGGCCACTGTCGCGACTGGGTCTCGTACCTGTTGGGTTTGCTACACGATTATGACATGGATGAATCCTTCGGTCGACTGTGGCTCAATACGCAGCGAGGCGAATAAAGGTAGCTTCAGTTGAAGGAAGAGAAAATTAGCCGATCGAGCGTAGTGGATGACGACTGGGAGTTTGTGGGCTTGCACGGCTTTAAGCATATGGCTGGTGTCGGTTTCATTCACGCAGGCGTCGATTCTCCAAAGTACCTTTGCCTCCTGATCCAGTTTCCCCGCTCGAATCGCTACTGGGGATGTATGGGTAAAACAGATGATTTGTTTTTAGAGGTGTGATTGCAAGGACAAGAGAGCCATCTGGTTTGCTCTGATATGGAAGCACAGGCGTTATCTGCAGATTTCTTACTTTTTTTCATCATAGGTGGAAAGGAAACAATGAAGTACGCATGCGTGTAAGCAAGTTTTGGGCCAATATACATGGTCTAAAGGAGCAAGTGAGGAGGGGATGGAGGGGGTTAAAGGAGAGAGGTATCGGAGTATGCAATCGAATCGGGTTGCTTGGGAAAATTTGTGGGAGCTGTGGGCGCCGGAAACTAGGGAATTACATTTGGGAATCGATCTGGAACTGGACTTGGGAAATCCTCGGGGGCTGTAGTGTAGAATGAATGTAGCTTTACGCTCTATTCGTTGAATCGAATCTTTTCTTAACCTTGAAACCCCCCTTTCTCCTTTTGACTGTTATTGATGTGAGTGATTTCTTGTTGGTACCAATTAGGATTTTTTTTTTCGAATATGTTTACTGGATAGGTAGGTTATTGCGATGGATCAGCAGCTGATTTAGGGATCATCTTCTGTCTTTCCTGTCTATGGGCTATTTTCTTTTCTCTTCTGTATCGCGCCAAACTAACAGATGAGACTTCCTTTCAGAAGCGAAGGGCTTATTTCAACGCGGATGCCCGAAATGCCATCCACTGCACTACGCATCGCATATTTTCGTGGATGAACGGCGGACGGAGTGGATAGGTAGGATATGCAGGATGGGTAGTGCTCCTCTCGCTACGTTCCAGCTTCGAGCTGGGGCACCCTGTGCGGGCGCGCGTCTGTGTGGGGGGGGCGTCTGGTGGAGAAGGGTGCTAATTGGAGGAGTTTGAGGTCTTGTATGATCGTGAGCAGCAAGAGGAGGAGGACGACGATGAAGAAGGTCAAAGGGGAAAGAGGGAGATGCTGCAGAGTAAGTGGATGGAGGGAAAGGGCGATTAAGCGTGGACGGCGATGGAGAAAGGGGGTAGGCAGGAGCGTGGTGCTCCGGGTTGGGATTTTTGGCGCGAGGATGAATGGTCTCGAGGTAGTCTGTTGGAGGGGAGTTCGAAGCCGTACGGGAAAGCATAACCGTTGGCTAATCACAGTCATCACAGTTTCGTTTATTGCGTTGGATACACAAGTGTATGTATGGATCTATTGAGAGGCTTCTAAGTGTAGCGAGTGTGGTTCTGAGCCTTCCTATTTCAATAGCAACGGGACTGACTGCTTTGATCGTCCAGTATCCCACGAACCGTTCCTATTCGTCCTACGGACAAACAACCTTGGAGCGTGTCTCAATCGAGAGCTTCTATGCGTATCTAGCTGAACCACAAAATAGCTCTTGGGAAGATTTGGTCTTCGGGATATTTTCGTTATTTAACCGCCATATTGTGGGTCAGAATACATTTTGTACAAGTGTTGGCAGCCGGTGCAGCAGCGTTCCCGCGGCAAACGTTGTGATGTCGAACTCTCATGTTCCTGTACTTTCGCAAGCATTGCTCTGCGTGTTGGCACTTCTACTTGGTCTATTTCCTTCTGCATGGCTCTTTCAATTCTTGAAACTCTTTCGACATGCGTTGGCATCTCCGACTCCGACTCCAGCTCTCTGTAGATGTACTGGACTGTCATCCTCACCTTGACTTTCGCCGAACAAAACTTCTGGAGAAACAATAGGAACCCAAATAATCTGGTATTTCTCCAAACTGGCTCGATGCCTTCACTGTGTTTGTCTCCGACCGTTATCATACAAATTAGCGTGTTTAGTGCCGGAAACATTTTTGGAGCCTCACTCCACAGGTGGTATAGAAGTGGCGAGAATCCTTGTGGTTGACTTGTGGCAATTGGGCAGTACCATTTTGTTATCGTGGGAAACGTTTCAGGTACTAGACTCGAGTAGAACTTTAGAGTCTCCCCGAAATATACAAGCGAACATCCTCTTGAAAAAATTACATCAGCATCTGAATACAGTTGTCTGCAAGTCCGGAGAATTTGAATCGGGAGGGGATAGAGCTCTAAAGGAGAGTGCTTGCGGCAAGACGCAGATGTCATTCTAAGTATTTGCTTCTGTGAGAAATGTTTCCTGCAAAACGGAGAGTATGGCATCAAGCCTCCGCATTCCACACAATCTAGAACGTCCTCTGCGGCTACGGGAGTGACATGCAACACGTGGCTAGTAGAGCCCGCAGCTTCTATGCATCCACCGCAACTTTTTGTCTTAAGGGAGAGGATTCCACCAAACAGGTATTCCAAGATCTGTAAACGAAGCTCCGTTGGCAAGCGAATCAGCGGAGACTCTGCTGCATTCCGCTCGGAGCTGTGCGATAATCAGCTTGAGTTTTTCTTGAAACTACGGTTTCTGTAGAGCCTACGCTACCATACACTGCGCCGATGGTTTCGAAAGGTCGTACTCTGCTACATAAACGTCCCCGATTGCTTTGAAGTGCGAGCCACTATAGCTACGCGAAGTCATTATGGTGCGCGTAACCCCACCGAGGAGGATTCCAGTGAAAGGCCGGTGACCCATACTGGGAAACTATTTCGCTATAGGATTGTTCCGAAAGCGATCAGAGAGGCAGCAGATATAGAATCATGTTACACTTAATCTTCGATGAGATGCTGGTTGTGGAATTTAGCTGAAGTATTGTGGAGCGAACTATCTCTTGGCATTGTGGGAATGAACTAAACTTGATCCAGCAATAGGGGCGAACAGTCTTGATCGTGGTCGTTGTGATGGTAAGAAAGACAACTTTATGCGTCGAAATTACTTTACTTACTGCGGTAGACATAGGTTCTATTTGGACAGCTACTTGCGACGACTCAGTCATTTCGTGAGTGTGAATAATAATCTAGATATCTATGCCATTATTGTCGCAGATGCTCCAAGCGCAACTACAGCTTCAGTAAAATTCCATAAATTTAGTCCTTTTATATCTGCACTCCAGTAACTAATTAGTTGAGTGGCTTATTCGCCAGATATCTAGAAAGACTCAAACTCATGCTTAATTTTATCCAAATTGACAAAACTGGCAATCTGACCCAAGCAGTCGGCGTATCCGTCGGTGGTAAAGCAAACTTTTGTCACTTGGCCGATATGCTGGCTTCCGTCCTCGAGGAGCGTTTGATTATATTTAATTTCATCATCTGGACAATGTGACACAGTATCTAAACTACTCAAAACGTAGAGCGCCTTCAGAAGCTGGCTCGTATGTTTAGAGTCAGATCGATCCTCTAATGCCTCAATGCCATGAATGACGCAATGCATATATCGTGGGACTGATTTCCGGAGAGCCTGGATAATGTTCAACCACGAGTCCACCACTGAATGATTAGATTGCAGCGCCTTAAGAGAGGTGGCTGAAGTTGCTGGGTGGCTTTTGAACCGTGCTGGAAGTAACAAAACCAGCTGGGTAGCTATGGAAGACACCATTCGAAGTAATGCTGCATTATTTGACATTGCCTGAGCTGTATCAAACGAACAACAGTAAAGTATGCATGGAATGTCATTCTGCTGTGAAAGAGATGCTAACGAGATCCATGTCAATTGATTCTGGCTCGGCTTTGGTACGCCGTGTGGTCCTTGAATCCAAAGATTGCTAGACTTATCCTCGCGCATCCACAGCAGTAATCGTCGATGTACTTGTAAATCGGCTACCATTTGTGAGGCTTTAGGCGCGAAATGAGCTAAAAACTGCATATCTTGCTTGATTTGATCAACTATTGCAGGCACTTCGGCTAAGAAATCATTCTTATGGCACATTCCATCCTCTTCAACGGCAGGTGGTGCGCTTGAAACGAGAGGGGAATTTTCAATAGTTGAACTGGCCGAACTGGACTCCTCAACTTCTGAATTTGAGGGCAAAGCTTTCATGATAATAACATTTGTTGGCTTGGAGGACGTAGTTCCGGTTATTTGCTGTGTATGTGAAAGATGGAATGATCTGGTTTGCTCCAAATGCTCAGAAAAGTCACTGCTGAGGCTTGAGATTGGGTCATTTAAAGGAGTCTGATGGCTGAGTATAGCCTCATAAAATCTTTCCTGATTCGTAACTAGTTTGTCGATTTTCACCTTCATGTTTCGCTGGAAACTTAGATTGGTTTCGCGTTCCATGCGCAGTTGAATGGATAATATCCGCTCACGCTTCTTCGTAAATAGTTTGTTGATAGCATTCTCATCAAAGCTCGTAATAAACCTTTTGAAGCTAGATTTCGACCAATTAATGAACAGCTCCGTTAAGAATTCAAATATTACCACATATAGTTCTTTGATATAGCGGTGCAATATTCTAATGTCTTGGTGTTCGGTCATTAGACCATTCCAAAACGCCATGTCTTCACTTATTTCTTTAATGCTCGTAGAAACGCTTTCAGCTACTTCTTGGTGATTGATAGATGCCTGAATGAGCACATGTGATTGTTAAAATCGTTTCTTGTAAAACAATAAGTGGAACTAAAATAGAGGGTGCGGTGAACGTACCTGTGCAATTGCGGACAATGAGCCAGCGAGTAGGGAAATATATTTATCATTTTTTGGCATTATTGAGAGTAGGTTACTATGATCTTTGCAGTTTTGGCATAGGTCCGCAAATATTTTCTTCAAGCGATCACGTCGTTTGGTCTCAGAATTAGTTTGCCATGTTTCAGAGGCGACTCGAACCGACGTGAATAAATATTTTATATCCGGAAGGTCAGATAGTGTTTGTACCTGATCTTTGGGTACTGCCTGGCGAAAACTGTTCCAGGCTTTGTACAGTTTGCGACTTTGTTCAAGGAGCATTTTTTCGTCGTCAGGCATAGAACTATAAATCTTAGTTGGATTCAATATAGTCTTCGGGAGCTTCTTACGTTATCGAGAGCTCGTATGCGTCTTCCATAAACGAATCCCAATCACTTCTCAAGGCGATTGAACTCTTACTGTCGCCCGGGCTAGGAAGCATCTTAGTAGTCGACCGTGTCGGTCCTACCGTACGGCTACCATCTTTTTGCTCCATACTGCAGCCGAATCTCTATTCAAGAGTACGGCAGGGTTTTCTACTTAAATCAAATCGTGAAATTATCTTTGAGAACTATTTACTCTCAATACTGGGGTTAACTTTCAAGTCTCTTATGGCTTGACCGATTTGATATTGCCTGTTATATATGCTAAAGGGTATTGTAATTGGAATAGTATCTATCTAGAATTTAGCTTTCAAGGGCTTGTAGACTCACCATTGCTGATATAATCATTTTCAAATAGACTATAATCAGCAAATCTTTCAGATGGTATAGGTGTGGTTTACCACGCAGAAATTCGTGTGATATGTACTTTAACAATGGGTTTCGGCTTCGAAAACTTATTTTATTAAAAAATGGTGTAACAGTTACCCCGCCTCAACATGAAATTATGTAATAGGCGGGGGAGGTAGCTCCTAGCTTCGGACCTTCCAGGTTTCAGCCTCGCCCATGCCTGACCTCAAATTGAGATATCGTTCACAAATCTTTTGAGACAAATATCGCCTGATAGCGTCAGTGCTATTACTGTTAATTACACACACTTCGTATTTAAAGTGAACAATTTAGCACTAGGTAAGAATATCAACTATGGTTCTTTATAGCCTGGAGATAGAGAATCCGAAAAGGTCTTAAAAATGACTAAATTTCTAAGCTGTCATTGGAACCTAATTGATGTTGCCAAAAATGGGTAAAAGACCTGGAGGAGAGTCTTCTAATCGGCGGCGATTGGATGGAGCGAGTGAGGATGACCCGGTACGATGGGTAACAAATGTATTCCACACGCCCGACCTCGAAAACACTCGACACCCCGACATTAAATTCACAATCACCGACAACAAACCATTTAGCAACTGGGAAAACACAAATGCTAGTATGGGTAGCAAGCATCATAGCCTAGACCCCCAACATTCTACGACAAAAGGACATTTGCACTGGTCAGGCTCAGTCTTTGACATCAGAGTGTTTGCCGCAGCGAACATAGATGGAGAAGCAGCCAATAATCTGGACTCGCTAGAATATCATGCTGTATCACGGCCGCATATGATCATCAAGTCACCATTAGTATGCCGCTTTCTCTCAAAGACAATTGAATACTACCCAACCTTTTGGGAAAGTTTACCAGATGTTCAATTAAGTTCTGAGAATCGCGATTACCCCAACCTCGCGCCTACTGATCTCAAAATTTTCGAACCTTATGCTGCTATAATTCATCACCTTAAGGATATCGAAACTTTTGTTCGTAGTGCTGCAGGTGAAAGAAGTGGCTCTGGAACGACGGGCGCGAGGACAACAGACGATAACTTTGGGCTTCATGAACTAACTAGATTGCATATGAAACACCTTCTTGAGTATATCAAACCCTTATATGAAAGTCGTATTCTTGAGTGCGAGGCTAAACTTAAAGGTAAAAAACCTCGCATTGAATTCGAGATGCTTTGGTATTTGTATCGTCCAGGCACGGATGTGTATATTCAGATCGGCGACACTGTGTATTGCTGTGTGATCCAAAAGTTTGCTCGTTCTACGGAAGACTTTGCGCTTTATTTGAAGCATTCTGCGCGAAAAACTTTACCTACATTCGACGGTTTTACATCATGGCACCTTGTTCTTTGGTATCTTCATACTGACGGAAAAAAAATATCACGAGAAACGGTGAAAACCGTAATAGATCCATATTCAGGATTACGGGAGGTGACAAAGCTAGCGGCCTGTCCAACCAAATTCTGGGATGCCATAGACAACGAAAGGCGTCGGCATAAGATTATAGGAAGAAGTAAAATTCACATAAAAGCACTCGTCAGCGGCTATTTGTTAGCTTTATACAAAGTTCCAGAAGCGCTGGATCAGTATAAGGTGGGTCATATATGGAAATTTGATCAGGGACTAACAGTTTTAACTGCTAGAATGGCTCGATCGTCATTGACCATAAAAGAGGATTCTCACGGATGTCTGAAGATGATGGCCTTCATACCAAACCAAACGACTATTCTAAGCACTTTGCTGGCTATGATGATATTTGTATCAATAAGGAAATGATCGCATCCGATACTAAGAGACCGGGAAATACAATGGAAGGACCGACGGGAGAAGAGGAGCTAGGCATAGGTTACGAGTTTTCCAAAGAACTCTCAGATCGCATGGAGATAAATTTTTCTAAACACATATTCCTCCTCTTAAAACCTGAAACATTTTGCTTTGCTCTTAAAACAAAAAGATGGAGTTGGTCCCCTAATTATCCTCCGTTCTTTTGAAGTAACGGTAAGCAGGAGTTATATCCACTGACCATATCTCTGAGGTCTCGCCCTCAGATGATAGCCTTCAAAACCTTGTCATTGGCGAAAGCGAACTCACGACTATTCGTGCTCTCTCGAGCCGACAAAGTAGACGGAAAAGGTCATGGACGGCTGATTTCATCGAAGGCAAAGGACTAGGACAAATAATATTGCTTCATGGGTAGGGAACTCCCCTCCACAAGCTAACCCGTATTACGAGAGTCCGCTAATAACTACTAGGCCTCCGGGTGTGGGTAAAACGTATACTGTTGGTTAGTCGATATCATAGTCAGACTGATATATGGACTAATAGATTAACGAAGAGGCTATTGCGGAGTGGCTAAATCGACCACTTCTCGCGCTGACTATAGCAGATATCGGTACTGAGGAGACTAAAGTTGAAGACGAGTTGTTAGAGTGGTTTAGCTTGGCTGAGGCTTGGGGTGCTATTCTTCTTGTTGATGAAGCGGACGTTTTCTTAGAAAAACGGCAAAACAAAGATCTAGCTCGGAATGGGCTGGTAACAGGTAACCTTTACGGCATAAACATTATTGCATGCTAAACCTTGCCTTTTAGTATTCCTTCGCCGCCTTGAATACTTCCGTGGTTTGTTGTTTCTAACAACGAACCGTGTGGGGCAAATTGATGACGCTTTCATTTCGAGAGTTAACGTCGCAATCGGTTACAATGCCTTGGGTCCCGAGGATCGAAAGAAAATTTGGAATGGATTTTTCAAAAAACTGGCTAGAGAACGCGCTGGTGAGATTCAAATAGCTGCCGATGCTAAAAGATGGGTGCTAGATAAAACCGGAACAGATGAAGCTGCCTACAACGGCCGAGATATCCGCAATACGATTCAAACTGCGGTAGCATTGGCAGAATATGATATTGAGGAAGACTCGGACTTTGATTCTTCTACAGGGACAGTTGTTGTACTTAAGGAACACTTCGAGAAGGTTTTGGGGATTGGACAAAAATTTAACAGCTACCTAGCGAGCATTCGAAGGGAAGATGAAGCGAAGAGAGCTGCGGGAAGAGGAGATCGGAATGACTATGGGGATCAAAACTTGAGCGTACTACCTTTCAGATAACTTTGAACTTTGACAGAAGTCCTGATTTAGGATTTTTATTACGGCGATGATACTATTATTATTGTGATTTGAGCCTAAACAATGGGTAGGATTAGAAGATATTGCATGGTTACTTTATACTTCGTCTTCATTAGTCGTTCAGTTCATTCGTTTGCTTCACCGCTCCAAGATTCAGCTATCTTGGGATAAAGTGGGTAAACAACCCCGATTGAGGAATCAGGTCCGTTCGGAGTACATAATAGAACACTACGGTTGTAAATAGAGATAGGAGCTCTGGGAGTTTCCGATACATAGATGTGGCTAACAGCGTAACTAACGTGATGACATTAATCCACTGTGCTCGTATAAACTATCTGCTGAAGCACTCATTGCGGATCGACAGAGCACAAGCAGACAAACTCTCTATCCCTATCTCTTCCGCCCACGCAGTCACTTCCATCAAATCGCAGCCTGATGATGATACGTCAGCGGCAGCCCGGAAGAGCCATCATCGATATCCGGTATCGCATCAATATGCTCTTCCTGGTCCACCCAAGTCTTCAGCCACGCCGGTGGCTCCTTGCCCTTAGCCCTATGCTCCTCCTCGACCTCCTTCGCCTTCGCGATCTTGTATTTCTTCCACATCATCTTGAACCTCCGGATCGCCCGGCTCTGGAGGATGACCTGGAACTCGCGGCCGGCCGCAGGCTGCGGATACTCGGCCGCGAGTGCAGCCGCGGACTCCACGTGCGCGCCCGGTAGCGGGGGTGGGAGCACCGCGCCGGTAGCACCGTGCTTGTGCCCGCTGCCGCCGTCGCCACCGCCGCCGCTGCCACCCTCATCGTGTTCCGGGATCCCGCCGTCGGCGTTGAGCATGCGCGTGTCGCCAAAGACCATGTTGTTCAGCAACATCTTGCCGCGGGCGAGGCGGTTCTCGGTGCCGCTGGCCAGCGCATCGTCGGCCGTCGGGTAGACTTCGAAGTCGTGAAAGGCGTACTCCCCGAATTCGAGGCCGGGTAGTTTGAATTTCGAAAAGGTGTCGTCTTTGCCCATCAGTAGCGGCTGCATTGCTCGCTCGTTGAGTTCCATCATGCGGTACCACACGCCGCCGCCTTTCCACATGAGTTTCATGAGGTCATCATAATTGTTGATTTTGTTCTTCTTGTCTTCGTCCAAATTCATAATTCTAATGAACTCGCAGTTGAGCTGCATGTTGGGCGAGGTGCTCAGCAGGTGGTCTATGTGTGAGTCCCCTGCTCTGCCGTAACCGAAGAAGACCATTTTCTGTGGGTACTCAGGCTTCAGGTTTTTGGAATGCAGAGACCGTTTGAGGAGAATCTTGACATTGCTCACAGTGAATTCCGTTTCTACGCGATTTTTGTGGCCGGGTTCCGGTAGGCCCTCGTCCAATGTTGCTTGGAATGAAGCGCCATCTTGGATAAGATCCAGCAATTTCGCAGGTTTAATATTACCAAAAGTAAAAAACTGCGAGCTATTCAATTTCTTCCGCGCTTTATATCTTTCCCTTACTTCATCGGGGAATTTGCATGAGAAGATGAGTTGATAACGATGGTTCTCCATATTGAACATAGGAAGATGCACGCCATACAACATCCGGGTGTCATCTCCTTGGATAAGAAACCCGTGGAAATGCGGAAATTCAACATTACGGAGTTTTACGGACTCCAAGAGGCCTTCTGCTACGTGCCGAAATTTTTCTGCTAATTTTTGGATGAAGTTTCCACTGCTTGGCCATGGGCTCATAGTGACGTTGATCAACACAGACAAGTCTTGATCGCCTTTGAGGCCAAGTCTATCTTTAAAACGGGTCAAACAAGCTTCGTAGGAAGATTGTTTGAGACTGGTTGAGGTCAGAAATATCGGGATATCTCTAATGTCCTGGTCCGGGTCCGTTATGGATAACTGCTGGAATATGCGAGAGTTAAGATAGTTTGCCTCGACCTATGGACAATAAGCAAAGGCTTCATCTTTATTTTGGTTCAAACATACCACGTCCTCATTGACTTTTCCATCAATCTCGAAATTACAGGCGAAAGCGTTGATCATCAAATCTCCACCAATTTGTTTAAGTAGATGAACGGCCTTCTCATTCCCCATTAGTTCTTCATTATCCTTGTCTAAGATATCATTTCTGATGAACTGCCTCTCCGCCTCGATAACATCCTCGGGCTTATTTTCCCGCTCAGTGGGAAGCATTGTGAATGGTCTGACAATGAGTCTGACCTTGGTCCCACCTATATCTATCGGCTCAGTCTTCATCGCCGCCCAGTGGCAGTAAAGCTAGGGAACATTAGCGTCATTTATTTTTAAATATAAAACATACTCTAGCGCTAGTGAATATGGTTTCTCCAAGAAGGGTAGCGTACCCCAGTCGATTGAGACCGAGTACCCGATGGCTGAGGTATGCTCCGACTTGACCTTATTAGCATGTACATGAGGGGCGGGAGAGCTCTTTACCTGCGGCAGCACCAGGTTTGCTACCTTCTACACCAAACACGCCTATGTTTTCATTTTCATCGTCTCCCTCCCGAAAGATAACAGGGGCAGTCCAGGTATTTAAGTATCGCATTCTTCCATCGCGGTAGCAGAGCCCACCAGCTGGGTATGGACAATACCCGGATCTGGCACTGTCAGCTCTGGTAAGATAATGTGACTAGGGATTCTCACTTATGGGGATCAATGGTAATGCTATCTGCATGTTTAAATGCCTTTAGATGCTTTTCCGTGTGCTCCGGAAGAGCCAGTGTAGGCACGAAATTTGAGCCCTCAGACGGGTTCAGCCAGTCGTCTTTCGGTTCTTCCTTGGGAATCATTGAAGCGAAGTAGCCTCCCCAAGCCGCATCACAATGAACAACAAAAGATAGCCCCTTCCCTTGATACTCCTCACGAATTTTCAAAATGTCGGCCAGTGGATCAACAGCCCCTTGCTCTGTCGATCCTATTATAGCAACAACAGCGTATAATGCTTGTTTGTGTTCGAGACATTTATCAAGCTTGTTTTTGAGGTCTGTTATATCCATTCTTGCCTCCAAGTCAACTGAAACATCGATCATCTGCTTTGCTCCGATCCCAGTAATTGCTATGACTGTCAGATGTTGACCAAAGTCTTTTTCAGTTGTACGTACCTGCTCCCTTCGGCCAGGAATAATGTTTTGTCATCCCAACAAAGTATTGGATTGGCTGTTCTATCCCAAAACGTTTCTCAAGATAGTCTTTTCCCCTCTCCTGTATTGAGAACTCTTTGAAAGCAGCCGCTAGTGCTGTCGAAGAAATACCGAACTGGTCGTGGAGCCGATTCGGGATGTCCAGTATAGTAGAAGGTTTGAGATTCAGAAGTTCCCAGGGGTTGCAGCTTATAAATTCTCTAATACTGCCATCACAAAGTTCAATCTTGAAAGGTTTGCGCGATTCAGCCCTTAAAAATTGCAGGTCCTTTCCTTCCATGATTGCGAGATAAAGCGAAAGCGGATAGAACTTAAGATTGCGAGCTGTGGCATGTCAGCTCTACATGAAGTTTCTGTCTGCGAGTTCCTTACCCGCCCAAATAGATTCCAGGTTTGCTACTGTCCCTCCCTACACAGCATTAGCTTGTTCTCGACTCTCATAAAGCGGCAGACATACACATGTAATGTGACCCCAGCCTTGAATTTTATCTTTATCAGATATGCTGTATCCAAGCATATGGCAAAGTTGCCGGCCGACTATCTGCTCGAGAATAGTTGTGAAAGGGCCTCCCTCTGTGGCTACGTTGTTTTGATTGTGGAGAACACCAGTCAAGTAACCGACTATGGATGGTAGAGATGCCTCCATTGACATATGTGCGTTGTAGCGAGTGGACCAAAAGGGGACCGAATGGTTGTTGAGCATCTCTGTTATAACGTAAAGCTCACAATCCAGCTGGCTCATCTCTGCCTCGAACAAGGTACTTTTTTGCATTTCCTCCGTTATGAAATCCTTATCGTCAGGATACAAGCCTTTCCTGGCCAACTTCTGCCTTTCCAGAACCATTCTTATGAACTCTTCCATCTTTGGAAAGTTCTCTCCTCTGGGCCCGGGAAACCAGGCGCCCACGGCATCGTGCCTGCTTTTAGGTTTAGCGTACGTTGACATGTTTAGTATCGATAAGCTAGCCCGTTGTGATTGTGGCGAAAGGAAACATTCGAATCCAGTCCACACGAAAAGAAGACCAGGCGGTTCGCATGTTTATGAACCCAGGAGCAGTGAGCTAGCGATAAGCGCATTTTGCTCGCACAGCACATTCCTGAGGAAGCGGGTCCCGAGCTGCGGAGTAGCTCGCAGTCTAAGTCCATATTTGTATCATCAACCCTTAGAGGTTTTAGGCAAGTCGAAGAGGCGGTAAGCTTCAGCCATTGAAGAGCTCGAGAAAGTTGAGCCTTAGAGGCATGTTTGACCACCTGCACTCCGGCGGCGTCTAAAGACGGAGTTATTTCCTATTGGAGCTCCAGAAAGTGAAATACCCAAAAGGATGGAGTAAACAGAGCGCAAGGCGTTAGTTTTCTCTTCAAGTTGAAGAGGTGGTGATTTTCGAGCTTTTGTGTGGTCTAGAAGGCTGCGGCAGACTGTAAGTTATATTTGTGGCGTTGCTCGTGGCCAGCTGAACTGTGATAGCTAGTCGCGACGACCCCACTATGTGCGAGCACGGTAGGAGCAAAGTCCTCATGCTATTTGCTACTAACAAACGGAACTTCTCGATAGCTTGATAAATTGGTCTAGATAGTTGGGCCTTCACAATAGACTCCAGCATTGCTCTGGGACCTCTTCGAGGCGATCAAACAGCGAATGCGGGGTCGCCGCGCCAAGCTCACAGTCTGTGGGAGATTTGTCTTGTCACTTCTGGCACCCTGCCAAGCTCTCGTTCATACAATGGCTTTGATCTCACCAGCGTATAAACCTCAGCCCCATAGCTACAAAGACATTTATCTGTGATCATTTTGAATGAATGTGCACTAATTTTCCATGATGAAGAGTTGGAGACCTCGCAGTTTAATTCGTAGTTTAATTATGCGGGTTTCTTTTTGATGTGCATAGGTACCTACCTACCTAAGGTACCTAGGTAGTTAACAAAATCAGTATGTCATCGAACGGTGTCGGAGAGCTCGCAGAAATCTCATGTGTAGCGGTTTTTCTCATGAAATATCTCCTTGAAGCGTTGCAAATGACCACAGTCTCGGTCGCCAAGAGAATCCGAATGAAGAACATCAGCGAGAATCACAAGATGAGGCCTTGGTTACGTTTTTGCTGTACTGAACCCCATTTCAAAGAAATGTCCGGTACACCCACAAGGTGTCTTCAAGAAGAACATTGAACTTGATGTAGGAAAGATTGACCCTTGATTACTGGCTCAATCTATCCACTCTGTAGCTAGCTTCGTATCCTGGAAGGGTGTCTAGCCCTCTCTTTCTATCCTGTAAAACCTGCCAACATCCCATTTGTTCCTCCAAGGCTCTGTTATTATGTTCTAGTAGTTTTTAGAAGTTATAGTGTCAGGGTTCAAGCTCGAAAAGTAGACTAAATCCAAGGTGTGGGCCAATGTTGACGGCGGGGGCAGACTGTTCTACGCACTGCTTGATTTAAGGTTAAATATTCAAATAAGGGGTGCCCTACTGTTGTACCCTGCGGTATAGTGTAAGGGCAGCATGGAGCTGGTCACTATATGGCAGGGGGGCACACACCTACAGACGCCGGTTCGAATCTGGGCGGGGCGGAGGAATTTCGGGGGTAAAAGGACGTATGGGCCAAGGAAGTAAAATCTCGAAAGAGATTTTCATAGCCATCCCTCCTCGGGGATGGTGAACTTTTTGTATTTTATTGGGATGTTTCTATCTTTGTGTTAAATATTGTTATTGGTTTTTTTGCCCCTAGATGATCCTAATTTAAAATTCTATTTAAAATATTTTCTTTTATAGCTGAACTAGATATTTTTAGTATTGAAGATATATTTGTCTAAGGTGATCAGACTCAGACTATTAAACGTAAGGTTCAAACATAAGCCCATGAAGAAGATCAATTCATATCAAGTTTCTTCCCACTCATGTATTGTTGACTCATTGTTCTGAAGAATCCTTCAATACACAAAGACTTAGATTACTAAGCCCTATCGAATGTAGAGGTGAAGTTATTTCATCTTACCTACCTAGCTAGGTATAAGGATGAACCCCAAGTAGTTCGCGATGTGGAACATAGATGTAGTGTGAAGGATTTATATCAGGCTTCTTTTTGGCTTGCTCCTTGAATCATTGGTGTAATGCATTCTAGCAAAGGAATACTGACGGGATATGAATATGTATGTCTACCTGCTCGTTTTATGAAGCTGACCCAAACGTCTAGCCAATGACAGAAGAGATAGGTACTTCAAGAGAATTACTTGTAACCAACCATTGCGGGTACTTACCAAAAACCTATGCCGTGAAACAAGCGTTTAATTCAACCTAATAACATTCACTGGAAATTTTCATGCGACAGGGTTTCAGAATTAATATGGAGTATTCATGTCTAGGAGCGAGATCTAGAACCAATGTTCATGGCGCCACTAAATAACTCCAAACTTGTGGGGAAAATGACGCAGGGCTCCTTCTGCATTCAAATGTTACAGTCTTGAATTTATGAATTGCTGGATTTGAAGACCAATCACGACATTCAATACAATTTTAGCAATTCCCACTCTATCTTTAGTGAGAAGGAACACGACGCAAGTCTTACGTGACAAGTTTCGCGTCGGCGGAGTCTTAGCGACGTTTGGCCGAAGCAAGTCGGTGCCAAGGACCTTCATGATAGGATCACTGCTTCACCATGCCTACATCTTTATGCCCCTACCTAGGGGGATAGAGTATGAAGCACTCTCGATGGACACCTGATCAAGATTTCGTTTCTTCTGTTCTTTTAGTTAATGCGCTTGAAATATTCTAGAATCTCAATGCGTCAATTGTTCTGCACCTGCGGGTCGTCGGCCCGGCGGTCCGGATGTTTCCGTTAGACCGCGTGGTATCCGACCGGTAATGGTGTAGTGAAACAGATTGCGAGCGACAGAAAACACAAACAAAATCAATCCCATTGTAAATCTTTAAATCCCTGATTTTCTACTAATCACTCTGATATAAGTACTTTGTAATGTTGATACTGTGTTCATTCGATGGTGTGTAGGTTCAAATTGGGATCAATTGATGAACAAAGCATACTTACCTAGGTACATACGAAGAACCTAGAAAACTTAGACTACGACTACGCCTTGTTGCTTAAGTGTGCACTAACTGCTTTATGGAAGATCTCCCGATTATCTGGATGTAACTCTGAGGAATCTTCCCTTACCAGGTATTGTGACCCGATCTCTTTGAGCATACAAGGCGTCAGTCAGTTTTCTAATTCTTGCCACGTCAGATTGATGATGAAGTAGGAGCTTCATGCTACTGCAGCAGCTAGCTGTTACTGTTAAAACATCCGGAGCTTTAGTCGTGGATATTAAGTCCTTGCCAGGCGCAGGTCGCTGCCTCGTATTCGACGAGGCTGACAGCTGGTGTCCTTTTACTTTTAACTAAGAGCACTTGAATGCAAAGACGGGAACAATAGACCAATTACGTTTCGATGACACCTTCCACTTGGATGCACTGGCATCTCGCCTTCTGTATTTGACTGACTATGTTTCAGAGGCTTTTGCACTCTCCTAACTCTCCTAACTCTCAGTGGCCCGATATTCCTAGCCCGGAGGCCGAACAAATTTCTGTAAGGTCATGCCGATCAAATGGACTTGGTGTTCACGCATTCATCGAGAGGGCGCAGAGACGCCATATTACGTGCACTGCCTCTACATCAGACCAAATATGCGCCCGGTATCATCGTATGAGGGGTATCGTGGTGAAGCCTCCTTGTCCGAGAGGGCGCATGACTTCTAGGCCTCATCGAGGACCTATGCTCTGACGATAGCATGCTCTGCATCTTTCGGGAAACTTACTTCAAATGCAGGTAAGTTGCGGCTGTCGTGAAACGAATCTATCGAAGTCAGAATGCCTCGGTGGTTCTCGGGTTTGGCTTCCTATCATACCGCTACCAATTATTCGCGGCAAGAAGGCTGATCCTGAGGGGCTTGGGCAAGTAAGGCGCACGATACGGAAGGGAATCTCCCCAGACAGTACTCGGCAAGGCATAATGCCGAACGATTATTCCAGATACCACAATCACATCCTTGTGTGCTCGTGTGCAGTGGGTCTGTTTTGCCCAGAAACCTAGAATCTTAGTGGGGGTGACCTACCAATGTGTGCCAGCCGGGTTGCCATTGGACTATCGATTAGCAAAACCAAACCTGATCACTAGCACGCAAGGCTATCACAGTGGCATTGCGCCTATATGAGCTTGGATGTTTCCCCGTGGGGTCTCCGTAGAACTTAGACCGACCGCACGTCTCTTTCATTTTACAGACTACGTTTGGTGTTAATGAGCTCCCAAAACTCTCTGAGCTACCCATATAGTCACATTAAGAGTCTATGACATTATAAATCATTCAGATGGCTCGAATCTTGCGACTATCATTGGCCGCACAGTCCTGGCATTCAATGTGCGCCCTCCAAGGCTGACTCGGCCTCCATCCTTGGAGGGCGCACTTGTGCTTTTTCGCTCTAGGTTTTCTGTACTATTTCCTACTGAGTGGCTTAGCTATCAGAGTTCTAAGATTCTGACCATGCCTGGAAGCAAGGCATCTCCATGGAACACGCCAGTGGCTACCGAGCGATTTCTTACTTTTTGAAGTGGTATTGCCGATATATTCAAATGGTCTACGCCGATCAATTTATGCCTCAGAGGCTTTCACATTTCTCTTGCCTGAATACATCGGCTGTGCTGAAACTCGTAGCCTTACGATAGAGATAGGTCGACAGTCTTCTGATCATACCGTTGCTTCCTACTTGGTGCCTAATTCTTGGTGTTCTCGTTCGCAAAGTCCACGTCGGGACTCAATTCATCAACTGTTGACTGAAAGTGCGGCGTCAACTCTTCGCCTGATGGCAGGCACTCGAAGATAAATTCCAGGAAGCTCCTATGAGCTTTTCTTTCGGTTATTAAATTCAATCTTCACTAGTACTATCTCACCACTGATTGTCGTCTTGATTTCATTGTTTACGTACTCCATAACTTGAAATTAGAGTCGATACTCGAACCTAAGTAGGATACTAAACTAAAAGTGACCATGGCTAAGGTATTTTTCCTGAAGTTACTAATTCTTAGGCTAATGTCAGACAGCCCTATCCTAGCCCTCCAAATTCATTATGCATGACAGTACCTTCCACCCCAGATCTGTCTGTAAACTCCACCTCTTCCGATTCCACATCTGAAGGGGCCCTGGGCCCGATAGAGCGGAACTCAGAGGGACAATTTGAATGCATTTTCGCAGATTGTGACAAGACTTTTACACGAAAAGGAGACTGTACACGTCACTTTCATACCGAACACAGCAACAAACCTCCAATGTGGCGATGTGGCTGCTGTCTAATGAAGAAAAAGAAAGGAATCTATTCCAGTAGCCGGAGGGACCATCTGTTTCAGCACTTTAGGAAATTCCATAGTAGCTCGGGTCATAAAACTGACGTGGTTCGAGTCGATGAATTCAACTATATGTTTGCGCGCGATGGCTGTAAAGAGCAGTTTGAGCGATTCCAGGCTGATAGAAATTTGGACTCTAGTAATCATATTTGTGGGGACGAAGGAGACAAGTCTTGTTCGTCTTCATTGAAGAGAAGCTCTTCATCTAGTAGCTCTAGCTCAGGGGGCCTTACTTCGCCCAAGCGTTTCAAAACATTTCCAACAACAGGAGAAGAATTCGACACCTTTATTGAGCCCCACCCAGAGGATCGCACCTTGGCGCTACATAGCGGTTCTTTGTCTGTAACTAGATGGAGTCCCGATTCTACTATCACTGGAACGACTTCGGAAGGCTTTCGAAGTGGTTTGGAGCTAGCAAGCATTTTACCAACACCAGAACCAATGACAGCCGAGCCAAGTACAATCAGCAGTTTTTCGACTTCATTGACTTCATTGGTAAATCCGATGTGGAAGACATGGCATCAGCAACTATTCATGGAACAATACGAAGTGAAAGATGTGGGACTCGCACAGTTTGTAGAACTTTGTCGTCGACCTGGTCTGTGTTCTCCACTTTAGTATGTATATTCTAACTTGAGTAGAATTATCGGATCTTACCTACGGGTTCCTAGACGACGGAGTGTCCGGTGGTTGTCTCGTATCATATAATCGCGGGACACAAGCAGTGAAGATCCATGGACCCAAGGATTCTGCAGACTATGCCAAGCTTAAAATAACCGAATTTTTAAACTCTATGTCACCACAGTTCTCTTCAATTTCGTGTTGGCAGAGCCAGCCTGCTATCAAGCACCCAATACTTGCAGATCAGCAACCAGACTCACATGCATTTGATTGTCAATACAGTAAGGGCCCCAACAGAGTGTTCGCTCTCAGGGTAGATGACGATGAAGGCGCTATTACACTTTGGAAGGAGAAAGTGCTACCTCACCTTCCACATATTTTGAGTGAACAGCTTGGTAAAAACTACAGCGCAAGCCTAGTGCGTCTTGGATCGAAAGAAGAACAGACCTCTTTGTACATATTAATACAGACAGACTCGAGGAGAAGTCAAAGCGACAAGAAGGCGATCCGTGATAAAATACTTCGGCAATTCCAATCCAACAGAAACATCTCAGTCAAAATCAAGTTCAAAATTGGAGCAATGAAGCTAACATTCGAAGACAGCAAGTCCGATGACGGCGACGAGGATAACTGTGGCCATAGATTCTATCTCTCGAAGAGGTATTGGAATCGTCCTGGGCCGGGAGCTTCGATAGGCCCGCAGCATTCGGAGTCTTTGTCCGCAACGATGGGAGGCTGGCTAATGGTAGGAGGCGATCTATTCTTCAGCACGGTTCTTCATGTGATCTTAGAATCAGAAAGACAAACCCAGTCGAATTCTGGAACCAGTATTATGTCGCCGTCTCGGTCGGATGTCAAGCACGTATTCGAGGATTTGAAAGTCTCGCTTTCTGATGCCCAAGACATGGTTGAAAGAGCTCTCCCATACGAATCAGCGTCAGATTTAATTCCCAGCCAAGTATTGGCATTGGCAGACAGTCAAGTAATGGCAGAATACAATCATATCAGTTCTCTGCTAAAAGAATTGGACAAACCGGAGCAGGAATTCGAGCTCGGGCCAATAAAACATCGATCTGATAAGGCCAGTACCCAATTAGAACTCCATAATGGTTCTGGCAGTCAGGATGTGAGACGAAGAATGGACTGGTGCTTGGGAAGCCCTAAAGATAATCGCAAAGGCTCTAATCATTATCGTCATCCTTCCCATGACCCGAGTGCTTTTTTTGGACTCTCACATACTGATAGTCTCGGTCAAGGACCTTTCATCAATGAAGTCTGTGATGTGCAACCAGGGGCTAGGGTATACTACGTAGGCCAAAAAAGCGGCAGGCGAAGTGGAGTAGTCCATCAAGTGGAGCAAGTGTACGATTACATGGGACTTCCAACCAACGAATGGACTATGATAGCGGATGACGATCTTAACGCGGGAATGGTAGCTGGAGACTCAGGTGCCTGGATTATCCGCGAATGCGACAACAAGGTGATGGGCCATTTGTGGGGGTTCGATCGTGTGGGAAGATTTCTACTGTTTACCCCAATGAAGGATTTATTTGATGATATTAGGCGAAAAACGGGTCTACAGGAAGTATCGCTTCCGGGTTCTGGATCCCGAAGGCTTGGGCTTATTTCTGGGAAAAGTAAAACAGACAGAAAGGCACGGGGATTCGGTTTCTTTAACAAGAAGAGGGAAACGCTCGAGCTCATCCCAGAGCCTAACTTACTCCCTGGTCATGCTATGCCTCAAAAGATTATCGGCGATGCAGAAACGACTCTACGCAAATGCAAGACGGAACCGATTCTTTTTAATCTTTCACAACAGCAAACTCGTCAATACGTCCTCACAGTGCTGAAGCCTGGTAGTGCCACCCGCAAGGCGATGACGTTCCCTGTCACGAAGAAAACTATTTGGGATATATCTAACGAAGTGCATTCTCCACGAATAACCGAGCTGATCTCTACTCAAGGCTGAGTTCTCGTGAACGTCACCGGGTTATTTTTCATTGGCGTCCTGAGGTGTAAAATATTTTACAGATCGCGCCTTCATTTGTATTGGTTTTAGTTGCTTAGTACATGGTATATTTGAACAAACTTTTCCATTTCAAATACTATTTGTTCTTGCGTACCATCTTGTAGATGTTGCGAAATCGGAATGAATAATTCAGCCCAGGAGACCCATTTACATCCTTGGTTAATCGTTAATCATAGTTTATAGTTAGCTCTCATAACTCTATCTCATCTAGGTAAGTATGAACGTCCCCCATTCGGCGCAGTACCTCTCCTGCAGTTCTTTTCTCAGAATCCGAGTAGGCCCCACCGCTCCGCACACCCTCTGCAAAACCTCCCCGTGCCACATTCCGTCCTTAGATGCCGAGTCGGACACCGGCTTGCAAAGCACATGGCCGAACATTGGGAGCTGGTTGTTGTTCATCCATAGTAGCCTATAAATGCCGTCCGGGACCTCCGCAGCATACTTCAAAGGGTGCCAGCTGGATTTGTAATGCGGTAAGCGGCCGAGATAAGGCCCCAGCTCCAAGTTCTCGGGTAGCGGCGCCGGAGTCTCATCTTTCCCGCAACAGGGGCAGACGTTTGAGTGCCCTTCGTGAGAGCTAGAGCTGGTCTTTGAGCTTGATTCTTGATGAGCTGATGCTGCCTCGCCGGTAGGAGCTGACTTAGTGGCCGGTTTCTTTCTACAAGCATAAATGTTTCGTGGATAGGGATCGGCAGTTGACATCATACCGCCACTACGAAGTGTGTGCGTTCCACCCAGCCTCATTTGTGATACCAAGTGCGAGAACTCGTCGTATTCGCTCCTGACGACGACAATAGATGAGAATGTACGGAACATTATGTGAAAGTTGGGAATGATTTGCGGATATGCTGGATGCGACTCAAGGTCCGATAGACTGATATCTTGATTGTACTCCGGTACTTCCGTAGTTCGGTTTGCCAACTTCTTATTGCCAGTCTGAGCGTCGGGTTTTTTTGAAGCTACAGCCTCGGTAACACTCGAAGATTCGTCGACATCGGAGGCTCCTGAATCACCGTAGTCTTCATGCATTTGCCTTGATGGATTGGCTTGACGATCATCTCTCGTAGATCTATGAAAGCTTGGCAGGTTGTAGATACCTTCTCCCTTTCTTACATAACCCTTCGCAAACCGCCAGCCTCCCGATTCATTGATAACTTGCAAGCTGGTGATCCCATCAGTCCTAATCAGTTTATAACATTTTACCCCATCGCACGGGACCAGATTCTCGACTAGATCATCGCTGTTATGCTTTGCATCGTTAGCGATTTTGATAGGCCCTCTCCAGGCGGTCCACGACCATGTTGGAAAGCCGGATTCCGCAGGGCTCTTGTTTAAGAATCTTCTCTCCATGGCATCCATTGTATTGAAAAGTAGGTCATTCCCAAAGTGCTTTGTACGTAAGCCAAAAAAGAAATCAGTACCTTCCTGTTCGCTTATGGCGGATAGAACGCCTAAGTAAGCATTAAGAATGTCGCTTTCGTGCGTTAGCCGCCTATACGAATACTCCTTGGTCAATGCCGCAAATGTGTTGGCTTTAGTCATCTCACCATCACCGAATGAGTGATTGATATCGCGAGCGTTTCTGTCGAATTTGTTCTCCCAGTCATCAACGGGGGTAGTATTCTTGAAAGCTCTCCAACCAATGAAGTTGATCGTATCGGATTCCCAGTGTGTATCCTCCATCCAAGTACATCTGGCACATTCAAAATATACTTGCTCTCTGGTGAATACTAGGAGTCGCGTAGAAAGATAACCTTCTTGGAAAGTCCAGGCTCGATTCTGGTACTCCGATGCTTCGAGATAATTCTCTTTGAAGCCAATGTCGTTGCGAGCTGAATGGACGCGGGAGCTTGTGCGAAACGCAACTCGAACATCATCTAGCTCCAGCCGGAACCGCGTACCTTTCCTGGTCCTAGGCCGAACCCCAGGAAGCCCTGCGTCCGAGTCACCACCGTGTGCTGCTACGATTGTCAAGACCGCTTGCCCGTAGATATAATGCATCTGGGGAAGTTGAACCTTCTTGTCCTCGGGACTATCTTGGAGAATACAGAGTGCATCTACCCAGAGGAACTTCTCACCCATTGAATAAACAACATCTATTGCGTCGATGATAGTGTTATTCAGCGGCTGTTCAAAGAATCCGGGTATTTTAGCGTCTTCTATGTTTTTGGTAGTCAGCAACATTTTTTGTGGTGTTTTCCCCCATACATAACTTAAAGCACAAAAACGGACTTCTTCTAGCGCTGTGACACGACGTTCAACAAGACAGAGCTCCTTTACATCGATGAGACGGATAAACTTTTCACCCTGGGAGCTTAATCCATCGTGATCATGTGTGGTCTCGCATACGTAGAGCCACTTCTGGAATAAGTCAAAGTCGCATTCGGCGTATCGCAATCGTGCTTGACCAAAGAGCTCGTCATCAAATGGTTCCTCTATGTCTTCTGAGGAAGCTTCCACCAAGTCAGATGTATCTCTTTGAGCTCCCTGAAGGACAAACGACAGGTGGATATTCCAGTCCCATTCTCTTGGGTTTTCTAGCTTATAACCGAGGATGAACATAAAATTCAATACAGAAACTTTCTCGTTAGGGGCGTCGTTTTTTCTTCCTTTTAGGTCGATCAATTTCAGCACGCAGCGACTTTTACTGAGATGGTGAGTCTTGATATGCGGCTTGTTCCGGAGCTGGTTCCAAAAGAGGAAGCAAAGCTTGCACTCGTTTCTACGTTTCCTTAAGTCCCATATAGTTCCTAAATAGTACAGTTGACCGTGATAATAGCCCCAGTTGCCCTCTGCTTCTTTCTGTGGATCTATCCGTGTGGTCTCTGTGAAATGACTGTTGCCGCTCCACGTCGAGATGGAGTCAGCTTTCCCTTCTTCCTCGCTCTCATCTGCGTCGTCGGGCTGGCTATCGTTGTCGTCAACATTTACGTTCTTTTGGTCGCCATCTCGAGGATCTTGAATGCCGTCCAATTCGGCCGCTATAGTATTGCGGGCTGCAGTTGAAGGCGCACCGGAGACTGCCTGGGGGCGGTCGTCGTCCGATTGGGTGGAGTCGCTCAGTTGGTCGTAATCCGCTACGCGAATTCCGGGAAGAGTGTCCTTGTAAGGTCCCGTTCGAATAGAGTAGCCGTGATCTTGATCTCCCCAGCCCATGCTAGGGCTCTCGCCATTTCCCGATAGCTCTGGTCTGTAGAGAGCTTTCAATTTCCAGGTGCCCTTTTCGTCCTCACGCGGCGTGAAAATGGCTTGGAAATTGATCTTTTCACATACTTCGCAGAGTTGAGTGCGTTCTTCGATGTCCATTTTAGAGTTTGATATTTCTCAGCCAGCTGCATACATTTACAAAAGCGTTACTTTTCTATCATAACTACTACACGCTGCACAAGGCTGTGGGTGGGGCGGGGTAAGGCTGGCTGTTGGCCCCTTGCGCTGTACTAACCGTGATAGGTTTATTAATCCTATGTTGAGACGCCGATCTGATAAACCGATCTGCCATTTCGTATATAAACATCAACTCGCAACTACAATCACACGAGCCCGCTATGCTTGCAATACTCAAACTCATGCCCCTTCTCCTTGCACTCCTCACACACCCTTTCCAACCCCCACAATTCACTCCCTCCCCTCCTCATCCAAATTCCCGCGTGGTCCTTCTCCATCCCCAGCACCCCACACGGCGTCCCTTCCACCCAAGGCTCCTTCCACACCCGCATCGTCTTCCACTCCCCCTTAAGCACGCGCCGGCAAACCACATCGAGCGACTTCAGAGCACCACCACCGCCACCAGCAGCAGCGTTCATCACAACCACAGCCGTCAACAGCAAGTACTCCTCAGGCCCCCCCCCCTCCAGCCACCGATGCTCCTTCATATACACCCTCACCACGGCGTGCGTCGCGCCGGAGAACACGGGCATAGCGCCGCGGAGGATCTCCATCCTGTCGACCTTCCTCAGCCTGTGCCCCCAGAACCCAGTGTTGTTGGTCCGGTCGGACCACAGAGTATCGAGGACCTGCCACGTCGAGTGGTCGACCGAGAGGTCCAGGTGCCGGACGCGGCCGAGGGAGGCGAGGAGCCGGGAGCCCATCGACGGGGGCAGGGCTTGCGGCGGTAAGACATGGTGGGTGGTGCCGTTGGGGTCGTTGTTGTTGTTGTTGTTGCTGCCCTCGCATCCCGGCGAAGCAGCAGGAGTGTCCGTGGAGGACAACGCCTTCTTCTTCCTCTTCTCCTCCGCCGCTGCTACTGCCTTGAGGTACGCCTCCCAGAGCGCGACCGCGGGGCCGGCGGGCACCACGAAGACCGCGCTGTCGAACACGTGGTCGAGGAACTCCCTGCAGACGGTCTTGCACGTGAGCATCATGGCGTATTTGGACTTTATCCGGCTGGGCTTGTGCCGCCTGCCGTCCCACGGCTTGAAGAGCCTGTCGTAGCGCGCTGGGTGTACTTCGGCGCCGTCCGCGGTGAGCAGGTCGTAGTCCCGCAGGCTCCTGGCCACGTACTGCCGCGGATCGAGGTGCACGGTGGGGACGATGTGCGGGTATATTTGGTAGCGGAGCTCCGGGGGTAGGTCGAGAAAGGAGAGTGGTGGCGACTTCATGACTCCTTTTTTTTGGGGGGGGGACAGAGATTTTTTTTTAGTTTGCTTTGCGGTTTTTTGATGTTTAGATAAATAAATTCGAAATGAGTCGAGGTCGAAGATACATACCTAACTAAGTACATTCATGCATGCGAGGCAATAGCCGACAACGTTACATCTAGAATATATACCCCGCCCGGACATGGTTATGCTTATCTTCTCGCTTAGAAACTCTGCCAAGCCAACTCTTCAGCGCATTGTATTGTAAAATTTTAATTTAACTCTCTACCGAAAGTTCTATTGCAAAAGAATACCAGGCGTTTTTATCATGGATAAACTAGGGGGAGCTAACCGAATATGGTAACAACCACTGCAAATTGTGACTGGCATTTAATTATTCCGACTTCGCTGTCCTGACGCGTCGGCTAATCTCTGCCCGGTAAACTTCAGATCCATGAATGCGCGATCAACCCAAAGCTGTTTCTTTTTTTTTTCATAGCAAGTCAAGCCCCCAAATGCAGTGAAAATAAAGCAGATACTAACCAAACAAAAAGCTCCAGCATATGAATCACATAGTCGTAGCGCAGAAGACCAACGACACCACCAACCCCCAAACAATGAACACGCAGGAATTTGGAAGTAAAAGGAAGATGTAGAAAAGCGAGAACAAGTGATTCGCAAGCAGATAGAGCAATAGTCAAATAACAACTAAAGCTCTCATAGTATATACCCTAGATATGTTCATCCACACCCGCACTACTTTTTATCCACCCCCATAGCTCCTACCTAGTCCGTCCCAGCTCTGAGCTCTTAGCTTCCAAGCCCCATCCATCCATCCATCCATCGTTCATTCATCACCGAGACATTGTGCAAAACAAATAAAACGTTAAGTTAAAAAATAAAATGGATAAAACGTTTCCCAAAGGTGGAGTTTTTCTTCGTCATAATACACATATAGCAGCACACCATTGCCATGGCCCCCCTTCCATATTCATATGTGCCCCTTCCTTCATTTCTTTGTAAGAAAGGCGTAAATCAACAGCCCTTCCCCTTCGCGTCCGTGGCCAGGTCTGTCAGTGTGCCTGCCTGCCTGCCTGCTTGCCTTTCATATTCGCCAGGAAGGGGTGGTTCGGCTAGACCCCAAATTTCTGTACAAGGGGGCCCCTCCGACATATCTTCAAAACCTCACCAACCCAGATCTGTCTGGGTTACGGGTTACTCAGCTCCCACAC
>JANIPN010003504.1:0-24810 GCA_027478595.1 Erythroxylum anguifugum
AATGAGTTTTTTTTTTCAATCGGACGACACAACTTTTGCCTACTATGTCTTCACCTGCAAGTCAGTCTTACCCACCCCTGAGGCATTTATTACGTGACCGAAAGGTGTGGTTTATAACATACCGATAATAACAAAATTTGGTATCATATTGTCCACACAATTCCCAAACAAAAACGGATTCAAAAACATACATTAGCAGGTATTCGCTGGTTGTCACCCACCCAACTACTAATCTACCCCCGTGCAGATACGGAGGGTGTTGCGTAGTTATCACATAATAGTCATTTTACGAAGGAATCTGAGCAAGTCTGCAGTTCTAAGTTTATGGGTTGTTTTAAATTTTACGGTCTCGAATCATCACATCTTTCAGAAGATCGAGCCGTACGGCTTTGAGCCTTGGGAGAAGAGCACTGGCGCTGGGCAGTACGCTCAAGGGCCATTGTTGGTAGCTATTTTCGTGATCTTCAAAATTCCGGGTCTAAAGTCGGCAATAAACATTTGGAGAAGGTCAAAGACGTTAAATGCTGGTGTATGTCTTGAAGACAGGGGACATGCGCCGGGGCTGTAAGCGATAATACCTTGCTAAATAGCTTGATCCCAAGATGGGTAGGACGAGCTGAGCTTTACAGAGTATTAATAGACGAGACGTTCAATATTTAACGGTTTGTCCCGCGATTGATATTATTGAAGAACTTGTTTAATCCTTCCAGAAACGTTAATACTCTATCCTTTATTCTAACATGAGCTTCGAACCATTACCCCATCTAGTTCACCTTTTCATCTCTACTTCTCTCTGCGAGGAGGTCTTTTGCCTTTGTGAGAATTGTGCTTACTGCACTTGGGTTAATCGTGAAATTCTCGATGCTGTATCGCAGGGCCTGTTCATAGTTTTTCTCTGTGGTCCAATTATCGGTCACATGGGCATAGGTCGTAGCTAGTACTTCGTAAGCACGTGCTAGGCTTAGGTGATCCTGTTCGATTCCATATTCGGCGATCGACTCAGCAATACGTCCAGCCTCCTTATACAATCCACAAACGAGAAAATAACCAGAAGCCTCGAAGTATATAATTCAGGTTCGCGAGTCATTAAGGCCCAATGACATACGGCATCGTTGCATCAGCGCCCTCCACTTATCAATAATACCACAAGCACTATTGGGTGCATCAACCCAAAGCACCGACGCCTGGGTCATGAGACAGGGTTGACTGAATGGATCAAGATGATCAGTAACGACATGTGACAGTCTCTTCTGGTATATGACATTGGCTTCTGCGAACTTGGAACTGTTTGCAGCTTCGTTGTATAGCTGAAGTACGGTAGAGGAGGGTGTTGCGCATTCCTGAGACCATTTTGCAAAGCTTTTGAGAATGAGTTTCAGGATATCTGGCCGATTGAATTGGTAGCATTCGGCTGCAAGGCAAAAAATGACTTCAAATGTGTTTGCTGAATTTTGTAAAACTACGTCTTTGATCATGCTTAAGCCACGATTGAGGGCCTGAACACCATGTTCACGCTTGCCCCGGTCTAAAAGTCGAATCCCATAGGAGCAGGACTGGCAAAATAATGAGAGTATGTCACTCCGTGAGTTGCCGTTTTGATCAATCTCGAGGCCGTTATTGTTGAATCTCCATTGACCAGCGTCAACCATACCCTCAAAGTAGTCCCCAATAGCCCGTAGAATACGTTCTTGGACTTCAAGTTCCGCGGATGTTGTGAGTGATCCTTTAGGATACGCATAGCATAGTACGCTGGTGGGCGTCGAGCTCCTTGACAGCGATCTATCGAGTTTCTTTCGAGGAACACGTCCTTTTGTCCCCCGTTCGATCTTCTTCAACGGTACCACATTATTCCTTACGAAGAATACGGCATTCCTACCCTGGGCTTTAATTTCGGCAGACTTGCGTATGAGCGACCTTTTTTCCGAGGGTTTAATCTTCTTTTCGTAGCCCCATTTCATAATGCGGTCTTTGAGCATTTTTTCACTGGGATAAATCAGCTATGGCTTTCAATTTGGACACAGTAACCGAAACTAGCTTTAAAATTAAAAATTTCTGCCATAAACTTCCGAATTTGCGGTATTGTCTTCCCTTCTTGCTTATATAACTGCTTGATACGAAGCTTATTCGCGTCCCATTCAGCTGGAGAAGGCCCCTCGGTCTCCCAAATTCGGTGAAGTAATTTTCGATCAGGATATGCGCCAGTGAAATTAGCTTCTGGAACAATGTTCTGCACCGGCTTATTGGTATCCATCTCTTCAAAAAAACCATGATGGATCTCCCCAATCGAAGCAAAATTTTCAGCAGGATCCAAATTTGGATGAAAGTCCGCGCGAGACTTTTGTATTAATGTGGTAGGCATATATTGGTTCGAAACATTACAGGCATATATTGGTTCGAAACATTACAGGCATTAGACCCATTCGAAGTTAGTGCGCTTGAGTTAAAAGGCCCATCGATACTCTGATGGGCTTGAGCAATCGATACAGAGGTATGATGATAAAGAGGCCCGGAATGCTCCAAGCTATTTTCGTCGAGGAGCAAATATTGGCAAGTATTCTGCATTGTTTGGGGCCAGTCTTCAGCCGTCGCTAGCACCTGATTACTTTGGCCAACGTCTTGAGCTCCAAGTCCTACGATAGACCGGGGGACCTGAGTTCTATTTAGTATTGAACCATATGAGAGCGAATGGTCAGGTTCAAATTGGGTTACATTATGCATCGTACCATGTGTGTTAATTTCGACAGGGAATCGTATGGTTAGGTCCTGATTGACACTAGAATGGTGGCTTTGAAGTGGGGGTCTATGGAGTATTCGTCCATGAGGTAGCGATTTACTTGGCGGTTTTGGATGGTTGAAGAAGGGTAGTAGGTGGCCATATTTGCTGTTGTGAGATGTAATATAGTCGGCAGTGTTGTCGTCTGTGGTTTTGAAGTCCTTAATATTGCGGTAAGTAGTATCCAAGCTCTCACGTTGTGCGTCAAAAGCTTGCATATTGAAATTCCTTGCCTCAATACCAGCTGGTAACATTTGTTCAACTGTAGTTATGCCGTCCAAGTGTTGGTTGCAATCCGAGTCATAATCTACGCAAATAGATGGGTTGTCTGGTACATGTGAGACCCATGAGCTGAAATCCGAGTTGGGTATAGAGGAGTCCATAGTAGTGGATAAGATGTGCTAGAAAGACACTTTTTTCATATAGAATCTCAACCAGGTTGTAAAGTAACGCCTTCATGGAACTTCTGAAGTGTTTTGAAATGCGAATAAGGAGAGAGGAAAACCATCACTAGCAAAGCAAGTAGACGAAGTGCAGACACGAAATAGAAGGTAGCATTCTTGAAATAGTAATATAGGTTCTAAAACCCTCGATATTCCGGAGTTGCGCTTTAAATGCATCACGCGTGTGGAATTCAGGGTGAGGTTGATGAACACACGGGCCATCGCCTAGCCAATCATCATAAGAGAACAAAAGTACTATACGTGATTTGCCTTAATGCCAAAGCTCATCCGCTAAGCCTATCCGGGTCGGTGGCTACCCTGCCGATCTATTATTCGCTGTCCCTCCCCCCCAAACGTCCTAGGCACTTATAAATGTACCGATGGCTGCGTAATTGCAGGTTTCATGAAACCCAAAGAGCGATCTGCCTCGAATTTGAACGTTTTCATGTGTGTCTAGATTCGCCATCTACGGTCGTTCTGACCCGAATGCCGGGAAAAATTTTCATATTCGATTCCTGCCTTGTGTGCTTCTGCATTCCGAGTTTTTAGTTCACATCTGAAGGGCGATTAGTGGGCTTTCAGTGCTCTCTATGTATACACGGAAAAGGATATGTCGGATTTTCGCCTACCAGCTGGTCTAAATGGGACCGGCATCACAGACCTCGATGAGACAGTCCTATCCAAGAGTAGTTACAAATGCGCTTGCTTATACGCGATCACTATTTTGCGTTAATTTAGGTCGCCGAGGTTACGTAGAATCCACAGCGCCGTATGCGATTGCAGCCTTATTCTGAGACATTCCAAATGCTTGAGGCAGCAGCATTCGCGGCGGTGAATTGATACACCCGTTCGTCTTAATAAACGAGGCAGTTGTTGACCCCGTGGCAACTCATTGAACCGAGAAGAACAGCCTCCTCTCGACGAACCGATCCATTATAAATTGTAGAGCTGCATTCCAGCTGCTTGCAACATCAAAGACACAGGAAGCCGAGCATTATATGGCTTTTGGCTCCTGACACTGCTTCTGATAAGTAAACGTGCGCGTGACATCAAATTAGACCCTACGACAACTTCGCTAAATTATTTCTTTTTCTTCCTAGGGTTGCGTGGCTCGGTCTCGATCGTTGTCTCAGGAGTAGCTAGCTGATCAGTTGGCCGGCCATCCATCTCACGTTCATCGATTGTACCGGTAGATGTAAGCTGTTGTGATAATCCCGAACGCATCGAATCGACGTCTTGATACGCACTCAAATCGGCCGGTAACATATCGATAGCGGAGCAGATCCGTTTGAAGTGATTAGGAAGCCACAGATCATATATATTCTTGACGAATTGGTAGGCTTTCCACCTCTGATCCCTTCCACTGGGTGGTGCGAAGATGAAGTTCTCAATCGGGTGCCGGTAGAATTTAACATCTTTCCCATCAATGAAGGCATAGTGGCCCCAGATTCTTACGGCCACGTCATCATGAGAGATCGAAAACCCATTTATCTCGCTGTGCAGCTCTTTCTCACGGCCAACAAGCTGGAAAAGCCAATACAGACCTCGCAAGATGACAGACTGGGAATAGGCGTTTTGTCGATCAGCCACATCGAGTCCTCCAGCTCCACATTTCACTTCGCACGTCAGAAACGGAAAATACATCTTGTAAGTGGCCGCAAATAGTGAATAATCTGTAAGAAGATCTCCGAGGAACGGTTGGAGCTTCTGTCGTTGTTCAGCATTGAACGCACCTCTGTCGAATCCAAATCCGAAATCTGGCTGCGGCCGAGGTCCTGATCGAGAACCCGACCCAGAGGTTGGAAGGTTAATAAAAGGCTCACAATTGGTCCAGCATGAATTAATAGTTTCTCTGATGCCGGCGAGATGTTTAGCTCCTCTGTCAGCCAGTATTTCGGCTGATGGGACAATGAGTCGTGACACTCTATCTAGCACTTTGGCTTCATTTTCACCCTTTAATCTTTCGCACGTTTTCATATATAATTTATCCTCAGAGAAAAGGCTATTATCGGGCACGTTTTGCGGTGAACTTAAAAGCTGATGGCAAAGCTCTGCGCTTTCGGTGGTAACGCCAAGTTCATGTTCACCCATGAAACCACCAGCATCCTCTAGCTGGAGCTCGAATAGGGGATGTTTGTATGGAGCACATTTCTGGTCGCGCGACACAGCGGCTGAGGTTTGTGCCGAAGTTGCATCTGATAAAGTTAAGGAAGCGTTCGAGCGCTTGCGGCTCATTAATCTTCTTTTAGAGCTAGCCCGATCAAATAGTTCTCGAAAGCGATCCATTGTTGCCTCTTGTCGATCAGTCGGCCAAGTTCCGTTCTCGCTCCAAAACTCGATGCGTGCCTCTTTAACCGCTCCCTTGTCAGGAGCTAACAATGTTTGATAATGGTTTGACGGACGCTCCGACCAGCGATGGGGTGGGGAGGGAGGAATTTCCTGAAGTTGCTTATAATTACGCTGCCTGGACTTTAAGTCCTTGGAAACGCGTCGTCGCTTGGACTGATTATGGGTATCATAAGCTGATGTATGGGCCGCTGGTTGTATTGCTTTTCGTTTGGAGCGGTTCAATCGGCTTCCTGTAAAGCATTAAACAAGACCGGTATAGGTCAAGTAGAGTTCCTACCTTCATCTAAGGCCTGCGTATGCTTGGATACCGTATTTATCTGAAGCTGTGGAGCCTCTTGAGCGTGGAGGATCCTTTCACTTCGTCGAAGCTTCTTTTGGGGATCATCTTGGGATGCGTCAGTTGATAGTTAAGAAGGGCGAGGAAGATAGTGTATAACATACATATATCTGATCTTGCCTCTGGATGAGGCCTCTTTCGCTTCTCCAAAGATCCAGGAGAAGCGGCCATGTTGCTTAATATTAACGAAAGACGAAAAGATATGGTTCCTCCTATGTTGTCGCAAAGTTTGAGTTGTATCAACGAGTTTAAAAACGAGTGGTCGGCAACACCCTATTCCGACGCGCCGAACCCCACCGCTAGCGTTGTTTGCGTCGTCCCCAGGCCCCACATGAACACTACGGTGAAGCTGGGGGTAACACTTGAGTTTCACTCCTACCACTATTTGGTACTAATATTATTGTTTCACCAAAGTCCGTAAATTATCGTCAAAAAAAAGCAAGAAATCCATAGAATTCTCTTTATAACAAGTTTTATACCAAAGCGGGCTCGAAATTGTGGTACAAAGTGCCCGCGGGCTAGAACAAGTTTCATTGCCAGGGCTGCGTATGCTTAAAAAGTTCGATATAAAGCTTCTAAAACTTATTCCAAACTCCAGCAATTATAGTCGATACGAACACTCAGCGATACCGCTGTTCCACTATTCTTTATACGCTGAAGATCTAAATAATATTATTAACGCCATTATTTATAGAAACTAGACGCTAAATGCAAAGAAGTTTGGAAAATTTCCCACCCTAATCCGTATAACGACACCGGTTACGCCCTAAGATCTCGATACTCCCTTCAACCACTCGATATACTTTGGCTCGTCATTCCACGACCCATCGGTCGCAAGGACCTGCTTAGGAGCATCCTCAGGCCCGTCCTCAACAGCAGGCTTGTCCTCGCTCTGTTTCTGCCCCTTCGCATAACCAAAACCCGCCGGCACATCCAGACTGTCCGCGCCCGCCACGAAAAACGGATTCGTATTCCCAGGCAGCGGCAGCCACAAGCTGCCGCACCTCCGCTTCGCCAAGCCCCCGACGTCGACCTCGCCGGTCAGCGGCAGGCGCAGGCGGTACGAGTTGGCCAGGTTGACCGTGTCCAGGTCCGGCAGCCCGAACCACGCGACGGTTGAGACGTTGGACATCTTGGTCACCTTGAGGTCGTTGAGGCTGTAGTACGAGCTCCCCGTGGGGTTGTCCCCGGTGACGTGCTTGATCGAGCCGAGGTGCGTCTGGATCTTCTTGTCGCCGACTTTCCCGTCGTCGGCTACCAGGTGCTCCTGGATGTTGGCGCCCGACATGGTAACGTAGCTCAGGAATCGCCGGGCGCCGTCGAGCGTGCTGGCGAAGAGGTCGATCTCCGGGGGTACCTTGGTCCCGAAGACTTCGCGTGGGAAGATGTTGACGAGCTCTTGCGTCTTGTTTACGAAGGATTCGAGATGGTTTCGTATCTATAACTTTCGGTTAGTCTGGGTTGATAAACAGGAAGGGGGATTCGGACTCACCCCCGTGTTGCGGTAGGCTCTAGATGTGTATGGGTCGACCACCATCAACCCTTCTCCATTTTCTGCCTTCGGGAAGTCTGCAATCTTCGCTCGAATGAGGAGCGCTACTTGGGGCACCTTGAGGATGGGGATTTTGATATTGAATGACGGAAGAGACACGTTGACTTTCAGAGGTGTTGGCCTGCCCGGAATAACAAGCTCAGTGGGGATGCTAACGGTGATTTTTGCCATGTCACTGTAGCAGTGTTAGTTTACCAAACCAAGGTGGTATCGTCCGAGGGGGAGAAACATACTTCTTATCGGGAGTTGCGATAGGAGTTACAATCGGTAGAGGGATAAGTCTGAAACCAGGACGGCCTAGAATAGCATTCTTCAAAAATTTCGGTTCCGCCTTGGTTGAGTCGGCGGCGTTCTTGATGTCGATTATTGCCTTGGTGAGGTCTGTTTTGATCAAGGTGTTCAGATTCCCGACTGGTAAGTTACCTCCAATGATGGAAGAACCTGGGAGGTTCTTGATCGAAGAGAGGGATACGGGAGCCGGAGGAATGATGGTTTTAGTCCTCGACACACCGTTGATATCTACGGCAATAGGAATCGAGAATAGACCAGAAAGAACTCTCCCAACATTGACCAGAGTCTCATCCACTTTGGGGTCCCGATCCTGGCCGAAAACTTCGCCGACATTGTCAGCTAAGCCCTTAAGCATTGCTCCCACGTCGATTCCAGCCTGTCACCGATCAGTATCAAGCGCCCACACAACAAGCTCCACCGGTCCCTTACCTGAATATTGATCTGAGGCGTCGTCTCAAGAATCTGCGTCACGGTACCCGCAACCGAAGTAGCCTTCTCCACAGGCCTAATGAGCAATGTCGTCGGCTTACCGAGTTCAGGCGTCACAGTATCGGTCGCGAGCTGGAAAAGCGAACCAAACATAGACAGCTTCCCGTCCGCAGAGTCGGCCGGCACATTCAGCGACCCCAGCACTGACGCCCACGACTCCACAATACCCACGAGCCCCATGGGGTGCTGGAACTGCGAGCGGCCGAACCCGGGCGCCCAGATGCTGACATCCGCTACCGCGACGAAGGCGCGATTCTTGCTGGGCGCCACGCCGTCGTCGCTGGTCTCGGTGCTAGGCCACGGCACGATCGACAGGTCGGCCGACAGCAGGTCGCCCTTGGACACCTGGTACCGCCCGTTGATCGCCTCCGGGTTCGTGGTTGGCTGCGCCTCGACGAATTTTCCGAAAACGCTCTCTGTCGGAGTGCCCAGCTTGGCTTCGGCGTCGGTGAAGTCGAATGTGAAAATGCGCCAGCGGAAGCGGGCCTGTAGCGGCGTTAGAGAGTCAAGATATGGTAGCGGAGGGGGTTTGTGGTAATAGGTAGATAGTGATTGCGGGGTGTGAAGACTTACTGGAGATGTAAAAGGAATGACGCTGGCTCCGCTAGTAGGCAGCTCGGTGCCTATCGGGGGCGCGAGCCCGGAGATGGAGATTGGTGAACCAACGGGGATCTTTTTGTCAAGTAGGTCTGCAAGAGTTTTCCAGGTGACATTTTTGGTTTCAATGAAGGGCGTGAGTTGCGGGCTGAATACATTGAAGAAGTCCGCAGTTCTACTCGTAAGGTTTGTCGTAGCGGTATAAAGCTTGTCAGATACCTTGGTGACCACTTGGGTGACTGCATCTGGGCCGGGTAGGGAAACGACTGGCAACGCTATAGCTATACTTGGGTAAGTAAATTGAAAACTCTTTCGTAAGAGAGCGTCTTCCGACAAACAGTCGCTAAAACTTACGGACAGACATGTTGCTAGAATTATGGTTTCGGGAGGGAGAGGAAGGTGAAGAATGCTGTCTGCAAACTTTGGTCGAAATGATGTGTATATCAGACTCTACATAGTAACACAGCTGGCTCTTTATACCTTTCCATCGTGAGGCTCAAAGCGAGAAAGTCCCAATACTAGATCAAAGACGCTAACCAGTTTCTTCGATTGCTTTGACTTGATCTTTCCCGTCTGAAGCCGTTTTTTAGTAGCATCCTATCAACGTGCTGGAAGTAGAAGTTCACAAGCAAGCTAAAGCACCCTGAAAACATACGATGCCATTCGCAGTTGCTATTTCGAGTGCATATAGCGGAATACACCAACAAAGCTCGAGAAACTAGCTTTCAGCCACTCACCGGGACCCTGAAGTTCGACGCAAATGGGAGACAGCGACGGCGAGTATATGACTCGTCCAATGCTCGAAGTATTTCAAGGCTTACGCCCCCATCCTCTAGAATCGGTAGTAGCCAACGTTTCTAGGAAAGTGTCGATCGGAAGCGGGTTAAGCGCAGTGAGCCATCCTTTGGATCTAGATTGCAAAAGAATATCCCGCAGGTGTTTTGTGGCGACGAGGCTGGCTGCGACGGCGGTTAGTGGTGGGACTGTGCGCCATCATTTTTTAGTGACTTTTGACTTCTATATTGGGGTACAGCTTTGCTTGAAGAAGCGATTTGAGAGAAGGAACAAAAAGAAATTATTGTAGGTATACCGTGATCTCATCCGCAACAAGCAGCGATTAGAATGCCATGCATAGATGTTGTCGTGGTCAGAGGGAAGATCTCCGCAGTTTAAGCTATGGGGCGTTACCACCAAGCGAGACACCCCCAAGAACCGAGACGGAAAATCTCCGCTTTCCCTCCACGAACGAATATAAACAAATGATAACGTAGTAACCACATTATTAATGTGTGGTTCTATGTATGGAAGACGTGATAAGTGTTCTTAATTTTTATCAGATTTGTCATTCTATTGTATGGGATATCCAACAAGTAGAGTCACGAAAGGTCTAAACTCTAGTAATTGGACTGAGGTCTCCCACGGTCACCCTCAATACCATACTATTCAACCAATCTAATACCCAGATGAAAGCGCACATTTATATAACTACCGCATGGGCGAGCTAGCCTCATCTCTTTCAGATAATTACACGCACCAGTTTATTGCAAAGGTGGATTCCATTAAATGCGTCAGCAAACTCAGAGGTTCCAGCCCGCTGCAGCACGCGGGTGGTGGCGGATGCCAGGTACAAAAGCATACAGAAACGAATCGGCTGGGAGAAAGAGACGAGTACCTGATTAATATCACTGGTGCCAACCTTGTAGCACGTGTACCGGTACGAGACAGGCTTACACTTAGATAACGCTAGATCTGACAGCGGGATCAAGGGGTCTGCCCACTCCATACGAGATGAAGTTGCCAGCAAATGACGACTGATGCCCAATGGGAACAACTGCTGGGTGTTGTTACCCATTTTGTACTTGCCATACAGACCGTATGGTGCCTGGCAGAGCTGCAGCCTTGCTTCATAGATGCACGTTGTGCGACAGGAGACAGACAGCCCACCCCTGAGACCATGAGCACATTCGGCTCTTCTTCCCCCCCTAGCTTTTCTTGATTTGACCTTCAAAAATTTGGATGTAGTTACCAATCATGAGATTCAGCGTAAATCTATATTTCCGCTTTATCTGACTAGGATTTCTGGGTGTAAAAGTACTGAATTCTACGGCACACTAAGCTTCTACTACTGATCTTTATGGCCGCACTTACTATTGACCAAGTACCAGATAAGCTACTAGTTCTTGACTTGATTAGTCTTACCTTTGTACCGGTCTTGGATAGCATTTATATTAATTAGAAAATGAGGTAAAATTTTCAGAATGAGGCCAATGTATAAGATTGGTTTAGGCTTGGCTAGGTTAGCTAGGCTAACTGACACTTTCATGAGCCAAACATCCACGTATTCCCTCCCACCCTTGATTTTTACAAAAATAAAGTAATTTACCGGTCAAACGTGTTCCCTTTATAAAACTATCTACGATAAAAAAATGCAAAAACATACAACAGTGGGTATTCGCTGGTGGTCACCCACCCAACTACTAATCCACCCCTGCCAGGTTTGAGTACAGGAGAGCGGACGGGATCCTCTATATTCCTGGCGGTATGGTCGTATGTATCAGCTACATGATTTGTTATAGTATATATAGCTTTAAATTGAGTGCTCCTTTGTGTTGTCGCGATTCCACCAACCAGATTGCCCTCACTAGCTAGTAGACTATCCCCTGCGCCGCTGGAAAAATGCCCCAAATATGGGCCTTAATTAATTAATGTAAATATATTATTAAATAATATACACCCTAAAATCAGCTGTAACAACCACTTAAATTTTAGTTTTTAATTAGGTAACGTATATAGGTGGGTGGTCCCTTAAAAACCCTAATATATTATTTTTAATTGGTTTAGAGCCTTACTAAATATTTCGGGCACCATACCTCATTCATCTGGGGCACTTTTCCAGCGGCGCAGGGGATACTAGGCCGAAGAATTTGGCAGAGCGGAGACGTCGGCGGACTCGCAGTAGACATGTGAGTAGCAATGTACTACCTAGAACTCTTTGAATCTTTCGCAATCTTGCCGCTATGGCCGTAAAAGAAGAAAACCCACACAAGCACCATCAGGATGTGGACAAGGATGTTGATAATCTCTGCGAGACCTCCGCTGAGAGTAAACCAAATTCTAAGGTGACCAAGTATATACGAAGAGTTACATGGCTCGGAAATCCGCGTGCTCAAACTCTTTCCCGGACGATTTGAAGAAGATGTAAGCTGCCAGCTAGAAAAGGTAGATATTCAGAATGCAGAATTCGAAGCAATTTCGTACTGTTGGGGCGACCCGCGGGACACCACAACCATCGTGTGTTCCGATGCTGAGCAAGAAATAACGCGAAGCCTGCATGGAGCGCTGAAGCATCTTCGATACGTAGACAAGGTTCGAACTCTGTGGGCCGATGCCCTCTGCATCAATCAAAAGAATAACGCCGAGAAGAGCCAACAAGTTCAGAAGATAGGCGACGTCTATAGCCGAGCAATTAGGGTGCTAATCTGGTTGGGAGAGGAGACGCATAAGGATCAAGGCGCGCTCGACTTGCTAGAGCAATGGTTACTTCGTGAGACACCAGAGATCAATTGGGACAAGGTGCGTGTTAAATGGCAATCAGATTCGTCGTTTGTGGTTGAGGGGAATGCTCTCAGTAGCGAAGTGATGGCTTTTCTCCAGTACCAGCAAGACGTCTTTCCACGGGTCATGCATTTGTTTCTAAGACCGTGGTGGACACGTAGATGGTAAGGTTAGCAACTTGTTCATAGAGGTTTTGCGTGCTCATGATAGGTCTCAGGATTATCCAGGAGCTGGTGCGGGCAAAGGAAGCCTGGCTAGTGTGTGGGCATAGCCGGTTAAGCTGGGCTTTAGTACGAGACCTGATTGAACGACAGGATGCTAGGACAAGTCTTGCACTCTTGAGAGATATGGGGGAACCCATGGCTTTTCAAGGTTCAATGCAGAAAATAAAAGACGTCTTTTACTCGGTTTGGTACAATGCCATGGTATTGGCATATTTGGACCCGTACTACAGGAAAGGCGAGCACACATTGCTCTGGGTTCTTGTTGGTGCACGTAATTTTGCGTGTATGGATAAGCGCGATATCCTGTATTCGTTGCTCGGAATAGCGGAGAGCATAGATACAAAGTACTCGGACCTTTTGAGGGTTGATTACTCGGCATCGTTTTCAATGGTGGCTACCAATTTGACCCTCTACATGCTCTACGGACAGCCCATCAAGCCATTAGAGTATTTCCACACCGTTATTGGCATGCGACGACACTTCAATCAACGCTCAAGATCTGAGGTAGAAGGAGACGGCGACAGGGAGGCAAATGTAGAGCTAGCGCACCCCTCGTGGCTCTGCGGCCTCCTCGAACCGGATTCCATCATGCGAGGCGATTTTTCATACTCGATCTCAGATTTGCGGTTCGATGCAGGTAGATATGACCAGTACGAGAAGCCTCCAGAATGGGAAGTATCCTCTTGCAAGAACATACTGTCGGTGAAAGGCATTATAATCGCCCGCATAACATCGATCGAGTCCCCTCCTATATACAAAGATGACTCAGACTCATTTTCATTTGCTGAACTAGTCTCATGGACCCGCAACGCCTGGAAAGTAGCACAGAGGTGCGTTACTAACCAGGATATGCGCCCAATAGAGTTCCTCTACGAGCTTATTACCTGCGGCGGCCACCGCGCGAATGCACATCAGGAAAGCTGGCAGGAACCGGGACTTGAGGCAGCGCTAAGACGGCTCGATTCGATAGTCCACGAGGATTTCATGTCCATCCATGGATCTAGTTTCACCGAACGAGAAGCAGCCTCCATGCAAACAAGCATAATGCGCGCAGCCGTGCGACAGCTCTGCACCACGTCGACCGGCTGTGCCGGCTGGGTTCCGCAGACGGCTGAAGTTGGAGATGAGATCTGTGCCATTCCAGGCGATCAATACTTACATGTGGTCAGCCCCTGTGGTGGAGAGCATTACAATCTCATCGGACCCTGCTACATACAGGGGCTAATGCATGGGGAGGCTTTGGATCTTGGCAAGGAAGAGCGATGGATTAATTTGTATTGAGTTCGAACCGCTTGAGTACTTGAGTATTGGCGGAAAGTATTCCGGGCCTGAATTATCGTAAATTGATCTATTAGAGATAACATTCATAGCTCTCAAGCTTCTGAATCAGAGCTTCTTGACGACTATCACCGATTACTAGGGTCTAGAGAACTCCAGAGTCCACTATCTATTGTGTCTTGAGTAGTCAAACTTCACAATGGAAGCTGATACAATTGATGTACAACATAGAACTAAAATCGGAGCTGCACATTTTGGATGGGGCTCCATCACAGCCGCTGAATTCTGGTTAGACATTTAGTTCGCTCAGGACGAAAAGGAATAATAATTTGATTCATGTACGTGGGAAACACCAATGTAGGCCTTCAATTCTTGGGTGATTGATACAGACTAACAGCACCGGTCGTGCAATGCTGAAGCGATCGAGCTCTATATTGACAAAACATCCGATCCGTGGTCTTGCTTCAGCGGCGGAGAAGCTTTCAATAACCAATTGGGTGATCCCGACACCGCCCCACTTTTCACCTTGTTACATCAGATACGTAATTTGACAGCACACTAGCGAACACGACGGTGACTCTGTACACTCTGGATCTATTTCAGATTTCGCTTTAGCTTAGTAGTTCCTACAATTGCGTTCCTGGTTCCCTCCTGAAAATAGCCCAATGGAGTAAGAACGTGCATGAGGTTTCTGATTGATAGTCTTTGAAACACCTGACCTCCAATAAGCAAGCTCAACCTCCAAAAGCTAAGTTGGGAAAGATTTTGCATCGATATGACACGTTTGAGGTCGACATACTTCGTACCTTTCCACAGATGATATTTCATCGGGAAACTATTCCTCCATTCATACATGAGCACTGGCACTATGGGTCGAACTAAGCAGAGCCTACTCTGCCTCAAAATTCGCCCAACAGCAAGGTTATAGCACAGATCTTTGTGTCTCATGCTCCTAAAACAAAGCCATTCTTGTGGAGTAAGATACAAAAAGAACAATTATCTGCGGCTAAGAAGATCTAGCGAACCGGGTCAGAACCCGATGTAAATGCTGATGAAACTCACAGATCAGGGCGAGCTGTTTAGATGTACACTTCTAGCATCAACAAAAGCTTTACTAATTTACGTTTTGATATAAATCAATCAACGCTTTAAGAGAATACCGGCTTACTATGATTTTTACTTGAGTAAGATGAACTACAAACATAATATTCGTAATTTGACTAGTTTACCATCCCAACACAGTATGCATATTATACAGAAGAAATTTAGCCTCTTGGATATTATTGGCGGCATTGGGATGAACATCACAGCCTTTTTCGGATGCTGTTATAGTTTTCCACTCAATAAAATGGGCTTTTGGACCAAGCTGAGCGACAGCGTCTTGAAGAGTTTTATTTTGCGTGGTCTTCTGCGCCTCACCCTTGGGGAAGTCGTCGCCGAGTATTGGCGAAGAAACTAGAAATATCTCGGCATTTTGGTAGTGGCTCCGAACAGTCCGAGCAAAATTGACCATACCCACCGTATATGTAGAAGGGTTGATGGACTCGCGCCTGATCGATTGGTCAGTCGAGTCGTATGGATAAATTGTGAAATCGTTGGTGCCTAGATTGATTATAACAACTTGGGGATTCCATGACGCAGGGAAATTATAGCTGTTGTCGCTGTCGTTGGCTCCGTATCGTGTGTAAAGCTGAGGCATCAGAGGCTTGTTCTGTGGTTTTGCAGTAATAATGTTGCGCACCACTCCTATCCCAGTCAAAGCTATGACACTGATATCTGCATATACACTGATAGCCGCTACTGCCCCGCAGGTCTTCGAAACGCTCTCAGATATAACGCCATTAAAGCACGACCTCGGCGTGTCATCTAAACCATAGCCTAAGGATATTGAATCGCCTATTATTTCGATCTGACGCGTCGGGACATCAGGTTCAGTGAGCTGTCCGTCTGTGGTGATGGCTCCGATAGTTATCGAACCGAGTTCGGAATCGGTACGTTTACGTAAAACAACTGAGTGTCTGCCCCGCGATAGGCCTGGCGGCGTGGAGATTGATGGGCTATTGACATTATATACGATTGTTGGGTTCGTCATACCATCAACATAGAGTTCAACGCTATTAGCACCGTTCACTGCAGCGAACCCGATAGTTGCCCGTGTTCCTGTGAATGCGAACGAGACACCCGTGCCCGGCCAAGTCAGTTCCCTCGTGGCTGGGTTCACTCGGCCCAGAAATCGTATTCTTTCTAGGTTTCTGGTCAGCGCGAAGTCTCACACAGAAGCAGGCGGTGTCGCTATACTATCAGGTTGACACTGGGAGAATTTCTGGTTCACGGGCTCACAAGAGAAGCCACCAACGCACACGGTTTCGCCTGTATAGCCTTCGCCACCGCACTTGCCCCAAGCAGGTACTTGACTAGCCGCCAGAGCTGCGAGAGCGATCACTGCAAAGTAAAACTTCATGGCTGAAGCTTCTCAAGACTCTTGAAGTAACTTGGGCAAATCCGCAAGCAGCAAGAACTATCGAAGTTATAGTAGCTTCCCTCGACCTTAAGTTATACTAAAGGCCTTAAGAGGTTGTGGTTAAAGCATATTACCGATTGGCTCAGGCAAAGAGATGTTCTGACTAAACTTCTCATCGAAGATCAATCTTGCAATCCAGCCACTTAACTGCGTGGCGCAAACCTCGGGATAACTAGACGAACTTGTGCTTTCTTTAGCGGCCGCTAAGTAGAATAGCGCTCAGGAAGTAGATAGAGTTCCCAGGATCACGTTCAAGTATACAAGTATGAGATTAACGTAGATAGTACATCGCTCTCCGCTGAGTTAAGTTTGATCTCTAATATTCAGGGATTATGGTTCGTTATCATTGTCTTGAAGCATTTTCACCTTGAGTTAAATCGTCGATTTTGCGCGTGCAACATGCATGAGGTGGGCTAGGGTGGATAGCCGAAGTTTGTTGTACATACCTAATAATCTCCTATTGGCCCTCACAGCCCGTCTATTTGGTTGGAACTCCTTTTACGTTTCTGGAACGAGAGCGCTATGATTGGCAGAATGTAGCCTTCTCGGTAACTACCGCTGCGGGTTTTGTTCAAGTGCGAGCATGGAAATCGACCCCGCGCCCGCCCCCAAAACACCCAGTCGCCAAACCAGGTGTTTCATACATCCGTACTTCATACTTGAATAGAAGAGTCTCGGTTGAAATCCATTTAACAACTTAAATTACAATGAGCGCAAGGCGTCTTCGTTTCCTGTCACTAGATGGTGGCGGCATTCGAGGGTTATCTGCATTGATGATATTGGGGTAGCTCATGAGAACCGTGGACCTGAAGTCTCCACCAAAGCTATGCGATTACTTCGATCTAATCGGCGGTACGAGCAACTGCGGGTAAGTTCATACTGTTCAAGTACGGAACGCTTTATGAGCAAATACCTAGCTACGATCGGCCTTATCGTAATTATTTTAGGTCGTCTAGGGATAACGATAGAGGGTTGCCTTGAATTATGTATATTATTATTCGCTCAAGTTTTCGAGAAAAAGGGTTGCCGCCTCTCCATTTCGGATAAATTGCAGGCAATATTCGACGCAGATGCATTAAAGGATGCTTTGATCAAGATCCTGGCTAAATAAGGTTTCGCACATGATGAGCTGCTTTAAGACTCATCGAACGACGCCTGTAAATTGTAAGAGAGAGTAGTTATTAGCGGTTCGATGAGCCTAGCTAAACTTTCTATTAGCTTCGTATGTGCAACAAGCAAGCAAACAGACGACACTGGGTGCTTGACGAATTATCCTTCACCCAGGGTGGTATTCACCTTTTTAATTCGATAAAAAATATGGGAAGCTTGCAGAGCTACATCCGCTGCTATTTCTTTCTTTGGCGCCATTGTCATAGGCACATACGGGGAGGAATTTATTGACGGAGCTTTCGGTCGCAAATAATTTTATTTACGTATTTTGGAATCAAGCCCAAGATCTTTGGGGTGCCGTATTCGTTCAAAACAACATGGAATGCTTGGTATAGATCGGGATAGGGAAACTGACGTTGTCTCCATGTGTAGATGACGTGTTCGAAATTAGCCGTTTTTTTATCGAGCTCGCGACAGAGATCGAAGCGACGGCGAAGATGTTTATTGGGATAAAGAGCATCGATAACGAAGGTCGACGCTACCGATTTAATATATTTCATGGGTTAGAATTTTGGGCTCGAGGAATTATTCAAAAAAAGAGGGATTGCGGCGGCGGCCGGTCATTATATTTCTTCACATGATGTTTTTAAGCAGATCAGGTTATGCTCTATCAAACTCTCTGGAATTGAGGAGTAAGTTCTGTCTCGCGCCAGATCCTCACACCCCACCCCGTTTATCACATTGTGAAAATGTGCGATGAAGTATACAATGGGACTCGCAAACACACTCTCTATTAGTGTTAGCTCTGCCACGTAATAGCTGAAAATTGATAATATTTACGGGCCGCGCCGAGTTAAGCTGTGGTACTAGCATCCAATTAGGAATGTGATCAAACTGCCCATCCCTAATATCCATGGATGGATGTCAGCAGTGTGCCACGTTAAGCTGTTTCTGGAGACGGCAATAAGTAAACGCCGTATGTCGTTTTTTATCACAGATTTTTTTTAACAATTGATTAATTGAGCTGTTTCGTCTCGATGCATCTCAACAATCTTATACATTATGTAGTAATTAATTCTTTTAAATTTCGCACAAGTATCAGAATGGCATCTAGTATAGTGGGTGCGTCCGGTCGCGTGTACGTTCAAGACAGAGTGCTTCAGCGTCATCGCGACCCTGAGCTGAGCATCTTCAAAGCAGAGTATGTTTTCATATGGATATCATTCTCATGGTGCGCCCATATCTCTGACAAGTATTGTTCAGGTCCGAAAATCAGCCTTTCGTCTATAAACGTGTGCCTAAGCGGTTCTATGACTTATCTCAACGCCTCGTGAAGGAGTTTGCAGGTTCCCATCGACTTCGCATGCATATTGATTGCAACGAGAAGGAAAATGTCCTCGTCTATCCCTATTTCAGAGATACACTGCTCGCTATAATTCAGAAAGATTCGGAGTTAGCTCTAGCGGAACGAAAAAAAATTTTGCAACGTGCTGGAGAAGCTATCAAAGAACTTCATGGCAAAAATTGGATTCACATTGGTAAATTCTTTGCAATCCGAGAACTTTTGTCACCCTAGGTGTCTAAGTAATCTACCATGGCAGATGTGAAGCCTGATAATATCTTGGCCAACTGGACTAGCGACAAAGAAGGTAATAAAACAGTTGGTGATGTCGCCCTGGGTGATTTCGATATTGCTTTCAAATCAGAGGGTGGTGAGCCACGCCAGACTCCTTATGCAATAGGAAACGCCATGTGGAGAAGCCCGGAAGGGCAGACTGGAAGAGGTGTGACAAAGGCGTCGGATATTTTCTCTTTTGGGCTAGTGGTGAGCGATTGCTATTCACGTCTGATACTTCATGCTAAGTCTACTCAGTGTATATACACATTAGGAGGCGGGGAATTCTTGCTGTTGAACGAGTACCAAGAGCTAGTCGCACGTGGCATAACGCCTGAACAAGAGATTCTAACGCGACACTTTTCGTACTTCGGGCCGGTTTCCGAGGGCCTTCTCACGCAAGTCAACGATGAAGATTGGAGCGTCGCTCTAAAGTTAGCGTCGCAAATGGCCGAGGAGATGGTCAAGGAGCAGCCTGAATTAAGATTCGAGCAGTGGGGTAGTGAGCTTGGCAGTATGGCACAGACTATGATACTCGGGATGACAAATACAGACCCCACCGCTAGATTAACGATAGACCAAGTTCTGGCACATCCTTGGTGGGAGGAGGATTCTTAACAAGTCTTTACCTATGGCTTCAAAACATAGACACTACTTAAGCTTTCGCCAAATTCAAATATCAACATAGATATCGAAGAGCCACAAAAGCTATTCAAGTTCCTCTATGCAGAACTTCCATTTGCAAGGCTGTAAAATAAACAGGGGTGATTATGAATGCTATACGACATTGCTGAGTACCCAGCGCCTTATGGATGCACTATTTTCGATCGTGATAGAGACAGCGAATGGAAGTTCTACGCTAAGACATATAGCAGACCCACTCCTGGCGGCAATACATGCCCTAGTTATATCTGACGGCTGGAGCAGCACGTGGAGCAAAGCATCTTATTTCCTGCTCCTTAATGTGCTCAAAAAACCTCGGCGAAACTGCTTGGTGACAACGGAAACAGAAATTGAAGGTCCCGGGCTCCATACTTTTCTTCTATGGCACTTACTACCCATGCTAGATTTGCCGTGGCTACTTTAGCGATGGGTATGAGAGACGACTGTGAGCAAGAACAATTTCCCAGTAGAGGCGATTAGTGGCAGCACGCGAGCAGAGAGCAAGTAATAGTAAAGTTCAACAAGATGGTCTAGTTGCGTATGCTTCCATATTCAACCGACGATCCTGTTCGGCTGATCATTTTAGCCCAGAATCTATCCAGGCTCCATTATATTGAAAACGATGGTGATACCTTGTCGGAATATCGGAGTAGAGTCATCGGTATGGGGTTAAGTTAGAGTTTTTGATTCATCCTTCTCGGTTAGGAATATTATGGTCAGAAAAGTCTAGTATGTTCGGCAAAGATTACCATCCCTGCCGATGGAAAGCCCAACAGCACCTATGTTATATCAAGAACCACCCTTGCGTTTCCATCAATTGATGAAAGTGTATGAGCATGGTGCAGAGTAGCTTTTTCAAGCCAAATATGTTGATATATTTGCGACGGCAAATGACGTTTTACGTTCGATTTTATGATCCTGGAAAGTCCAGCTGGTCTATCCTCAACTACGCCCTTGTCACGAGGGTTTCCTTTCACGATAGAAAGGCTAACGTCCTCAGAAAGCTAATGGTAGGAAAGTTCTATATTTTCAATAGAGATATAGTAACTGATATTATTCTCAGAGATCTTTACATCTAAGTGGATAACCTGAATAGATTCCAAGGACCATCGACTTTACTTTCATTCTGCCAACGAATCATCGAAATGGGAAGATTTTGAGTCTTAGAGGCATGGTCGGTGTTTTTCGCTAACTCCATTGACTTCACTCTTTGGACCATGTTAGTAAAGAGATATGGCCAGACTAGAATAAACTTACTCTTGAGTGGGAGTTCTAATGGAATCAGCGTCAGATACACTGTCGCTACAACGGCTACATGCTAAAGAAGGAAGAGACTTCTCTGACGATGCTTTTCGCCTGTGAATCTCCATGCTATTTTTTCGAAGAATGTCGCTAAACTTGCGTTCTGCTTTACGATTCGATCCAACAGCTATAGAACCTGGGTCAGATGGGATATTTTCAGTGATCGCTTCTGCAATAAGTTAAGCCGGTGTCAAGCAAGAATACAAACAGGTGTACATTAGATCTTACCTTTAGTTTCAGTATCGTTTTGTTCCGAGCAACGAGATGTTTCTATAAGTAATAAATCGTCGATCCTAGTTGCAGCTATAGCATCAGCCAGAGGGCTGAAAGAACGATGTATCACCCTCCTCAATACTTGATGCATGCCCTCGATCGCAGTTGAGTCGTGGCCTACATAATTCGCTATTGCCACTTTTGTTCTTTCATGTAGTAGCCGATCAAGACTGAATTCAAAGACCGGTGGTCTCAATGTATTAATGAGAGGTGTTTGAAGTGTTTGGAGATGGATGCAATGCATCAATCCCTGATCATAAACCAGGCAACCTAGACGACCAAGTGTTTCATCCATGTACCGCTGGTAACGCATGGACGTATTCCTAGTAATAATGGATTCACCTTCTTGTAGAACCTCCCAGGGAGGAGAAGATTGGGATCTAGCTATGTGACCCACAAAGCTAGCCATTAGCAGAATGCCAAATCCCAATAACTCGATCTCTTTGTCATGAGTTTTGTAATCACTATCTGTGTCTCTCGTTGCACTATTATTCTGCCTGCTGGAGTTCGATACCCAACCGCGGCTACTGGAGGAACCCGAGCCAGGAATAAGTCTTGAACCAAAAGTTGATCCTTGGCCAGAATAGTTATTGGGCGGAGGCAGAAAATCCGGTCCATCCGGATCTCCATCATGTTGCCGTTGAAAGACGAAGTCTAATGGCTTTTTGCATGTCGTTTGCCCTTTTCGAATATGAAAGATCTGGGTTTGTACGTCAATAACTCCGTTGCTGTTGTAACCGCTGAAGTTGAGCTCTTCTGTATCTGCTTCGACCTGGCTATCACTGTATGCTTCAGCGAGGGGCTGGTTAACCCGCTCGTTGAACCACCCTTCAAGATCAAAATCCACCGTATTTTGTTGGTCACTGGTATCACCCTCAAGTAATATCTTGCGAGCTTTATTCGCTAAGTTTTGCCGCTCATCCTCGTCGGTTACCCCGTGAACAACTTTGTGGTGCCTTTTGAAATTATCAAGCCTTTTTCCTTTTATTATTTTTTTGCATGTCTCACACTCGTGCCCGAATGTTCCACTGCATTTGGTCCGACTTTTGTGCCAGCGTAGACTTTCGAAGGTTTGGAACAGCCCAGTGCAAGTTGGGCAATTGAATTTCTTGCCATTATCAGGCTGTGAGACTTCGTTTGGGTGACATAGCTTGCGCTTTTTTGGATGAGAGCCCCCCGAATCTACACCCGACATCTGCTGATTTTCTTGACAGGCTTCGTTAGTTGGGCCACTGGACACTGGTCCGTCGGCTACAGAATGCGTTGGATGTTGCAAATGATCAAAACGGAGCTGACTGGATGTGTCTGTAATCCCGTATTGAGGCTGAAACATGAATCGTTTCTGTACGTTGCCTGCATCTCGAATACCGCGTGAAGCCTGTACTAGAGTGGATTGCGCTTCGGCGCGGGTGCTTTGAGTTGTTTGAAGGTGTGGATTGTAGGCTGGTATCGTAGCGAGACTTAGGGTCTTATCAGTAATGACCGTCGAGCCATCTCCATAGTGGTTGAGTTGGCCGAGTAACCTCTGACACAACCCATAGATATATTGGACATCATCGAATTCGACAGATGGCCAGCCAAACTTGCTCAAAACCTTCAAAATAATTGGACAAAAGTCAGGATCGTTGGAACTGGGTGGAAGTTTCACCACCTCGCGAACCACCAGATCAATAACCTGTCCAACGGTTGTGCGGGGGTCGGCCTGGGCATCGAAAGTGACACCATCGGCCATAACAGCGAATAAGAACGGTAAAAGATCCGCTAACAGACGAATCAAGGCAAACTAGGCACACTAGGCAAATATTGCGAGACAATAATCCGTACGAACAAGAAAATTTATCATCAAGATTGCTTGTAACTGAAACACAAAGCAACAACTATGTTAAATAGGTCTAAAGAGTTACAGAGCAGATAGGTTAACAACTGAGAAAAGATCATCAATTTGTAGAAAGCGCAAGGATGGAAATCTGTTCTACATACTACAAAAGCTGCAATACACCGCTTGGTACGGGTCCGTAGGGGGCTGTAGAGAAAGAGGCTCCGCGACTGACAGGAAGGAAACTGAATCAAGATACCAGGACAAGATCGATTGGTTGTTAAGTGCCCAAAATCCTCAACTATTCTGTTTTGGGACTAAACATTGTGCCTCAAACTTACCCTTATGTGCCTCACTTGCGTATACAATTTCATAGTTGTGCCTCACTCCCATAATGGTGCCTCATCCGAGATTACTTCATGTCGGTATGTTGTAGCTAAGAAGATCTCGTACTCGCACCCTTTCTTTAACCTCGTGCCTCGTGCCTCATAGGGAAACCCCAGCTTCCCTCATCCGTGGTGAATAAGAAATCAATACGTCAAACCTGATGGATAAAGTACCGCGGCGACCCCTTCTATCTTGGCTTGCTGCAGAATACCTCGCCGTAGTTGCCTCACGGCGCACGCTTTAGGGAAGAGGCCGGGCAGACTGCTTTGGCAGTCTTCTGTCGAGGCTGCGTCTAGACAACAATGACCATCTCCCCACCCCCACCCTTGCGTAGTCTTCTATTGCATAAGCCGCGCAGAGCCTTACCACCAACTTTTGTGTGCGTATGAGGCAATCCAGCTGAAGCCAAGCTCTTTAGTCTATGCTTCCTCACAGACCGGTTGCGAACATTCCGGGCTAGCGTCTCCATACTTTTTCTACGCAGAAATGGCTTTTTGACAGATGTTGCTTCACGCAACTGAGCCCTGCCGCGGAGAACAAAAACGGGTGAGGAGATGGCTTGCCTTGGCTTCGAGATAACGTCACATACTAATCTACTTTAATAGTAATATGAGGTTAGATTAGTGGTTTTTCAAAGGTTGCTCTCATATAAGTAAAAATCAACAACTTCTCGATAAACCACGTTGTCCGATGGGGGGTCTGTGCCCACTGTGCCCACTGCTCGGTAAACAAAGAATCAAAGGAGTACAGTAGCTTCTGGATTCACGAGAACGCTTTCCGTAGTATTGTCGTAGCATTATTGTGGCGTTGTCATGGAATGTATATACGATGCCGGCATGGCTAAGTGTATATCGATACCCCTTTGCTGACTCTTCGTCCTGGATGTTGGAGGTGGATCGGAAATGCTAGCCCACATTTCAGCGGCTTATCGCACTGAGGCCCCACCGAACTGTCTCGGTGACTATCACGTCACAGGCTTAGCGGCCACCGCTCGGCAGCCCTGTGGGACTGCGTTCGTGTTAGGGATGCAAGTCTGCTAAACCATTTAGTGGAGCCGGATAGGAATTGAACCCTATCAAACATCTATAACCACTAACAGCTGTCCCTTTCTCTGGCGCATGGCTATTGCACGTCCCTAACTGCATCCAAGCCGCTTGGCGTCAAAAATATTGACAACAATAAAGCCTCAAAGCATACGCATAACATCCTCAACACGAGATCCATTGGAACTAAGC